>SNRZ01000026.1:360000-824636 GCA_008729115.1 Dirofilaria repens | reverse complement strand
GATGGAGACTATACTTGTTATCAGATGCTGTTATCAACATGCAGATTATACTTGAGATGGAGACTATACTTGTTATCAGATGCTGTTATCACATGCAGATTATACTTGAGATGGAGACTATACTTGTTATCAGATGCTGTTATCACATGCAGATTATACTTGAGATGGAGACTATACTTGTTATCAGATGCTGTTATCACATGCAGATTAATACTTGAGATGGAGACTATACTTGTTATCAGATGCTGTTATCACATGCAGATTATACTTGAGATGGAGACTATACTTGTTATCAGATGCTGTTATCACATGCAGATTATACTTGAGATGGAGACTATACTTGTTATCAGATGCTGTTATCACATGCAGATTATACTTGAGATGGAGACTATACTTGTTATCAGATGCTGTTATCACATGCAGATTATACTTGAGATGGGCTATACTTGTTATCAGATGCTGTTATCAATGCAGATTATACTTGAGATGGAGACTATACTTGTTATCAGATGCTGTTATCACATGCAGATTATACTTGAGATGGAGACTATACTTGTTATCAGATGCTGTTATCACATGCAGATTATACTTGAGATGGAGACTATACTTGTTATCAGATGCTGTTATCACATGCAGATTATACTTGAGATGGAGACTATACTTGTTATCAGATGCTGTTATCACATGCAGATTATACTTGAGATGGAGTATACTTGTTATCAGATGCTGTTATCACATGCAGATTATACTTGAGATGGGACTATACTTGTTATCAGATGCTGTTATCACATGCAGATTATACTTGAGATGGAGACTATACTTGTTATCAGATGCTGTTATCACATGCAGATTATACTTGAGATGGGACTATACTTGTTATCAGATGCTGTTATCACATGCAGATTATACTTGAGATGGAGACTATACTTGTTATCAGATGCTGTTATCACATGCAGATTATACTTGAGATGGAGACTATACTTGTTATCAGATGCTGTTATCACATGCAGATTATACTTGAGGATGGGGACTATACTTGTTATCAGATGCTGTTATCACATGCAGATTATACTTCTTGAGATGGACTATACTTGTTATCAGATGCTGTTATCACATGCAGATTATACTTGAGATGGAGACTATACTTGTTATCAGATGCTGTTATCACATGCAGATTATACTTGAGATGGAGACTATACTTGTTATCAGATGCTGTTATCACATGCAGATTATACTTGAGATGGAGACTATACTTGTTATCAGATGCTGTTATCACATGCAGATTATACTTGAGATGGGGACTATACTTGTTATCAGATGCTGTTATCACATGCAGATTATACTTGAGATGGAGACTATACTTGTTATCAGATGCTGTTATCACATGCAGATTATATACTTGAGATGGAGACTATACTTGTTATCAGATGCTGTTATCACATGCAGATTATACTTGAGATGGAGACTATACTTGTTATCAGATGCTGTTATCACATGCAGATTATATACTTGAGATGGAGACTATACTTGTTATCAGATGCTGTTATCACATGCAGATTATACTTCTTGAGATGGAGACTATACTTGTTATCAGATGCTGTTATCACATGCAGATTATACTTGAGATGGAGACTATACTTGTTATCAGATGCTGTTATCCATGCGATTATCTTTACTTGAGATGGGGACTATACTTGTTATCAGATGCTGTTATCACATGCAGATTATACTTGAGATGGCTTACTTGTTATCACATGCAGATTATCTTGAGATGCTTTTTCAGATGCTGTTATCACATGCAGATTATACTTGAGATATAAATTTTTGATGATATAAATTTCTCGCATAAATCAGTACCTTTATAAAGTTTATTGAAATATATAATATCATGAAATCATATCAGTCACTTGGCTCTTTATCGATGCGAAAATAAGTCTGTTCGATTATTTCACCTATTTTTTTTGGAATTTTACCCATGGCTGTTTTAATCATACATCTTTTTACGGATGCCAAAATAAAACCAATTTGATTATTTAATCACCTGTTTCTTTTATTGAAATTTAAGCGGGTCTATTTTGATCTCCTGTCTTTTTACAGGTGCCAAAGTAAGTTTATTTAATCATCTGTCTTTAATGATATCAAAATAGATCAATCTCGTAAGTTCTATTTTTGTAGTGATTGAATGAATGTACACTGATCAAATCAATTGATTCAATACGAGCTCGTTGACACAATTTAAATTTTATTTAAAAAAAAAGAACATAAAAAAGATCAGAAAAAAAAAACAAAACAAAGATAACTAAATTGACCTGCAAATATCATTTAACTCTTATCATCTTCCTATTTTCTCTGCTCTCCTTATCAGCATTGTTTTCCATTGTTGATCATATCATTTAACTAAATCGTTTTTGCAGAAGTGGCTGTCTTCTTTTCTTTTTTTTTTTTTCGAAAAAATTAATTTTTTTTTTTTAAAAAAAGGCTTCTATCTTTTTTCTTCATTTCTTATCAAATTTCATTCAAATAATTCATTTCTTGATTTCACGTTTTGATTACGTTCAAACGTGAAAATTTCGACGAATATATAATCTGATAAGTTATCTAATCAGATATTTTGTAATAATATTTAATTCTAAATTTCAGCAATTTTTAATTCTAAATTTATTAAAAATCGATGAATCATTTTGAAAATTTTTATTGATAAAAAAAGAAATATCTCTTTTATTTTATCAAATACATTAATGAATAAAATCAAAAAAAAAAACTACACCTAATACCGTACTCAATTTGCCTTATCAAATTTATCTAGTGTTAAGTTTAGCTTTTCTTATCATGTTTAGCTTGTGTTATTGGATGGATTGGAAGATGATAAAAAGTTTGGAATATGATGATTGTCGTCATATGCGACGGATAACATTTTTTGCAATTGTTTTATCAACTGTTGCTATTATCACATCAATTATCACTTTACCAATGCTCTATGGTTTTATTCAAACATTCGAGAATCATTTATTGCATGAGGCTCATTTTTGCAAGGTTCGAAATTCTCATCAAAACATCATTGATATAAGAATAGCAAAAAAAAAAAAAAAAAAAAAAGGAAAATTAATTATTAAAAATTCGAAATGAAATTTAATTAAAAATATATTTTAAAATTATGTAAATAGCAAATATAGCAATGTTATAAATTAATTAATATTTAATATATTTTATTTCAAATATATTAAAAAAAAAAAAAAAAAAAAAAACGAAAGGACAATTTATACAGTAATACTGAAAAGGATGAAAATTGAAAAACAATTTAATGAAGCATAAACAAATGCTAAACATTCAAAATTACCGTAAGAAATTTTTATATTTGAAATTTAAATGATGAAAAAAAAAAAATAATTATTATCGTTAGCAAAAAAAGTTGATGTACAGTAATATTTGGAATAAATTTTATATTCAAAATTTTAATTTAAATACTTATAATAAATATTTACAAAAATAAATTTTCAGTCTCGATCACGAAATATGTTATCCGAAATAACGGCACTTCAAATTGGCAAAAAATTTTTTAATCGAATTAAAAGAGAATGGTTATTTGGTAAATTTACATCTGGTAATTTTTACGATAGTACTGATAATATCAATGATTATATTGATGGTATGAGTGATAATAAATATGGATCAGTACCAGTATCAAAAATTAGTCAATTCGATTCGATGCTAAATATCAATTATGATAATCAATGTTGTACATGTCATGTGGTAAATTATTTAATTTTAATTTTAACTTTTTTTTGTTTCATAATTTATGTAATAATTGAATTTGTAAGATTAATTTCTAATTTTTCGAATTTATTTTTTTTTTTTAAAATTAACTGATATGATTACGGCAATTGTGAAATTGATTAAAAAATTTTTAGAATGAAATTTTAAAAATCTTTTAGTTCTGATAAGGTGAAAAGATAAAAGAGAGAGGGAGAAAGGGAAAAAGGGAGAGAGAGAGTATTTGTTAAAATTACTTTATCTTTATATTAAAATCTTTTAGTTCTGATAAGGTAAAAAGATAAAAGAGAGAGAGAGAGAGAGGGAGAAAGTGAAAGAGAGAGTATTTGTTAAAAATATTTTATCTATCGATTCATTTATTAATTTAATAATTTGAAAAATAAGCAAAAAAATGATTTGAAATTTCTCGAAAGAATTAATTCATTTACATTTATTAAAATTTATATTATTTAATTATATATGCATTTTTGTTTTGCAAATGGTACATACATATTTTAAATTTTTATTTAAAAAATTTTTTGTAATTAATATTTTTTTTTTTGATAATTGAAATGATAATTACAGGGTGCTGTAGGATTACCTGGTCCAAAAGGTGACGATGGAAAGAAAGGAATGGATGGATATCCGGGAAAAAATGGAAAATCGGGAAAGGATTCGAGAATTGTGCCAATTGCAACAAAAGAAAATGTAGAAGAGCAAGAACCGTGCATAATTTGTCTACCAGGTTCAAAAGGTCCACCAGGTCCTGTAGGTGTTAAAGGACCTCCAGGTCCTAGAGGAGCATCTGGTAATCATGGTAGTAATGGTGAAGTGGGTGAAGAGGTTAGAGTTAGTAATATTTGCTAAAATATATTATTCAGCAGTTAAATGTTTGAAAAATTTTTATTACAATCTTTTGCTATGCAAATAAGAAGGAAAATGTGAAAAAATTTTAATTGCATTTCAGGGCCTGGTTGGACAAGCAGGATTTAAGGGTCGACCGGGAAAACCAGGAAAACCAGGTGCACGCGGTATACCAGGACGATTAATCCATATACCAGGGCCAATGGGTCCGGATGGACCACAGGGAGAATTTGGTGATTTAGGTCCAAAAGGTTTGCCCGGTATGGATGGCATTTCTTATCCAGGTCCACCCGGTGAAGTAGGTAATGATGGTAGGAATGGATTGGAAGGTAGACAAGGTCCACGTGGACCACAGGGTCCTCCTGGTGAGGATGGCCAACAAGGTAGTTGCGATCATTGTCCAGGTAAAATAATTTCTCATAATAATTTTTGATATGAAAACTTTTTTATATCAACTAAATTAGTAATTTTGGAAATGAAATAATTAAATTTCTCATAATTAAAATTATTTGGAAATTAAATTAATCTACAAATAATTATTTTCTTGATATTTAATTATTCAAAAAATTTTTTTTATAGCTCCACGATTACCACCAGGATATTGAAATTCGAGAAAGAAGTTTTCGAGAATTCGGCAAAAATTTGTTTATCAATGTTTTATCAAATTTGAACTTTTAAATAAATTGTATTTATTTAATAAATTTTTGAGTTGGAAAAAATGAAAACAAAACAAGAATACGAGAAATTATTTTTTTTTTTTTTTAAAACATATTTTTGCATTCGAGAATTTTCGGATAATTTTGTATTGAATAATTTATCAATTTGAATCAGATATATTTTATCATTCTATAACTCATTTATTTATTAATGTTTTCGTTTTTTCTTCTTTTTCATTTTGTAATTTAAATTTTAATAGCTTTCTTTTTTATTGACAATTATTTTTGTGTATTTAATAAAAAAATAAAAAATAAAAAGAAAGAAAAGCGAGAATTCTTTCTTTCGAGAAATTTTTCTTTCTCGAGAAATAAAATTTATTCAATCCTTGAAAAAAAAAAAAAAAAAAAAAGCTTTTTATTTATTTACAATTTGAATGTATTTTCGAGATAATTTAATGCAAATTATTCAAATTATTTTATTTGCATAATTTTGCTAAAATTAACAATCAAAATTGTATAATTTTCAAATAATTTTATAAAATTCGCTCGCATTAATTTCTTTTTGTTAATCTCAAAGAAAACAAAAAAAAAAAAAAAAAAACGAAAATAAAAAAGAAACGAAATCACAAAAAAAAGTTTTGTTTGATTTTATAAAATGAAAAATTAATCAGAAAAAGAAATTGCAATTAATTATCAAAATAATTTATCAAACAAAATTTTGTAATGAAAATTTTGTAAATTAAAAAAATGAAAAAATTTTCAAATTTTTTTTTTTTTTTTTTTTTTTGTTTCCTCATCAATAAAGCTTTATCATTGCTTTGAAAATATTTAAATTTTTTTTTTTTTTTATTTCATTTTTTTTTTTGCTAAAATTTTTTTTTTTTTTTTTGTTAAATAAAATTTAATAAAAGCAATGATAAAAATAGGATGACGAATGTTTTGTTGATAAAAGAATAATCATTAACATACATTTGGTGATAAAAATGATACGTTTTAAAATGAGAATTTCAAAAAAAAATATATATATATAACACATACAATTTAAAATGATACATTAAAAATTAGGAATTACAAAAGTATTTTTATAATAGCAAAAGTATGAAATTATAATTAAAATTTAAATATGAATTTAATTTTGGAAAATTTAACTCAAATTAAATCCTATAAATTTGAATGAACTAAATGAGAAAAAAAAAGGAAAATAAACAACTAAAAAATTTTATTTTTAACTTCTACTCCCAATATTCGAATTAAACTATAAATTTTAATTAAAATTTTAAGTTCCAATTAAAATAGGTTTAATTGGAACTTTAACTTTAATTACAAATATTAAAACAACAAAATAGAATTGCAAAAAAAATTGATAGAATTTAATAAATACATTTCAAAAAATTACAAAACTATTTATTGGATTAGTAATAAAAAAAAAAAAAAAATAAAAATTGGAATTAATATTTTAAAATATGATATTATCAATTATTGCTATATATTTGAAATAAAAAAAAAAAAAAGAAATAAATAGATGGAAAAATAAATCCTAAAATTATTTACAACATTTGACCTACAAATGTAGGCAAATCATACATAAACATACACATACACATACACATACACATTACACATACACATACCATACACACACAGACATACATACGCACACACACACACACACACACACACACACACACATACACATACACAACAAATATTCAAACAAATACAATTCGAGAATATCCCGTCTCTAGAAAATTTCAATACATTACGAGAAAAATCTTTTTTCGTTAAATTATAATTAAAATCATTTTTTTTTTCAAAAAAAAAAAAAAAAGGGGAAAGAAAGAAATTCGTAAATTCTTCATCTTTTTATAATTTCTTTTATTTCATTGATGTTCTGTTGGTACCGGTCGATAACCTTTCGAATCTTTTGTCCATGCTGGACCATTACCATGCTTTAAATTTAACAATAATTGTCCTAAAATTAATTAACAAATCTTAAAAAATTTAATTTCGAGAATTTAGCATTTATTATAATTAAATAATTAAAATATATTAAAAAATTTGACTTCGAGAATTTAGCATTTATTATAGTTAATAAAAAAAAAAAAAAAAAAAAAACAAGAAGTGTTGCGGAAATCATTGCGGAATATCAAAAAAAAAAAATTATATTTTACCATGCTCATCATAATGTGTTTGATGTGATAATCGACGTTCCGCATCAATTATTGCTAATTGTTTCCGGCTAAAATGATGAACAATTCCGGCTCCAAATGCATCACCTAATACATTGATTGATGTCCGGATACGATCCCTGCGGAAAAAAAAAATGAAAAAAAAAAAGAAAAAGCAAATAAATGTTTTTTTTTCTTTTTTTGTACTGAAATAAATTTTGCATAAAAAGTTTTATTAATTTAGACAAAAATAAAATGTGAGATTATTTCGTAATTAGAAAAAAATTGAAATTTTTTTAATTTCAAATATATTTTATTGTTTTGCTCCTTAAAGTACATAATATTTTAAATTAATAATTTTTTAAAATTTTGTTGCGAAAAAGAAAGCGTAAAAATTCTCATTAATTTTACAATTAATATCATATACATATATACATGGTTCATTTTAATAAAAGTTATATTTCAAACTTATTTATGATACAGTTTTTTTTTTTATTTGATAATTATATGATAATGAAATCTTGATTTTTTATTTGTAATTATATAATGACGAAATCTCGATTTTTTGTTTGATAATCACATGATGATAATGAAATCTTGATTTTTTATTTGTAATTATATAATGACGAAATCTCGATTTTTTGTTTGATAATCACATGATGATAATGAAATCTTGATCTTTTATTTGTAATTATATAATGACGAAATCTCGATTTTTTGTTTGATAATCACATGATGATAATGAAATCTTGATTTTTTATTTGTAATTATATAATGACGAAATCTCGATTTTTTGTTTGATAATCACATGATGATAATGAAATCTTGATTTTTTATTTGTAATTATATAATGACGAAATCTCGATTTTTTGTTTGATAATCACATGATGATAATGAAATCTTGATTTTTATTTGTAATTATATAATGACGAAATCTCGATTTTTTGTTTGATAATCACATGATGATAATGAAATCTTGATTTTTTATTTGTAATTATATAATGACGAAATCTCGATTTTTTGTTTGATAATCACATGATGATAATGAAATCTTGATCTTTTATTTGTAATTATATAATGACGAAATCTCGATTTTTTGTTTGATAATCACATGATGATAATGAAATCTTGATCTTTTATTTGTAATTATATAATGACGAAATCTCGATTTTTTGCTTGATAATCACATGATGATAATGAAAATTTGATAATTATACGATTGATAATTATATGATAATGAAATTTTCGAGAAAATATTTTCCAAAATGCAACGGAATGTTTTATTTTAAAGTGATAAAAAATAAATGATATAAGTTTAATTTACTCGACCATTGTTTTACAATCTATTTCTAATACTTTATTTCTAATCCAATTATCATTTTGTTTTGTTTTTTTTATTTTGGCATTTAAAAAATTTTAAATACCTAAACAATTAATTTAAATTAGTATAATTGAAAATTTAACATCAACCAGGTAATTTATCATTAACCGTTATCCGGGTAATTTATCATTAACCGTTATCCAGGTAATTTATCATTAACCGTTATCCAGGTAATTTATCATTAATCATTGTCCAGATAATTTATCATTAACCGTTATCCAGGTAATTTATCATTAACCACTATCCAGGTAATATATTATTATTGCAGAAAAAAAAAAAAAGAAAAATTTACAAAAGCCAATCAACGGCCACAATTAACGAAACATCTTTTACAGGTAAGCCAACCGCTGTTAAAACGATTAACATTGTTACTAGGCCAGCTGATGGTACTGATGCTGCACCAATTGATGCTAATGTTGCTGTTAAACTAAAAAAAAAAAAAACTGATTATTTTAAATTATCATTAATTTTAATTTAAATTACCTCTTACAGGTATACCAATTAGAATTTAAATTAAAATTAATTAAATTTGGAAAAAATTTTTTTTTTCAAAATTTTTCAAATAATTTATGCATTTGTGAAATTAAAATAATTGTATCAAAAAAAAAAAAAAAATTTGAATTAGATGAAAACCTAATTGTAACAACTTGACCAAATGATAAATCAACGCCATTTGTTTGAGCTATAAAAATAGCTGCTACTGCTTCATATAATGCTGTACCATCCTGTAAAAAATAATTTTTAATTAAATTCAAAATTCAAATTCGAAATTAGAATATATAGTATTTATGAAGGGTTAAAAAAAATCTATGAAAAAAGCTTTATATAATGCTGTACCATCCTGTGAAAAAAAAAAATAAAAAAATTTTTAATTAAATTCAAAATTCAAATTCAAAATCAGAATATATAATATTTATGAAGGGTTAAAAAAAAATCAATGAAAAAAGCTTTATATAATGCTGTACCATCCTGTGAAAAGAAAGAAATAAAAAATAATTTTTAATTAAATTCAAAATTCAAATTCGAAATTAGAATATATAATATTTATGAAGGGTTAAAAAAATTGATGAAAAAAGCTTTATATAATGCTGTACCATCCTGTGAAAAAAAAGAAATAAAAAATAATTTTTAATTAAATTCAAAATTCAAATTCGAAATCAGAATATATAATATTTATGAAGGGTTAAAAAAAAAAATCAATGAAAAAAGCTTTATATAATGCTGTACCATCCTGTGAAAAAAAAAAATAAAAAAATAATTTTTAATTAAATTCAAAATTCAAATTCAAAATCAGAATATATAATATTTATGAAGGGTTAAAAAAAAATCAATGAAAAAAGCTTTATATAATGCTGTACCATCCTGTGAAAAGAAAGAAATAAAAAATAATTTTTAATTAAATTCAAAATTCAAATTCGAAATTAGAATATATAATATTTATGAAGGGTTAAAAAAAATTGATGAAAAAAGCTTTATATAATGCTGTACCATCCTGTGAAAAAAAAGAAATAAAAAATAATTTTTAATTAAATTCAAAATTCAAATTCGAAATCAGAATATATAATATTTATGAAGGGTTAAAAAAAAATCAATGAAAAAAGCTTTATATAATGCTGTACCATCCTGTGAAAAAAAAGAAATAAAAAATAATTTTTAATTAAATTCAAAATTCAAATTCGAAATCAGAATATATAATATTTATGAAGGGTTAAAAAAAAATCAATGAAAAAAGCTTTATATAATGCTGTACCATCCTGTGAAAAAAAAGAAATAAAAAATAATTTTTAATTAAATTCAAAATTCAAATTCAAAATCAGAATATATAATATTTATGAAGGGTTAAAAAAAATCAATGAAAAAAAGCTTTATATAATGCTGTACCATCCTGTGAAAAGAAAGAAATAAAAAAATAATTTTTAATTAAATTCAAAATTCAAATTCAAAATAGAATATATAATATTTATGAAGGGTTAAAAAAAATTAATGAAAAAAAGCTTTATATAATGCTGTACCATCCTGTGAAAAAAAAGAAATAAAAAATAATTTTTAATTAAATTCAAAATTCAAATTCAAAATCAGAATATATAATATTTATGAAGGGTTAAAAAAAAAATCAATGAAAAAGCTTTATATAATGCTGTACCATCCTGTGAAAAAAAAGAAATAAAAAATAATTTTTAATTAAATTCAAAATTCAAATTCGAAATAGAATATATAATATTTATGAAGGGTTAAAAAAAAAATCAATGAAAAAAGCTTTATATAATGCTGTACCATCCTGTGAAAAAAAGAAATAAAAAATAATTTTTAATTAAATTCAAAATTCAAATTCAAAATTCAGAATATATAATATTTATGAAGGGTTAAAAAAAAATCAATGAAAAAAGCTTTATATAATGCTGTACCATCCTGTGAAAAAAAAGAAATAAAAAATAATTTTTAATTAAATTCAAAATTCAAATTCAAAATTAGAATATATAATATTTATGAAGGGTTAAAAAAAAATCAATGAAAAAAGCTTTATATAATGCTGTACCATTCTGTGAAAAAAAAGAAATAAAAAAATAATTTTTAATTAAATTCAAAACTCAAATTCAAAATCAGAATATATAATATTTATAAAAAGAAAAGAGAAGAAAATGAAAAAAATAAACGAACCATATTAATTGTTGCTCCAACAGGTAGAACAAATCGTGTAACTCGTCGATCGATTCCCAAATTTTCTTCCAAACATTTAAATGTGATCGGAAGAGTTGGCCGAACTAAAATAAAATATTGTTAAGCCAAAAAAAAAAAAAAAAAAAATGAGATATTCTTATCATTTCAATGATAATTTATAAATTCTTAAAAATAAAGTAAAAATTAGGTTAGAAATTTAAGTAGTAATTGATGATTTTTTATATTCATATTTTTATCACTTTAATGATAATTTATAAATTCTTAAAAAATAAAGTAACAATTAGGATAGAAATTTATGTAAAATAGAAATTATCTATTTGAAGATTCTTATCATTTTAATGATAATTTTTTTTTTGGTTTAATTAAAAATTAAATGATTACCTTGAAGCAGTTCCAAGTGCAGTAATCCATGCTTGTAATAAACCTCGCATATAAGTAAATGGATTCTTCCTGGTACAAATGAAGAATAATAATGGTAGGCTAATTAATGCATGAATGATAAGGCCTAGTAATACGGTCACCACATACATTGCTAACATTCGTGCCATATTTGCCAAATCATCAATTTCCAAAATTTTTCCCGTTATCAAACACATTATTCCAATTGGTGAATACCTTAATTTAAAAGTAATTAATCCTATTTTATATCAATTTCAAATTTAGTTGATAACAATTAAGCTTATTTTAATCAATTTCAAATCAATTGATAATAATTAATCAATATTTCATATCAATTTCAAATCGATAATAGATTAATCGTATTTCATATCAATTTCTAATCAACTCATAATAATTATTTCAAATGGATAATAGATTAATCGTATTTTATATCAATTTCAGATCAGTTAATAATAATTATTCTTATTTCATATCAATTTCAAATTAATTAATAATTTTTTAGACCAATGTTAAATTGATAAGAATTTTGCAAAAAAAAGAAGCTTATTTTGCCAGAAATGATAGAAATTGTCAAATTTAAAAATATATCCATTTTTTTTTGTTATTTTTTCAATAATTAATTGCAATGATAACAAATATAAGAGTTAAAATTAAATTGAATTATTGATTACCACATGATAAGCATTACAAGTCGCATAATCACTTGATCCATGATAGAAAAGAAATCAACCATAGTCTGAGCTTGTTGGCCAAGTTGGCTTAATACTATTCCAAAAGAAATGCAAAATACTATTACACCTGTAAGGTTATTTCATATGATATTATTCATGTGATAATTCATTGAATATTTTGCTAAACTTTTTCCGCTTGAAAAGTTTCTTATCAAAAATCTTTCAAAATTCAACAATCAGCTATGGAAAAAAAAATTTCTAAATTCAATTATCACTGTTAAATTTTTAAATTAAAAAAAAAAAAAAAAAAAATCGTCGAAAAATTTTCAAATATAACTATCACTGTTAAAAACTATCTAAATTCAATTATCACCAATTGAAACATTCCAAATTCAATTTGTTATCATTGAAAAGTTCTTCCTAAATTCAATTATCACTGCCAAAAAATCGTCGAAAAATTTTTCAATTTTTAACTATCGTCGTTTTTCTTAAAATATGCAAATTTTAAGATACATACCGAGAACATTCATACCAGCCGTATATTCCACCGATGGTTTCATCACCGTAAGCGAACCGTTTGCAATTGCATGCAAAATTTCGGAACTGTTTTTTTTAATAATTTTTGGTTTTACCGGAATATATTTGGTTTGTACTTGTTGAAATGTTGCTTGTACAATATTTTCCGGAAATGTATTCCTGAAATGAATCTGGCAAGATATATCAGGAATGATAAGAAATGTCGACTTCGATTTTTTTTATCGCTATCTTTTGTAATTAATTAATTTTTTTATTTTTCTACCCTAAAAAAAAATTTTCCGCGTTTTTCTAGTATTTTCTATTCAAAAACCTGAAATTATCAGAAACCTAAATTTATCTCAAAACCCGAAATTATCAGAAACCTAGATTTATTCAAGACCTAAAATTATCAGAAATCTATTTTGGATAAGTTTGAATCTACAAGTTTGTTACTGCGAATTTGATAAGCCACAGAATATAATGAATATAAATTTTATTATCAGTTAGTATTTGCTGAAAAACTTAGATCTAGAAGTGATAAATTCTCCATCTTCTTACCTATCCATTTTGGGTATTTTTATGCACAAATACTTACCCAAAAAATAAATTTTTTTTATTTTTATTTGGGGAAATTAAAATTAGTAACTTTTTGTTTCATACTTTGCAAAAAAAAAAGCCAAATTTATTCGTATTTTTACACGTTTACGTAAACTAAAACGAGAAATTTTTTTACACGTTTACGTAAACTTACGCCTAATTATCAAATTATTTGATTATTAATTTCCAAATTTGCATAAACTTTAATTAACTTACGAAAAAATAGATAGCTATTAATTTTTCATCCTTTCTATTCGTTTTTGTTTATTTATTTTTTCTCGCTTTATTTATAAGTTCGGAAAAAATAATTTCTCGATTCTCGAGATTATCTGGCTTACTTAACTTTTATATGCAAATTTAATCTACTAATTTTTATTGCTTTTATTTTTGTTTTTTCTTTCAAAAATCGATTTTTAAAAAAAGAAATCTCATTCTAAATTACCTTAATAAATCGAGAAATGTTTCGAGAGTGCCTCTGACTGTTTTTGCTTCTGTACCTTCACCAATATCATGTTTGATTGTTGGATCACCGGGGATGTATTGTTAAGACCAGAAATATACCTGTCTAAAAGAAATTTTTTTTTTTTCTCTCTCTCTCTCTCCCTCTCTCATAAAATATTGCTAAAAATTTCAATCAATCATTAAATCTTTAGAAAAAAAAAAATCGGTTCCTCCTATTATTATTTGCAAAATATATACATATGTGTAAAATATTTTGTAAATAAATTTATTTATTTTGAAAAAAAAAAATATTTATAAATAATTTGATTGTTTATTTGCACAACAATTTGTTTGTTTATTTTGCAAACAATTTGTTTGTTTATTTTGCAAACAATTTGTTTGTTTATTTTGTAAATCAATTTGATTTTTATTTGAAAAAAATGTTTCGTAATAATAATTTGATTATTTATTTTACAAATAATTTGATTATTTATTTTGTAAATAATTTGATTATTTCATCTTTTAACAAATTGATTGCTTATTTTGTAAATAATTTGATTGTTTGTTTTTGTAAACAAATTCGTTGTTGATTTTGTAAACAAATTTGTTTGCTTATTTTGTAAACAAATTTGATTGTTTATTTTGAAAAATAAATAAATAAATAAATAAACAACTAACGATAACAGCAATAACAGTAGTAGCAACATAATAAAATATCGCAAGAAAACCCATTCGACCAGATTGTTTCGCATCCAATTGTGATAATCCTATAAAAACAAAAATTGTTTATAAAAATTTAAATATTGTTAGGATAAAAACTTGAAAATATTAACTAATTAATCAATTAATCAATAACTTAATTTTATATCGACTAAATTGCAATCGTTTAATAATTAGCCTTATTAGGTAATAATAAAATTTAAGTAAAAGTATAAATTTGTGGAAATTTAAATCGAAAAATTTCTAATGACATTAATTAGAAATGAATTGATTACTAAAGCAAAAGTATTGAAATAAATTTTGAAAAGAGCATTATTTTTAATTTATTAATAAAATGTCGAATTTAAATTTAAAAAAAAAATTTTTTAAATTAAAATTTAGATGCATTTGTATTTAATTAATTGATTATCATGATAAGCAAAATTATCATAATAATAATAATACTGAAATGCAGTATTATTATTATTATGATTAATTCGATATAAAATTAATTTTTAAATTTGATTATCAAACTTAATTTCACATCTAAATTTAATATAGGTAAAATTGTAATATATTCTTATTAAATGATTAATTAATAAAAAAAAAATTTAAATATATTTATATACCATTAATTACTTAAATTTGATTATCAAACTTAATTTAAATTTGATTATCAAACTTAATTTAAATTTGATTATCAAACTTAATTTCACATCTAAATTTAATAAATAATTAAGGCAAAATTGTAATATATTCTTATTCAATGATTAATTAATAAAAATTTAAATATATTTATATACCATTAATTAATAATGAAAAATTGATTATGATAATAAGCAAATTATCATCATAACAATAACAGTACTGAAATGCGATATATTTAAATTTAATTTTCAAATTAAATTTCACATTTAAATTAATAAATAATTAAGATGAAAAATAAAAAAAAAAAACCATTATACATTTTCCTATGAAAATGATTAATTGATAATAATTTAAAAAATCTAATATAACCTGAAATAAGCGAACTGATAATAAGCGGAAGTATCATTAGCTTCAACATACGCATCAATATTTCGCCCGGAAAACTTATCAGTACTATAGATTGAAGTGTTAAATTAAATAATCGTCCAATAAATCCCAATAAAATACCCAATAATACAGAAACGATCGTTAGCACTAATAATAAATTCCGCCTTAACCAACTTGCCATTTTCTGGAAAAAACAAAAAAAAAAAAAAAATGATTTGATCAAATTAATTGAGATGATAAATGAAAATGTTTATAACTTATACATTATTATCATGATTTTTATGTTTCAACGAATAACAAATGACAAAATTTGATTCTGATTAGAATAACAATATCAAAATCTGATGCTGATAAGAATTAATCTGATTCTAATACGAATAACAATATCCATATTATGATTCTAATAGAAATAACAAATATCAGAATCTGATTCTGATAAAAATAACAATATCAAAATCTGATGCTGATAAGAATAACAATATCAGATTCTAATTCTAAAAAGAATAACAATATCACATTCTAGAATTTGATTCTGATATGAATAACAATATAAAAATCTGATGCTGATAAAAATAACATCAAATTCTAATTTCTAAAAAGATTAACAATATCAGAATCTGATTCTAGTACGAATAACATTATCAGAATGTAACGCTAATGAGAATAACAATAGCAGATTCTGATTCTAACCAAAAAAAAAAATAAAAAATTTTTTTTCTCTTAAATATTACTACTTTATGTAAAATAATTTAATATAATTAAAGATTTATATGCAAGAAAAATTGTCAAAATTTTAAATTTATACTAAAATTACAATATTAGATTAGAAAATGGCATATTTGAAATGGAAATCAATAATATAAAATACAAATAAAAATAATAATTTAAATTTTAATGAAATCAAACAAATAAAATTATGAATTTCTGTCATATCATTGCGATTAGATTAAAAAGAAAATTCATAAATGAATTTTTATGATAAGTTTTTGATAACAATGAAGTGAAATGAAATTTAGATAATTTATCACTTATTACCAAAATTGCATTATTATCTTCTACTGTTACGAATTTTTATGATAAATTTTTGATTGCAATGAAATGAAATGAAATTTGAATAATTTATCATTTATAATTTATCGCTTATCACCAAGATTTATATTAGTATCACTTACTGCTAAAAGCTATTTTGATCATTTCAAATTTTACAAAAAAAACAAAAAAAAAAAAATCAGTTGTGGGAATTCCTTCAGATTTTATTTGATGAATTAAACAGAAAAGAAATATAATAATTGTATACTGATATAGGAATTGAAGCACGTCATATCAAATACATTATAATATTGAGGATTATCAGTTATATCAGTTATAAACTGATATAAAATATGAAATCTGATAAAATTTTTGAAAACAAAAAAAAAAGAATGAAAGAATAAATTTCTAATTCCCATAACTATGAATCATTTGCAATAGAAATATTTTATTTGCAATTTTTGGGAACGATAAATTTGGTATGAAAAAAAAAAAGTAGAAATAGCTTTACTATAATTTGCAATAATTTAATTAATAATTAAAAATCATTTCTAACTAATACTTGATATTTTTCATCAATTATTTATCAGTGCTTCTCGAATATTTGAAATGATAATGTTATAAAATTATTCATTAACATTAGTATTTTCATGCTTGATTGTTTCATCAATTATTTATCAATCAATGTTTCTCGAATATTTGAAATGATAATATTAAAATTAACAAAAATATAGGCAAAAATTATTTCAGAAAAATTCCGATAGAATATATTTATTACTGATAATTATTGTAAACATTATTTTAATTAATTTTTTGAAAAATTAAATTATTCAATTGCTACTTTAATTTTTAATTTATTCTTCAGTCATATGTTTTGCTTTCTATGATAATATGATAATAATGATACATCATTTTGATAATATGATAATCATTGAAAAATAATCACAGAAGATGCAATAATCATAGAAATTAAATTTTATCACAAATAATTTAAGAGATGGAGAAAGTAAGCAAAATAAAAAAAAAAAAATTCATATTACACTAAACATCACTACTTTATTTATTTTGATAATTGAAAATTTTTCATTTGTTTTTGTTTTCATTAATTTAAATTCTAAAATTTGCATATCACTTACATAAGTATATTGTGATATAATAGATAGATATGATTAGCTAAATAAAAATTTAAATCAATAATTGATAAAAATTTGAAATAGCTAAAATTCTAATGAAATAATTTCGTGATAATTTTAGTCGTTAATTTTGCAAAAATCGGCTAATAAAATAAAAATAGCTGATGAATAATACGAAAAATCTGATAAAGTGTGTTTTTTTTTTTTCTATCTGATAAAGTGATAAAATTAATCAATTTCTAGCTATATATTTCAATCAAACAAATATTTATTATTCGATTAAATAAAAGTTGAAAATTTGATTACATATATAGCAAATAATTATCTCATATATCTGATATCATCAATTGAGAAATTCATTTAACGTAAAATAAGAACTTAAATTTTAGATGGAAAAAAAAATAATCTAAGATACAATATAGGAATAAGCTATGAAATGAATTACCGAAATTGTAAATCAAATAATTGAAAATGATTAAATTTGAAAATATCAAATCTAAAATGTCAAATAATTTAAATGTTGATAAGCAAACTGATAAAATTTTAAAAATTTTATCTATCATATCAATTAGTATTGAAGCATTTTGAAAATATTTGCAAATTATCAAATTCAAATTAATCAAAAAAAACTTTATTAAAATAACTAAATTTATAAGCTAAAAAAAATTTTGAAAAATGGAACAAAAGCATTTATTTATATTTATACAAAAAAAAAAAAAAACGATAGATAAGAAAATTTTAGTTTTATACGCACCTATTTAATTTAATTAGAATTAATTGGAAGATAGATAAGAAGGAAATTTTATCAGTCTATTTGATATGATAATTTCGTTCAAATTTTATTATCGATAAAAAGAAAAGAATTATTTTTTATTTAGTGAATAAACAAATTGAATATATGAAATAGATTTAGAACTAGGTTCTAATCAATTAAATAATGTAATTTTAATGATAAAATTTTGATAATTTTTCAGCTATCAATTAAATTGAAAGGTATGCTGAAATATGTGATATATAATAAAATATAATCTTAAAAACAAACACAAATAAATGCAAATAAAGTTGTCATAAATGATTCATTTTGCAGTATTAAAGTTACAAATTGAAATGAATTATTTTGCTGTTTTGTAAACATTTGTTGTGTTATCTGTGATTTGAAAATGATTTAGCCAATGCTTTAGGTGTTAAAAAGATAATTTTTTTTTTTTTTTTGAGAAATATATCAATTTTCAAAAAAGTTAACAAAACTTTAACAAATTTGATTATGAAATAATCAAACAGAATATGCATATATAAGTAATTGAATATCAAATTAATGAAAACAGTAATTTGTAATTGAGAACGGTAATGTTAATAATCTAAAAAAAATAATAAATAATAACAAATGATAATAATAATCATGATAAATAATAATAATGATAGCTTTAATCGTCTTAATTATCACTTACATAATAGTTTATGATTATAAGGATTATTATCAATTCTTAAGGAGTAATGGATAATAATAGATGATAGTGGTAATAACAATCGTGGTAATCACTTACATAATAGTTTATGATTATGATTAAAATTAATTTAATTTTATCAACATGATGAGCAATATTTATCAATTCTTAAAGCATAATAGGTAATAATAATAATAATAACAAGCGGTAAATAATAATGTTAATAATGATAGCTTTATTTGTCTTAATTATCACTTACATAATAGCTTATGATTATGATTAAAATTAATTAAATTTCATCAACATAATCAGCAGTATTTATCAATTTTCTTAAGGAATATATTATCACTACTTTTTGTTTGTTTGATGTTCCTAAATAAATGGTATTGTTGAATAAATTGAATTAATTTTAAATTTTTAAAAAATTAATTTTCTTTTAAAAATTAATTTTAAAAATTTATGAATTAAAAAAAAGTTTCATTTTGTTTGTTTATTTTTTTTAAATTATAATAAAAAAAAATTTTAACAAACAAACAAAAAAAAAAAAAAAAAAAAAAAAAAAAAATGATAAAAAAGAAGGAATGAAAGAAGAGCAAATTGATTTGTAATAAAATATGATGATAAAATAAATTTATAATTCAAATATTTAGTAAATAATAATTATTTTGTGAAATGAAATGAAATGAAATGTTGGAAAAGTTAGGTGTTAAGGCGTTAATAAATTTTTATTATTTTCAAATGTTAAGTATGAAAGCAATTTTTTTTTTCTTTTTTTTTTTTTCTGAGGAAAAACCTTTTCACGAATAAGATGATAAATTTTCTCGACTTTTTTTTTTTTTTTTTTCAGCTGTTATTATAAATTAGTTTTATGAAAATGTGATGGTTTTTTTTTTTTTTTTTTTTTTTTTTTTTTTAAACGATTTTCATGCTAAATTAAAAGATATCAATCGAAACATACAAGTTATATTGGTGTTAATTTTGATAACGAATTCTAACGCGTAATAAATGAACAGTAATTTTACCGCATAAAATAACTCATATTAAAATATTAGCTGTTAATTTTTGATAATGAATTTTAATGCAAATAATTATCACCAAATATTCGCTGTTAAGTTTGATGATGAATTTTAATGTATAATAATTGGTACAAAAATATTCGCAACTATGTTTGATAACAAATTTTACCATATAAAATAACTCATATTAATATTAGCTGAAAAAAGTCGAGAAAATTTATCATCTTATTGCGGTAAAATTAGTGTTAATTATTACGATGGTAAAATTTGCTAATTTTGATAATGAATTTTAATGCAAATAATTATCACCAAATATTCGCTGTTAAGTATGATAACAAATTTTACCGTATTAAATGATAAGCATCGAAGGATTCTGATATTATGAAGCAAAAAAAAAAAAAAAAAAATAGAAAAAAAGAAAATTAGCCTATAAAATTTTTTTAAAAGGAAATTTGAAAAATTTTTCCAATATAAAATGTTGATTCATTTGATTATCGAATCATAAATTTTATTCTTTTACATTGTTGGCTCTTCCGGTTTTATTTACTTTCAAATTTTTTTTTTTTTTTTTTTTTGCCGAAAATATCAAATAAATTATGAAAATTTGAAAATTTTTCTATTATCACTTAATCAGACAATTAAACTTTACAAATAGCTACTCAATATTACTATAGTAATTATATTTTCTTTATCAATCAATAATCATTTTTAAACAAATGAATTGTTAAGTTTCGATTGATAATAGAATAATGAAAAATTGCAATGATTGAAAAAAAGGGCAAAAAAAAGATTTGGAATTTTAGTTGTTGAATATGTACAAATAACATAAATGGCTTATGATAAATAAAAAATTTCGCCTTTTTTTTTTTTGCTTTTCAGAAATTGACTTTTTGAAAAAAAGTTGCAAACATTTATGATTGACAAAATTAAGCTTAAATTTTACGATTAACAATCTCCAACTGTGCCATTTAATTTTTCGCATTTGAACTTTTTTCTATCATCACTTAATCAACTTATCATTATTCGCAAATGAATTTGAATATATTCGCAAATGAATTTGAATATATTCGCAAATGAATTTGAATATATTCGCAAATGAATTTGAATATATTCGCAAATGAACTTGAATATATTCGCAAATGAATTTGAATATATTCGCAAATGAACTTGAATATATTCGCAAATGAATTTGAATATATTCGCAAATGAACTTGAATATATTCGCAAATGAACTTGAATAGAAACTTGAATAATACAACTGAACTTACTGTTAAATTGATTTTGCATTGATAAAATTTATTAGCAAAAAAAATGAAAGACCAATTAATTTCAGATCAAAGATTTAGAATATGCAAAGTAGAAAATGCGAAATATGAAAATTAGAATAAAACATTTGTTCAATTTGAATACTTTTGCAAAACTTTAATTTAAATAATAATTTTAAAATGGATTGTATATATTTATTTATTTCTTTTTTCTCATCATAGCATTTATTTATTTGATAAAAATTAATAAAAAAAAAAAAATTAAAGAAATCGATAAATTTTTTTTAATTTGAAAAAAATTATTATTAATTATGTTTTTTGTTTCAATAAAAATTTCGATGAAATTAAAATAAATGTTATTGATGTAACATACATTACTTGTGTATGAACAATAAACACTTGTGATGATATGATCATATCAAACAACGAACAATAAACATATCAAAAAACGAACATAAATACTTGTGATATGATCATATCAAGACAAGAATAATAAACACTTGTAATATGATCATATCAAAAAAAAAGAACAATAAACACTTATGATATGATAATATCAAAAAAAAAAAGAGTAATAAATATTTGTGATATCATCATATAATATACACTTATGATAAAAACGAAAATAAACATTTGTGATATAATATATACACCTATGTATGATCACATAAAAAGCGAAACGATTCACACTTATGATATGATCATATCAAAAGCTGCACGACACACACTTGTGATATGATCATATCAAAAAAAAAAAGAGTAATTAATATTTGTGATATCATCATATAAATACACTTATGATAAAAACGAAAATAAACATTTGTGATATGATATATACACCTATGATATGATCATATAAAAAGCGAAACGATTCACACTTATGATATGATCATATCAAAAGCGCACGACACACACTTGTGATATGATCATATCAAAAAAAAACAAAAAACGAAATTGTAATGAAAGTGCAAGAGAGGAGAAAATGATAGATTTTAAAAATTTATCGTTCGATTGAAATTGACATAAAAATTTTGTGATGACAGTATGACACAGCATTGCCATCGAATGAATTTTACATAAAATAAGTTAAAAATGCATTTAGCAAACTTTTTTTCATTTTTATAAAAATTCATTTCACCAATGCCTATCATCATCATTATCAGCAGCATCATCATCACCATCAGCATTTATCAGTATCATCATCATCATCATCATCATCATCATCATTGCTATTCGGGCAATGATAAAACAAGTTCCTTCTACATTTTATCTGTTAAATTGCTCGCAAGTATTATTTCAATTTCTTTCAGCATCTCTTTTCGATGCATTCATTATTTATTGAAAATGAAATATTTTTTGGCAGATATGGTTGAACAAAAAAATTTAATTGAAATTTAGAAAAATTCTCTACAAAATTTAATCTTTGCTCTTATCAATACGCATGCATAACTTTTTTTTTTTTGTTTCGCAATCAAAAGTTCTTCTCTGATTTTATCATATTAAAATCTTTTATCAATTAATTCTACAAAAAAAATTCAATTTTAGAAATTTTTAGTTAGAAGAGTGGAAAGTTTTAACATTTGTAGTCAAATATTTTCAAATAGATCATCGAATGATTTAATCATATAAATTTGTTCGTTTTTTCTCTGATAAGATTGATTTCTAATCATTTTGCGATCAGTTTAATTCTGAAGTAATTTATGGTTTAAATTTCAAATTAAAATTAAATTTGCAGCGTGTCAAATATTTCTGAATCGAACTAATATTATAAAATTAAAAATTTAATATCTCGATTTATGAGAATCGATCATTTCCAAATTACTACCAAAAGGAAATGCTGTTATCACTGTTTATTATTCCTTCTTTCTGCTCTCGAGATTAGTATATCATTTCGAAATGACCATGTTGCAGTGTAGATAACACTCTCAATTTCTGCTTATCATATCATCAGCTAGCGTAATTGATATAAACATGGGACAAAATTTAAAAAAAATGACAAAGATAAATTTAAATTCTTCCGCAGATACTTGCTTTATCAAAGCATGATATAATTATCATCCTACTTTAAAGCCTAATTCAACTAGGCTTAATTGAATTAAGTATCATAAGCTAAATTAGAATTCAACCTTGATGATGATTCTTATCTTTCCCAATTCAAAAAAATTATTCATTGATCTTCTTTTTTCAGAATCAATTTGTTGATTTGATTAAGCAAAAAAAAAAAAAAAAACGATGATCTAATCTTGATAAAGATAACAGTGCTTTCTTTTACGTGTTTACACGTGATCCGTGCATGATCATAGGCTTCTTTTTGAAGATCAATGTGTTGATTTGACAAAGCAAAAAAAAAAAAGGATGATTTAGTCTTGATGAAGATATCAAGATAACAATGCTTCTTTTCTTTCACGTATTTACACGTGATCTGTGCATGATCATAGACTTCTTTCTGAAAATCAATGTGTTGATTTGATAAAGCCAAAAAAAAAAAAAAAACGATGATCTACTCTCGATAAAGATAACAATGCTTCATTTTTTCACGCGTCTACACGTGATCTATACGTGACCATAGACTGTCATTAATCTATACGTGACCATAAATTGTCATTATAAACAATGCAAAAAATTAAATTGAAAAAAAAAGACAAAAAACATAATTTTAAACTAAAAAAAGAGCAAAAGCAAAAATAAGTTGTAAATGAACGAAATCACAAATGCATCATTTTAAAGTGAAGATCGACGGGACGATAAATTAAGCTAAGGCACTACTGATATTCAAAATATTTGAAGAAGGTAGAAGAAGTGGATAAGATAAGAAGTAAGACAAGAGTGAATGATGACAGATAGATTATAGATATGAGTTAAAATTGAAGTTAGCAAAAGTTTTTCAAGAAGAGTATATTGATGTGAAAAAAAAAAAAAAAGATTTTTTTTTTTTCTTTCTCCAACCAAACTATTTTATATATGTTATATCTTATCTCAACTTAATATCATTTCTATGCTAACTAATATTTTCACAATATTGACATACACATACATACATACATAACATACATACATACATACATACATACATACATACATAACATACATACATACATAACATACATATATACAACTACTAACCTACCTGTCAGTGTGAATTTAAATTTATGTTATCTTAACATTATCAAAATCAACAATGACATATTGCTATATGCATATCGTATTTCATCAAATATTTCTCCATCAATGTTTATTTATTTGTTTAAGCCAGAAAAAAAAAATGATTACTTGTTAATCTAAATTTAAGAAAATAAAAGGAAAAAAAAAAAGAAAGAAAAAGGCAAGATTTTCTTCTCGAGAAAATGAGATAAGACGAAGATTGATAATGATTATTGAGCAGGCGTAATAAAGCGTAATAAAAAGGAAGAATTTTGATGAAGAGACAAAAGAATATCAAAGTCCTGTTTTTCATATTCTCATATCCATTTAATAAACATGATTTATTCATTGCGCATATCATACATGCTTGTTTTATTATCATTATTATCAATAATTCATTTATAGTTATTTATGATGGAATTTATGCAACTATTTTTTGTTTTTTGTTATTTTGAAAAAAAAAGAAAAAAAAAATGATTTTTGATTTAAATTAAATTATTAATTATTTACATTTCATCATTTCAAATATTTGAAATTTCATCTCATCTATAGTTTGTTTTTTTTTGACATCTCTAACATTTATTTTATATTTCAAAAACAATTGTCTAATTAAAAAATTTAATGAATGAACAAATTAGATAAGTTTTAAAATGGTAGATTTAAATAGTAATGTAAATTATTATCTGATAAGTTGATAAAAATAAAAAAAACATATGATAAAAAATCCGATTTGTTAAAACATTAACCTTGGATAATAAAACAGATTAATATTTTTTCGTTAGATGAGAAATTATGTTTGAATTGATAAAAATACGAAGAATATTTCATTGTAAAATGATATACATAATGAAGAAATGTTTTAAAGTGGAAATGTTGTGTCGGGTAGGAATACTGTATCGGATAGGAATACTATATTCGGAATACTGTATCAAATAGGAAATGCTATAATCGGATAGGGAATGTTTATCGGATAAAAATGTTCTATCGGATGGGAATGTTTATCGGATAGGGATGCTGTATCGGACAGGGATGCTGTAATCGGATAGGAATACTGTATCAAATAGGAATGCTAATATCGGATAGGAATTTTATCGGATAAAGAATGCTGTTACCGAATAAGAATACTGTATCAAATAGGAATGCTATATCGGATTTCTTCTAGATTTTAAGAAAATAATAAATTTGTACTAAGCAGAAATAGAGCATACAGTCTTCAATATTTCATTAGGTAAGATTGTTTTTTTTTTTTTTTTTTTTTTTAAATTTTTTATCCACTTCAATTTGAGTTTGTTGACAATACAATGCATTAGAATTAGTGTAAATCGCAAAATACATCTCTTAGAGAGAAGCGTTTAATTTATTGTTAACAAAAATGTGAGTTACATACGTAATGAAATAATATGAATCGAGAAAAACACATTTCTTAGCAATATTCTTGTATACCGTAGATTCTTTTTTATTCTTGCATACCGTAGATTTTTTTTTTTATTCTTGTATACCGTAGATTTTTTTTTATTCTTGCATACCGTAGATTCTTTTTTATTCTTGTATACCGTAGAATTTTTTTTTAACTTTTTTTTCATTTATTTTTTAAAAAAAAAAAAAAAAAAGATGACGAGAAAATATTTAACACAATCGAATAAAAAACTTATAATTTAATAATTGATCTCAAAATTGTGAAATCTTATAAACGACTAAATTCAAATTGCATAATAATAAAAGATGAAAAAAAATAATAAAAATATAAATTTTGAATTTTCAATTTAAAAAAATTATCAAGATGAAAAAAAAAAAAAAACGAAAGATTAATTGTTTCAATAATAGATGAATGAATGAATTGAATGAAGGAAAAGGAAGCCAAAGTTTTTTCCGTTTTTCCTTTTTTTTTTCCTTTTTTTTTTTTCTTAAGCTCACTAATATAATTGACTTTGGAAGGAGTGTAATACTTAAAAAAGAAGAAATTTTTATCGTTTAAAACTTTGAGAAAGAAAAAAAAAGGCCCACAAATCAATTAACTAAGAAATGTAATTCATTAGGAAAAAAGCAACAAAACATTATATGAGAAAATCAACAAGAGGGGGAAATTTTTAGTAAAGTAATTTCTAACTTTATAGCAAATTCAATTAATTTAATTTACTAATGGAAATAGAAGGTGAGAAAAAAAATAAATAAAACAAAAACAACAATAACAATTTTACTATTATTATAACTAAAAATTCATGAAATTTAATATATTCTTTTTTGAATAAATTAAAGTATTAAATTTATAATTTAGAAAAAAATACCTAAAAAAAAATTAGAATAAAAATAATTTATATTAAATCAAGGATACAATGAAGAAAAGTAAAAAAAGAAAACAAAAATATTTCAGTCATTTGATTATTCAAGATATTCAGTGAATAGATTGTTTTTTTCATTCAAATGGAAATATGATAAGAAATCATGTCGATGATAAGGAATCATTTTCAATGATTTTATTTATGTTAATATATTTGTCTGCAAATTATGCAAGTTTTCAAAAATCTTTTCAATAAATTATCTTAGAATTGAATTTAAAAGAAATAAATTATGAATGTAAAATGAGTGAGGGAAAAAAAAAGATAATTTAAATTTTCAATATGAAAGTTAGTAATTTAGTCTTTAATTTCCAGTAATAATTAGTAAAGTTTTCGAAAATATTTCCACTAAAAAAAGAAAGGAATAGATTAGAATTTAAGAAAGTTATAAAATTTTAAATTTAATTTTCAAGAGTTAAAATAAGCGAAGTTAAAAAGTTCACAGAAGCATAGTTAGATAAGTGGAAGAAGTAAGGCAAAAGGCAAGTTCAAAATTAAATATAAAACTTAGAAATTAAAAGATGCGAATCAAAAGTTTTCAATTTTATAATTATAATAGGTTACCGAAGGAGAATGCTACCAAGGTTATTCATTTCTTTTTTTTTCTTTTCTTTTTTTTTTTGTAAAGCATAAATGTGACCTTGATAAAATTTAGGATAACATTTTGATTGCATTTTTATCAATTAATAATGTCATATCATTAGACACATTATTCTTAAATATGTTCAATGATGATACTATTCTCAGATTTGTTCATCAGTGATACATTATCTTAACCTGATAATTTCTAAAATTTTTTTTTATTAATTATTTAAAATTTTTTAAAATAATTATTAAAAAAGTAGCAATATACTTTGCTATTCAAAAATATTTGGCAAAATTTTTTAAAAGTTTTTAAAATTTCAAAATTTGATAGATTGAAAATTTAGAATCGTAGACGATTGAGTTAAACGATAAATTGCTGCTTACTTCAATTCCTATTTTAAAATTCTTTTAATGATCAAAATTTGATTAAATTTTGAATTTTTAGTTTTTTGATAAACAAATGAAAAGCACCTCAATTTTGTTTGTAATTTGAAATGAACTTTTAAATTAGGTTAAATTTTTGTAAGAAAAAAATTTGAAGGTAAAAATTATCAAATTTAATTTTTTAGTAAATAAATAACATCATTCATTCGAAAAAAAAAAAATCATTGCATGAATTTTACCTATAGTTTTAAATAAAATTTTAATTAGATTTAAATAAATAAATGGCATCATCATTTGAAAAAAAAAAAAAAAAAATCATAATATGAAATAGATGATAAATTGATTTGCATTATTTCTGATAAATTAATAATATATGATAGGAAAGAGGAGGTAGAGATTTTAAAAATTAACGAAAATTGAAAAAATAATTTATGAAAGGTAAAGTGAAGTCTGATGTAAAGTGAAGTGAGGTGAAGTGAAGTGAAGTGAAGCGTTTAATAGATTTATTTGATGATTTTTTTTTTTTTTTTTCATTATTTCCAATTTTATTATGATAATATTCTTTTCTAATGCATATCGATTTTTAAAATTACTACCTCAATTTGTTTTAATTTATTTACCAAATTCTTTCCTTTCTTTCTTTCCTTCTTTCTTTTTCTTTTTTAATTTATCAAAAACATATAAAATTGTTTATTACTTTTAGAATCAAATATAAAATTTATAATTTTTATATTATAAGAAGAAATTAATAATTTTATAGATAATTGAAATGATATTATTATCATACATCAATTTTGCAATATGATAAAAATAGCAAATGATGTGAAAAAAAAAGTGTAAAGGAATTGATATTAGTAATTAATAATTTGAATTTGTAAATATATAATTTTAATTTGAAATTTTTAAATTATTATAGTTTGTATGATTATTTCCAAAATTTTTTATATACATTTTCTAATTTATCTATTAAATATTCCTCTTGAAGATATATCAAGAAACTCGTATATATCGTTTATTTTTTTTGTTTTGAAGTATAAATTATGCTATTCTTGAATATTGACGTGAGATTTATTATTCGATAATATTGATCTATTTATCCGATGATAGCAATTAATCTTGATTTATTTAGCTGGTGATAGCAATTAATCTTGATTTATTTAACTGATGATAGCAATTACTAACTATGAAAAAGGATAGTTAAATTGCTGAATGCTGTGGTATTTGATATGAGTAAGCAAATATTCCGCATGAATTAAATTGAAATGTTTTAATGATAATAATGAAATAATTAATTACGAAATTTCGAAAGTTAATAATATTTTTTCAGTTTATCACTTACCGATTATTTTTACAAATGTAAAGAAAAAAATTGCAAATATAATACAGCATAAATTGAAATTAGACCGAAAAAAATGAATGATCTATATGCTCAAATAAATAATCTAATATAGATCGATCAATCGATTTGTCTATATTGAAATGATTGATGATATTTTTTTGCTAATTCCAAAATTTCAATACTTATTTTGTTTATTCCATATCATTCTCGTCCAATCTATCATTTTCACATAGTATCACTGATTATTTACTAATTAAAAATTGAAACAAATAATGATTATTATTTGTGATGTATGCTTCAATCTATTTCGATATATACATACATACATATATGCGCAAATTTATCAATTTACTGATATCGCAAAGAAATTAACTCATAAAATCATCATCAAAAAAATTTTTTTCAACTTATATTTTCGGAAAAAAATATTTGGATAAACAAGACTTTTTTAAAAAAAAAAAACAAAAAAAAATTTTAAAACTTTTTTTTTCCTTTATATTACTAATTTAGTAGGATTTTAGCATGCTTTTTTCATGTGAGAAAATTTTTAATAAGCTATAATTTTTCCGCAAAATTTAGCCAAACATCTTATCGCGATTTTTGATTATTTAAGCAATTTGCTAGAAAAAAAAAAAAAAAAAAAACCAATGCTCGAGAATTAGTCTGATTCTATTATCCTCTTTAAATTTTCAATGAGACTTAAAAAAATGGACCGTTTGAAATTTAGATGATAAACAATCGAAGACAATTCAAAAATCCTTAAGGATAACGAATATTGCTCATCAGTGAATCTCTTATTTTTATCATTGAATAAAAAAAAAATATATTAAAAAAAAACACAAGCAAATAATTTTATATTACTTTTTTTTTTTATTTTTATAAGTACACATTCTGTAGTTGACAATCAAATAAGAAAAAAAAAAACTTTTCGACTGATATATAATTTAAAATAAATAAAATATTTGATAGGAAAATTTTGTCAAAAAAATTTTTTTTCTTCAAAACTTATTATTTCGCCACTGCATAGATTACCATTAATAGTATTTTATAATTTGATAGTTATATTTTTTTACTTTCATCTTTTTATTTTTTACATCCCATCAAAACTTACCATTTTGTAAGATAAGATGTTAATTAAGAAAATTTTATCAAATATAATTTGTTAAATATTTGTGTTCGTATTTTTTTCACAATTGATTTTTTTCAATAAATTCATTAAAAATTATTGAATAAAAGAATTGTAATAAAGTTGCATGCATATTCATATTTGAAATGACAAGTTTAAATTTGCATAAATTGAACATAGAATTCAAAAAATGAAATAACTTAATTTTGAAATCGAAATGTTATAAAATCATCATCGAATGACTTTGGAGTATAATTAATGATTAGTAATCTGTCTAATGTGCAAAATAATATGTCAATAATATTATATCACCTTTTATCTTTCTGATCATTACTGATTAGTAATCTGTCTAATGTCGGCATCGCCGGTATAATAAAACTGCAAAAAACATTAGGCAGTACGAGGGAAGAATATTACCTGTCTGGTTTGTTTTGTTTTACCTTGATGAATGATTGGCCTGATTGTCAGGACTGTATGTTCGATTGTTTCTATTGGTAATATTTAAAAAGAACAAAAGTATAACGGAACTGGCTATTATTAGCCTAGTCATTTTTTTGAAATCGTCGTTCCAACAACGGCAATATATCGTTATATAATGCAATAAAGTTGCATGTATGAAATGTTGAATTACATAAATTAAGCATAGAATCGAAGAATGAAATGATAGCCTAATTTTGAAATCAAAATAAACAAGCAACTTGGAGATAGTAAGTAAATATTATCAAATTGTTAGCATGAAATTTTGAATAGGACGATATTTTCTTAAGATTTAAATAATAATTTCTTCTGATATTGATCCTGCCAAATATGTACAGTAATCATTTATTTTCCTGGTTAATTCCTCTTGATACGAAATTTTTTTTTTTTTAGCATTTAAATGATTGAATTAGAATTTCTTCTTCTTGAGACTGTTTTGCGCTCTTGAGATATAGCTCGAAGTCCAAAGTAATTATTGCTAAAAGAAACTTGAAAATAAATCAACAAAAAAAAATCATAAATTGGAAAATAATTGCAAATATACTTGACAAATAATCGATCAAATATCCTTAGCCATTTTGTTTTATTAAATTTGCGATAACTAAATGCTTATGCAACTCCTTTTTTTAATTTCAATTGTTCGAGTTCCAGTTCTTAAGTACTAATTATTCCGTTGATTGTTATAGTGGAAATATTTGCTTTAGTTATGTGTACAAAGAAAGTCTGAACGAAAACATCAAATAGTTCAGTGAAAATACTCATATCTGAAAATAAAATACATAAGAAAAAAAAAATACTTTCTTTTTATCTTTCAGGCATTAAAAGATTGTGCATTACTGAAGAAACTTTTATTATCATTGGGATGAACGATTCTTGTTTTTTGTTTATATTCCTTCTTATCTTTCAGACAATAAAGTTATAAGGATACTTAACTAATCAAAAGATGGGTAAAGGAAAGCGAATTGAACGTAGAATTCAATTGAAATATATGAGATATAATAAGATGATTCTTTTTGTGAAAAGTTTAGCATTGAAATTTGCAAAAGAAATTAAGGAATTTTTAATTAATAGACAAGAGATTTGTTGACCAACAAATTTTTATTACAAATGTATATACTGTGATAATTATTATATCAATTCACAATTTATTTTAACAAATATAAAGAAAAAACATTCATGAAAAAAAAAAAACATTTTTTAAAGCAATTTTCTGAAAATTTGAAATATTTTTTTTTAAAATAACAAAGAGGAAAAGTTATAAAAAGGCTGCAAAATTATTGTCAAATAACTTCGAGCAAATATTTAAATTTATGATGTTTAAAGTAAATTTATGATACTTAAAGTCCTATGTAAAAAAAATTTTTTTTGTGGAAAATAATTTGCATTAAATGGATAGTGCAATCTTGAAAATGAGCAAATTTTAATTAATTATGCTAGAATTAAGTCACTTATTTATATTTGGAAAGATAAAGACGAACGAACTTATTTAATGTTATATTTTAAAAATGGCTGGCATTGACTGCTTACTAATGCATATGAATTTGAGATATTAAGCCTCAGGCTTATATTTCAATATTCATCTTTTGAAACTTCCCTCTTTTTTTTCAAATGAAATGCAATGATTAGAATTAGAAATGAATTGTCTGATTTTTCATTAAAACTGATCGATCATAAAATTTTCAAGGCCACAAAGGTTTTTCAAGAATTACGAATCCAATTTGCTAAACATAGAACTATTATATTTCCTTTGCTGATGCCATGGTTGTTTATTAATTTCTTCTCTTCCGACTTATCACAATTCGAAAAAAAAAGAGAAAGTTTGCTCGTATTATTGAACTGAAATGAAGGAAGCAAAGTTTAATAACACAAAATTAATAATTTTGGAAAAAGGTTCAAGGAAAATTAAAATCATTTTTCATATATTATGCCTGTCATATCCCTCTCTGACAATGATTTCATAAAAATTCTGAAAAATATTTGAAAGAAAAATTTAAAATTTTGTCATTTATTGATAATTCGACTGATAATGGGCAATTGGCACAACTGTAAATGACTGAAGTAGACTGGAAGAATTATTCAAAAAAAGTGTAAATTTCGTGAAAAGCTATATTTGCTGAATAGTGGGAATTCACCGCAAAAATCACGGTAGGAGTGCAGAAAAAAAAGCAACGAAAATAAAGGACATTATCGTTTTTTCTTTTTTAAAAATCATTCTATTTCCAAAAATAATTTTTTGAATAGAAAGGTTTGCTTTTTACCAATCGATATAGAACTAATGCAAAATCAATTTTCAAGAATAATATTTTTTTTATAATATTAAGTCAAATTCATTATTCAGATTAAAAAGAAAACTTTAAAAATAAATTTAATGAAAAATTTTTGTACAAAATTCATTTTATCAAAAAACGCTTTACATAAAAAATTTCTTTCTTGCAAGGAAATATGCTCTAAAATGTTTATTTGCTTCAATAATGGTAGATGAAAAGGAATAATCGACACTTTTGGAAACTTTTAGATTATTACTATTACTCAGAAAAATTTGCTACAGCAATAATTTTTGGCAAAAAATTAATGATAACAAAATGGATATTCGATATGATTAAAAAGCGTACCAGTCTGTAAAAATTTTTAGGTGCTGAATTAAGAGTATATTCTTATAAGCTTTAGAATTATTCATTTTTTCGATTTATTCATATTTGTGAAACTAAAGTAAACACTAATATCAGCCATATAAATAATATGATGATTAAATCAAATCTATTTTGAGTTTTTCATTGATTAAAATCTATGCTTGTCAGATGAATTAATTATTTAAGCACTTGATCAAATAATCATACTCTTTCTATTCATCATTATCTATGTTTAATTCATTTTATCCGAATTATTTGATGAATTTTAAAATTTTCCAAAATTAATGAGAACAGTGTTGGAAACAAGCAAATTGTATCGTTTTTCAGTCTTTTTAATAAAAAGATAATATTTCCGTAACACAGATAAAATTTAGACACATTTGAAAGATTGAAATTTGACGACAAAGAAATGGCTAAGATGTTTCAAACTTAACTTCAAAAATTTTCAAGTATATTCCTTTAAATAACTATTTTTTAAAATATTTGGAGGAAAGGAAAAATTTTTCAGGAAATTCCAAAATAGATAATTATGGCGTATCAGTTATGTCAGCACTATTGCACTCTCATCTGCTAAGAATTGTTTAATGCCAGTCAGTATCTTTGGTTCTGCTTTAGTCTTCTGCCGAAAATATTCCTACGACATACACAGCTGTTGTTTCTATTTCTTCGCAAAATCCAAAGTTTTTGTTTATTAAACTTGTTTGCAGTCTTTTCAATAATTGTTTACAAACCTCATCAATAACAAATCTTCACGGTTACAATGCTAATATTTCTAGATAATCATTTATTATTGAAAGCATTAAAAGGTTTGAGATAAATTGGAATTTTTCTTTTTTTTTTGAATTTTGATTAGTCAATAAATTCAGTTCAATAGCTTTTACAGTTATACTATTTTTCCATTCATCTCGGTTTCTTTGACTTTCATTATTTTCTCGTTTCCTCAGGTATCATGAGAATTTTGGAGTACATAATGAGGCAATTATATTCGGTACTGGGAATGATTAGAGAAATTGTGGGACGAAACATTTTCAACTCGGCCTCGAATTTTCCGTGAATAATAACGTCTTGCTTGCTTGCTTGAATGAAGCGTAGACATTAAATGTGTGCTCCAAGTAGGCCATTTTTGAAGAATTAATGTTTGGAATAAAGAAAAAGGAGTTAGGGCGATTAAATATTTTTTTCCTCTCCTCAGCAGACATTAATTCCTATTGGACTAAAATTGATAGCTGTGATTCTTGCATTATCGATTGACTTATAAATTTAATTCAAAATTCTATTGAAAGATTGCGATATGTCTTCTGTCTGAATGTACTAAAAACATTGGAATAAAATGAAGAGGTGCGAAGAACACATAATATTTCGATAAACAAAATTGGATCATAATATAAATTTAAAAAAAAGAAATATTTTAAGATGCTTCTAGATAAATTATATCAGTGATCTGTTATATGATAATCGCAAGGTGGCTCAAATCCAATTGTTCGTGAATAAAAAGCATTCGATACTTAATGCATTTGAATATTTGTTTGAAATTGCTACGAGTTATTATAAGTACTAATTATTATTGATAATATTATTACTTTACAAACAAGAAATCTTTGACACTGAATGTCATTTATTATTATTGATGACAACATAATTTTTAACTCATGCATGACTTAAATTAAAATTTCTGACCATTATCACTATTTTCAATGACTAAAAAATATATATACAAAAAACAAAACATTCCTATTATCTTCTTTCCTTTCCAATCCTTTGATATTATGAAGAGAAATAATTCTGGATCTCTTAATTAAATTATATTAATTATCGACAAATCAAGGAAAAGACACACCTGATTAATGTAATTATGCGTGTTTCAAGTCGCTCAGAAATTATTCAATTTTTACTTTCAACATAGCACAATTTTTTAGGATGTCTAGAAGGGATGGATTAATTCCAATTATCCGATAAAAACTGGAATCAAGACCGTTTTATCGAAGTATTAGGACTGTAAATGTATGCGGGTTGATAATCAGAGTAAAAAAACATCCAAAAGAAAGCTTTATTTTAACTATAAATCAACTACTGAATATAAAGGATGTTTGAGACCCAGATCTATCACGATATTTTGCCGCTGCGAGGTCGGCAATTCCAAAAAATGTCAAGCCAAATAATAGCCATCTGCCTAAATGATCTCTCAGCTATTATCAATGCAAACAACCGAACATACAGACTTAACAGTTGGTCCAATCATTCATGGGCGAAATTCGCAAAACAAACAAACCATTCAGATAATAGGAGATATTATTCTTAGCACTTTTTCAGTCTTAGTATATTAACGATGCCAACTTTAGACAGATTACTAACCAGTAATAATCAGAAAGATAAAGAGGAGATATAATATTACTGACATATTAATTTCCACATTAGACAGATTACTAATCATTAATTATACTCCAAAGTCATTCGATGATGATTTTATAACATTTCGATTTCAAAATTAAGTTATTTCATTTTTTAAATTCTATGTTCAATTTATGCAAATTTAAACTTGTCATTTCAAATATGAATATATATACAACTTTATCGCATTTATACATCGATAATTGCCGCAGTTCGAACGACGATCCCAAAAAATTTTACCAATAGAAACAATCGAACATACAGTCTTGATAATTAGCCCAATCATTCATAAATTCTATACTCTTTTCTACTTTTGTCATTGGTTTATAAATGTTAAATTTACTTTGTTTGAAATTTCTACGCAACAAATTATAATATGCATAAATAAAGTCGATAATTTCTCTTAAATTCCATATCACTATATATGATATATATTTTGAAATTGATAAGATGCATATAAAAAGATAAAAAAACGTAAAATAAATTTCTTAATATGTGTTACCACTTAATTATTTACTTTAAATTTTAATCCTATTTACGGTTGAAATGATAGGACATGAAAATGTTGAATAAATTTTTTAATATTATATTATTTTGAAATAGTAAGACATGTAAAAAAAAATAAGTAAATTGTAAATTATATTGGTGTAAACAAGTCATTTATATTTGCTTTATAATTCAATTGCTAATCGAAGTGATTTCAATAGAAAAGAATTATACAGCAAAAAAAATATCCAAATTGTTACAAAACAATTTGTTTATTGGACTGTCGAATTTCATTTCTGAACTATCTTGGAAAATTGAATCAAACTATATTTGTTTAGTGCATTTTGAATTTGTCGTAAATTTATTTCAAACATTTAAGTATTGTTAACCTTTAAAGGGACGAGAAGACATCATCGAAAAATTAAATCACTGATATTTTAATCAAAAAAATTCAGATGCTGCTATGTATCTAAAGTTGAAAAATAAACAGTCTTTTTGTTAATATAAGAGAATTCAGTTCTCTGATATGATTATAGAATAATATCGACGGCGATATGCTTAAAATAATGGAACAAGCGATATTAATTCTAGAGAGATTAATTGATACTAATTAGTGATAATTAACATTTTTTAACATATTAATTAGCATTAATCAACATTAACAGTATTAATCAACATTAACAACAATTAAGAAAGAGACAAAGAAAAGATATTTTATGTACTACTCATATTTCTATTTATAAAGAAAAGATATTTATATTTTTAATACAATGCATATTAATTCTTTATTGTACAAAGATGTTATCATTTTAGAATTATCTAAAGTCAAGTAAATAAACTGAATTATAAAATAATTAGAGAATATAATGAGTAACCAATCTAAATCATTATATCAAGTTTAATCATTTCATTGTTGAATCATTAAATGTTGTGTAACGTATTTTATATATATTTTTTTTCTTCACATGAAAGTTTTTTTTTGTGTTTGTTCAATCCAATCATCAATAATAATCAGTAATCTTTTTTTTAAATGAAATTTTTTTATTCGTTTCGATCATCGATAATAATAATCTCTGATAGTCTATTTTTTTCTTGATTAATATAATGATTATTATTATTGAAGGATAAATAGATGCACTTTTAATATGTATCAATGTGGCAGAAAACAGTTGTTTTAACAATGTTTATTCTATCATCAATAATGATGATAATAATTTTTGAATTTATGCATTTTATCCCATAAGAAGTCATTTTTGTTGCTCTTCAAAGAACAATTTTCCAAAAAATAAAGGATAAATATTGCCGTCCTTAAAATCCTACAATTTAATTAACGGAAAATAAAGAATCATTCATTAACATTCAGACCAATCATTTCACTATAAAACCAAATATATCATGTAAGTGTTAATTGATAAATCTCAACAAATAATTATAGCATGGCATCAATGTCAACATTAAACAGATTGATAATCAGTGATGATTAGAAAGAAAGAGGAAAAATATAAATATGTATTTTCCATTTGATGCATAATACTTTATCATGCAATTATTTGTACAATTTTCAATTTCTCTATCTAATCATTTCAAAAATTCCTTAGTTTTATGCGAGAGCTGAGGAAGGATTAAGTGATAATTTTTCTTCGTTCTGTACGTTAAATCATTGAATAATTATTTATGATAATTTATAACTTATCTAATAATCAATTAGATACATAAATGTATTTTTCCTTTTTCTTTTTAATCATCACTAATTATCAATCTGTTTAATGTTGACATTGATGCCATGCTATACTTATTTGTTGAAACTTATCAATTGACACTTGCATGATATATTAAGTTTAGAATAAATGATTGGACTGAATGTTAATAAATGACTCTTTATTTTCCGTTAATTAAATTGTAGGATTTTAAGGACGGCAATATTTATCCTTTATTTTTTGAAAAGTTGTTCTTTGAAGAGCAACAAAAATGACTCCTTTTAGGATAAAATGCATAAATTCAATAATTGTTATCATTGTTAAAACAATTATTTTCTGCCATATTGATAAAGATCAATCGTAGAATACTTTTCCTAAAAAATTTCTACCATGAATTCAATCTACTTATCGTTTCTCTTAGAAATTACACCAATAAAGTTGGTTAAAGCATATGTTCTACAAATATTACTTGCTCATTATGGGCCCTGTATTACTTTTTCATATTTACCCATTTATGCAACAAATTATCTTTGTTTTTTTTAAAAAGATAGTGAAAATGCAAAAGGAAATCATAAATAATAAAAAACAACATAGAGAGATAAAAAAATTACTAAAAAATTATTAAGACAATTTCAACGAACAGTAGAAATAAAAAACCTACAAGTAAAAAATTTTTTTTTCGTGTTCCCAACAAAAGTTCAAAGCATAAAATTCAACGAGAAGCTAGAAATGAAAAATATACTAGTTAATTAATATAGAAAATTACATTTGCTTTTACACAAAGCAAATGTAATTTTTTTATGTTTTTATGATTATCAATGCATCTAATGTTTACAACATGCCTATCATAATATGATGAAATTATTGAGGTGACAATTATTCTTACTACATTTGTAAATTGTTTAGTTCGTTTGCGTATAATATGTATGATTACTTGTTTATCATATCATGTGTAAGAAATACAGTAATATGATGAATAATCGTCCTATTTAATAAATTCTGATTTTTTGATAAGTTAGAACAAAGTTCTAGTTAATCGTTACATAATCTTATCATTTACTTAAAACACTTGTTTTAAGCAATCTTTTTCTCCAAAACGTTTTATCTGAAAGAGATTAGAGAATTCACCCGAAAGAGATCGGAGAATCTGAAAGAGATCGGAGAATTCATCTGAAAGAGTTCAGAGAATTACTACTCTAATTTCCTCAGATTTCATCATATTATCGTCATTTTAATCAATTCAATATAATCAAAGAATTCATCTTAAAAAAAAGTATGGAAAGAATTATCATAAAAATATACTGCAAATTTTGGAAAAAAAAAGTTGCGACATTTTTATTTTAACTTCCGTTGCAGTTAAAAAATAAATAAGTAAAAATGAACTGGCGTCGAGATATTAATGATATGTGATAGTTTGGAATGGAAATTTTAATTTCCAATTGATAATAATTAATATATGTGTCGCGAAAGACGCGAAAGATGGAATAAATCTTTAGGGAGAGATGGAAATAATTTCCATTATCTCTGACTCATCAATCATCTCATTTATAATTCTTTGATTTATTCCCATTGAATTCCAATGTTTTTTTGACGAAATCTCATATTTTTGTGTTCCGATTATACCGGAAATTCACATTCCTTAGATTATTCCCATATTTTTTCTGCTTTTTAGCTAAGCTCACCTTTTTGGTATTTCCTGTCGTACAGGGAATAATTTTTGTGTGTAATACTTACCTTGCAATCAGATCTTACCACCATACCTATTGTAATTTTGTGTTAATAGTTTCCGCTGTAAACCACTCCCATTTCTAGCATATATATAACCTTGCTTATCAAGTCGAATGTTATTCAAAATAAACTCTTCTTCTACTAGCCTTTCGTTTCCACACAAGTTCCACGACATTTTTTGATGCCCGAGGTGAGATCAGAATGGCGACTTCTCTCAATCAATCAGCATCAGCAACAACAATCGGCAGAGTGATCGAACTCCTGGAAGAGATCGAGAAACTCGAGTTGTCACCACTAGATCGAAACCTGCCACTGGAGGAACAGAAACAGCAATAAAAAATCAAGAAACGAATCGTCAAGGACAAAGCCAAGCGGTTCGAGATGTATGTTGGTATTTTGGAAATGATCAATCAAAAATGGCTGGACTTCATACAACAAATCACGACGAGAAAATGGTCAACGATAAATAAAGTATTTTACACATGATTAACAACAGTAAGGAAGCTATTATTACCTTAAGTTCATATTATAGTGATTTTAAATTAGCCTTTCAACAAGAGAAATTCATGAGCACGGAGAGACCCTCACCCAGTTATCATTCAAAATAAATTTACCACAGTTACAGTTATCATTCAACAATTAATTTACCACAGTTACCACTACCAGTCTTTAGTGGAGATCCAAAGTTGTGGCGAGAATTTTGGAATAGCTTTAATGCAGCTATACACCTCCAGGAGATTCCAAACATTCAAAAAAAAAAGGTAAAATTAGGAATAAGAACTTCAGAATCTAAAATCATAGTTATCAATGCTTATGCATTAGATTATTTAACAGATAAACTACAAATTATTAATCCAAGTTCTTATGATATGAAATTTATTACACTTTTTTTTTTTTTTTTTTTTTTTCAGAAACAGTTAGATGAGTCGGAAGGATATTGGAGACGACCCGATATCATAATCGGAGTAGACCATTTCTTCGAATTCATGCATCGTACAAAGTCCACAGTATGTTATCAGGTTTTTATTTACTTCACACCAAGTTAGAACCGATAATAACAGGCTACGGATATACTAATATGACTTGTGAACTTGGTAGCTCTAATTCCATTAATGTAATCACTGTCATTACTAATCCAGATATAGATCAGTTTTGGAAATTGGAAGTAATAGGGATTCACGAACAACCAAATGACCAAGACGACGAGAAAGCATTGGAACAATTTAAAAATTCTATTACCAAAAAAAAAACAGGTCAACAGGTATCAATTCTGTTGGCCATGGAAAGATTCAAAGGTTAATTTACAAGATAATTTTGGTCTTTCCTATGGACGATTAAAAACACTAATTAAACGACTTCAAACTAACCAGTCCTTGCTCGAGCTTATAATGAGATAATCAAAGAATAATTGCAATCTAATATTATTGAGAAAGTGACGACAAATATGGATCAAAAGGTATTATACATTATTTACCTCACATGAAGTATTAATCCCGGGAAAGACAACTACAAGACTACGAATTGTCTATTATGCTTCAGCACATATTAAAGGAGAAAAAAGTCTGAATAATATGTTATATCGTGGTCCCACTACATTACCTGACTTAGCAGGTGTTTTACTTCGTTTCGAATGATGAAAAATGTTATGATAGCAGATATAGAAAAGGCTTTTTTGCAATTGGAATTACATCCATTAGATAGGAATTGCACTCGTTTCTTCTGGTGAAGAACATTCAAGAAGAAATCATAAAGGAAAATTTGATATGTTACCGGTTTCATTTGGGATAATAGCGTCCCCTTCTTACTCTCATCTACACTCAATTGATTTAGAAACTTAGGTAGCAAAACCGCTTTAGAAATTAAGAAGAATCTTATGTCGACAATGTTATATTACCATAGATGGAACGCAAGAATATACCGAAATGAAAGATATCTTCAAAAGCGCTTCAATGAATATATGGGAATTCTTTTCAAATGATACTGATTTCAATCAACTTATTCCTGAAAATGACAGAGTAGAAGTAAACAAAACGAAGAAAATCCTCGGTATCAATTGGAATCCAGTCATTGATTTTATTGTTATAATTTTAAAGCCATGGAAGTGATCAAACCCAACAAAAAGGACAATCTTACAATTCATCGCTTCGCAATATGATCCTTTAGGATTTTTAATTCCATCGATGTTATTATTTGAACTATTCCTGCAAACTCTTTGGAAAGGAAATTATCCTGGATCAACATTGGAAAAGGACGACCTGGAAACATGGGAAATCCTTATAAGTCGATGGCTACAAAAGTCAAAGAAATTCCACGCATGGTCATAGATTCTGATCGTTTATAACAATTAGAAATTCATGTGTTTACCGATGCATCCCCACGGCATATGCTGCAGCAGTCTACGCAAAACAAGGTATAAATACATTTTTGATTTTTGCGAAATCTCGAATAGCTCCTGTGAAAGGTATAACAATACTAAACTAGAATTATTAGCTATTTTAATTGGAGTGCGAGCCACCAAATTTGTTATCAAACAATTAGAAATCGAAGATGCAAAAGTCACATTATGGTCAGATTCCCGTGTGCTCTCCAATGGATAAAAATCATCAAGACTCTTTACAAAATTCATACAAAATCGAATCGATGAAATACGAATGGCAAATTTTTCATACAGATATGTGCAAGCAGATCTAACATAGCAACAAAAGGATATATGTCTCCAATTCAACTCGCAAATTTCGAACATGGTGGAACGGTCCTCAATGGTTAAAGGATGTGAATCAGCATGGCCCAATGGAGGATAATATTTATTATGAACAACAAGAATATGAAAACAAAATCTGTACGATCTCGGCTATTATAAACTCATTACAATTAAAAGTTTCGATTAATTGATGCAACTCGTATTAGTAAATGGATAAGACTACGAGGAATAACGCATGGGCATTATGATTCATAAATATATCAAAGGAAGGTTTGTATGGTTGAAAGAAGTACCAGAAAGGACAGAATTAACATCGTGCGAATTAGCCGACGCTACGAAAGCCTTGATTATACAAGCTCAATCGGAAGGTATCAATGAAGAGGAAATAAACGAATGGAATCTTTATTATAGCGACACACATTCTTATGGAAATGCCGGAGACTGGATAACATTAGTGTAGGATATCCAGACAGTTTAAATCTAATATACCTTTCAAGGCATAATCCTGTAACCAAGCTTCTCATTCAACATCAACACGAAAATTTGTGCCACGCAGGAATCGCTCATACATTATCAGAATTGAGAAGAAATTTTTGGATACCTAAAGGTAGAACGAAGTAAAGAGCGTATTGAACAAATGCATGGCGTGTAAAAGGTGGAAAGCAAAACCATTCAAACTACCAGTTATGTCCAATGTACCAGAAACTCGTATTACTCGTACTCGGACGTTTGAACATGTTGGTCTGGATTACTTAGGCCCGTCTCTATAAGAAGTGAAAGTGGTCTAACCAAAAGATGGATAGCTTTGTTTACATGCTTCACAACTAGAGCTATACACCTAAAACTAGTAGATGATTTGACAGCTGAAAGCTTCATGCATGTATTAAGAAGATTCAGTGCACGACGAGGTTATTCCCAAACTTATCCTCAGCGACAATTGTAAACAATTCCAATTGGTTTGCAAGACCATTACACCATCAAAATAAAAACCTTCCTAACAATGAAGAGTATCATTTGGAAGAGTATAACTCGAAGAGCTCCATGGAGTGGAGGAGTCTATGAACGATTGATTGGTCTAACAAAAAACGCAATGAGAAAGTCTATTGGTAGGAAACTACTTTGGCAGAAGAATTGATCACATTAATGATGGAAATAGAAGGTATACTGAACACCCGACACTAACATATGTAAGTTTCGATGATTATGTTGTCATACGTCCAATAGATTTTATTTCACCAAACGCTCCTCTAGTAACTCAAATTTTTAGTGAAAAGGATAAAGAGGAGTACACTTCTTACAGAATGAGTACTCAAGAAAATTTAATTAAATATTAGTCACATACAAAGGAAAAGTTAGATCATTTTTGGGAATTATGGAAAAGGGAATATCTAAATGTTTAAAGGAACGATCTCAGAAAAATCACACCTCCCCAAGATTAGTTAATACAAGGAACCTTCAGAACAAGAAATTGTATTAGTTAAAGAACCTGAAATGCCCCGCGGAATGTGGAAATTAGCAAAAATAAAGGAAGTCAGCAGAGGGCGAGATGGGAAAATAAGAAATGCTATAATAGAAATGCCAAATGGAAGGCTACTCATAGGCAAGTGAATATGTTATATCCTCTAGAAGTTGAAGACAACAAAATTAATCAACAACCAACTCCGGAATCTTCAATTCGAAATTCAGAACCTGAGGAACCGATTGTTAGAAGAACCAGAAGGGCCACACAGATACAAGACGGAACCCGACCAATTTCTAAGTCAATAATGAATTGTTTATTTTTAATGTCGCTGATTCTCATAACTGTAATTAAGACAAACGCCAAACAAGATTGTAAATGGATATCAGGTATTCCTTTTAATATGCCACATAAATGGAATTATAGTGAAATAACTCATCAAAATGTCACATTGACACGAGTTATAGTTTATACTCGGACTCACGTTCGGATACCTGCAATCAAATGTAGTCATATTACTCGAGCGGTGTTACCAAGGCTTTTTTGAGATTATCTTTATCAGAAACTAGTTTCAGACGAAACCATCATTTCTGCTATATCTTCCCATTTATGCCTAATTTTACACAATCAGAAGGAATTAAATGGATCACCGTTAAAAAGAATTAAGCAGAATAAATGGACAGCGAACAACAATATACAATATTCATACGGTTAGTTAGGAATACAATGTCAATCAACTAGTAATTTCATGTAGAAAAGGATCACTCTCCTTTATGATGGTAAGGGATTACTATCGGATCTTGATGATACCAATCACTGCAGTATACAAAGTGGTAAATGTGTATTAGAGACAAGCATCGTATTATGGAACAATATCCAAGTAACAAGTAAATGTTTCTATAAAAGAATTGGAAAATATAATGCCCAAATATACGAGGAGCATGTTATTATAGATGAATTACAAACATCATTCATTCTTTAAGGAAAATGGAAAGATAAAGGACACGACTTGTAATTTTTCTAAGCTTCATCTCATGAATGAGATATAATCATCGATGAAGGAATCGACCAATGGCAATCAAAAAATGCAATGAATTTAGATTCCAAGGATCAGTTAATTATGAAGGAATTAGACGACGAAGAAGAAAATAAGTCAAGTAAATTTGATCCAGCAATATTAAATTTCAATATATTTTTGATGTTGTAAACTTACAAAAAAAACTAGTTGAAACTTAACGAAGTTGTGAAAATAGAAATAACCTATTATTTCTAATAGAATGGTTATCAACTAGTAACAACCTTAGCACTTAAATTATTACTCCAAAGAAGTGATATTATAGTTAACAGAATTGATAATAAGTTATTAATAGCACCTTGTAATGTTAATAAGTCTGAATGGAAAAAGGTCGAATTCACAGCAGGCTAGTTAGCAAATTTGAAATTGAAAGAATTAATGCAGAACTAGAAATATTAGTTCAAAAACACGAAACAAAGGCAGAGTCTCTCTAGACAGAATTAGATCAACAAGGAGAAGAGTTAATTGAACAACAGAACAATTCGAGAAGACTACTGAAACAATAGAGGAAGAATTAGCAACCATAATAGCCCATTGAAAATTCATTACTATTAGTATATTTAGTTCTGTGATTCTAATCATGGTAATTATTGTAGAACTAAAATTTGAACTAATTACTCTGATTTTTCATTCGAAGGGAAACTCATCTCTAAGAAAATAGCCAAAAAAACCAATTCGAAGGGAACTCATTTCTAAGAAAATAGTCCAAATACCTCTAATGGGAAGAGAAAGTCATCAATTCTATAATCAACCCATTACTTTGTCTTATGATCTAATCATCCATTTCTTAAATACATCAAACCTCCTCGCTCCGGAATGTCGCGAAAGACGCGAAAGATGGAATAAATCTTTAAGGAGAAGTGGAAATAATTTCCATTATCCATGACTCATCAATCATCTCATTTATAATTCATAGATTTATTCCATCGAATTCCAATGTATTTTTGACGGAATCCCATATTTTTGTATTCCGGTTATACTGGAAATTCACATTCCTTAGATTATTCCCATATTTTTTCTGCTTTTTAGCTAAGCTCACCTTTTTGGTATTTCCTGTCGTACAGGGAATAATTTTGTGTGTAATGCTTATCTTGCAATCTGATCTTACCACTCCACTATACCTATTGTAATTTTGTGTTAATAGTTTCCGCTGTAAATCACTCCCATTTTCTAGCATATATAAACCTTGCTTATCAAGTCGAATGTTATTCAAAATAAACTCTTCTTCTACTAGCCTTTCGTTTCCACACAAGTTCCACGATAATTTTTGTGGTTCCTATTTACCTCTTCATTTCTTTAGATTAATGTCATCAGGAAGTTTCGTAGGTTACTTACCGTCCATGTTGCCTTTTTTGTTTTCATCTGGTAGACTTTGTCCAGGATCTATGATGGAAGTCTGCTTTCGATCGTTACTTCAATGTTGGAATATTCCAAATCCTAGCCTAATGCTTCTAACTGTCGAAGGATTTTTTCCATCGCTTCGACTCTTGATTTCCATTATTTATCGCTTCGTTGAATAGAATGGAATTCGTTATATAACAATTTCTTTATAGTTGCAGGATTACCATATTTGTCGATTAAAACCTGTCTTATTATATCATAATTTTCTGGAGCTACATCAAACCCTCTTACAGCTTCCAATGCTTCTCTTTTTAAGCATAAAATCAAACAGGTAGGCTTTTGAATGTTTGGAATCTCCTGGAGGTGTATAGCTGCATTAAAGCTATTCCAAAATTCTCGCCACAACTTTGGATCTCCACTAAAGACTGGTAGTGGTAACTGTGGTAAATTAATTGTTGAATGATAACTGTAACTGTGGTAAATTTATTGTTGAATGATAACTGGGTGAGGGTCTCTCCGTGCTCATGAATTTCTCTTGTTGAAAGGCTAATTTAAAATCACTATAATATGAACTTAAGGTAATAATAGCTTCCTTACTGTTGTTAATCATGTGTAAAATACTTTATTTATCGTTGACCATTTTCTCGTCGTGATTTGTTGTATGAAGTCCAGCCATTTTTGATTGGTCGTTTCCAAAATACCAACACACATCTCGAACCGCTTGGCTTTGTCCTTGACGATTCGTTTCTTAATTTTGTATTGCTGTTTCTGTTCCTCCAGTGGCAGGTTTCGATCTAGTGGTGACAACTCGAGTTTCTCGATTTCTTCCAGGAGTTCGATCACTCTGCCGATTGTTGGTTGCTGATTGATTGAGAGAAGTCGCCATTCTGACCTCACCTCGGGCATCAAAAAATGTCGTGGAACTTGTGTGGAAACGAAAGGCTAGTAGAAGAAGAGTTTATTTTGAATAACATTCGACTTGATAAGCAAAGTTTATATATGCTAGAAAATGGGAGTGATTTACAACGGAAACTATTAACACAAAATTACAATAGGTGTGGTGGTAAGATCCGATTGCAAGGTAAGCATTACACACAAAATTATTCCCTGTACGACAGGAAATACCAAAAAGGTGAGCTTAGCTAAAAAGCAGAAAAAATATGGGAATAATCTAAGGAATGTGAATTTCCGGTATAATCGGAACACAAAAATATGAGATTTCGTCAAAAATACATTGGAATTCGATGGGAATAAATCTATGAATTATAAATGAGATGATTGATGAGTCATGGATAATGGAAATTATTTCCACTTCTCCTTAAAGATTTATTCCATCTTTCGCGTCTTTCGCGACACATATATTTAATTATTATCAATTGGAAATTTTAAAATTTCCATATCCAAACTATCACATATCATTAAATATCTCGACGCCAGTTGAATATCTCGAGTCAGAGATAATGGAAATTATTTCCATCTCTCCCTAAAGATTTATTCCATCTTTCGCGTCTTTCGACACATATATTTAATTATTATCAATTGGAAATTTTAAATTTTCCATTTCTTCTTAAAGATTTATTCCATCTTCCGCATCTTTCACGACAATATGATTGATAATGCGTATCTTTTAGAATTATAACTATTAAATTTAATTGTGAAAAAAGAAAAAATTATCACTTTTATGGAAAATTTTCCGGAAATTATGATCAACAATGTATAAATTGTTTAGAATTAGCATTTTTTTAAGTCTTATTTTGCTAAATATTTAATTAATTTGTCGATCACTCAGAATTTATTTAAAGATTTTAATTATTACATGAATTTTTGATTGTTTCGATAATTACATTATTTGTAAATATTGGATCATATGATATTTTAATTGATTAAATGATATCGATTATTTAACTAGAATTTTGAATTGATAGCTAATAATTTAGATTTGTTTGGTAAGCAATTCGACCCTATTTAAAATCCAAGCTATCCCTACTATAATTATACGATTTATTGAAAATTTAAAAATCCTCTGTTCCTTTCTTCAAAGTTTTTTTTTTAGACTATAATATATATCATAATTATCACATCTATTACTATCTTCATCATTGATTATTTAGCAGATACTACTAAAAAGAAATGCTTCAATTCTAGATAAGCTCATATTTTTACAATATTATCAGTAATTTGAATATTTTAGATATGATATGATAAATATATAGTTCGTATAATAACAATAGATATTATATTATAGATTACAAAGCACGTGAAAAAATTACAAATCATAATATACGTGAAATAGATGATGTCATATACGATTAATGCACAATCATAAATATTGATAGAAGTGATAAAGTGATAACAATCATAACATTATGTTAAGATAAATATTTGTTTAAAACAATGTCTTACAATAAAAAGAAGCCTAAATTGATTAGCAAATGCTACGTCATTTATTTCCTGTCACAATTGATTATTTTTTTTTTATTAAGTATAGTTACTATAGTTAATGGAACCATTTATTTTTGATACCTTTTTTCAATACCTGTTAATGACCTGATAGAATTTATATCACCTTATATGCACGTATTCATTATCGATAATAATCCTATCAGATTGCTTATATTTGATAAACATATCTCAATTTATGTCAATCAATAAACTGTAGTGTTTATCATTCAATTTTTGATTTACGTATAAAAAATATCAGTTAATCCGGATAATGCTTTATCATTTTGATTTTGTTCATTACTGCTAAAATTAAAATGAAATAAATATTTCTTAATGAATAAATATTTATAAATTTATCTTAAATTTTGATCGATAATTTTGATTGATGCGATGTTTTCCTTATCACAATTGAAAACTTATCATTTCTTTTTTTTTTTTTTTGTTATCATTATCTCATTTAATTTAAAACTATTCCAATAAACTTTACTAAGAATTTTTTTCCAAAATAATTCACTTATCAATAAATATATAATCATTGATTCATTTTATTTTCAACTTCTCACCTGTCCTTTTTTTTCGATTCCAATTTATCAAAATATATATTATATTATATTAAGTAAAATTTGTTGCGAATAAATAGCAATTAAAATTAATTCAATAATTTAATCTCTGCCTACAAAAAAAAAAAATTATGAAATAATTTTTCTTATTTCATCTATTAAAGTAATAATATTTTATTTATCTTATTTTGATTAAAACTTAAGTAAAACAAATCTTTTTATTCCATCCATTAAAGTTGCAATATCTTACTTGATTATCTTATTTTAATTAAAATTTTAATAATATTTTCGACAATTGTCTTATTTTAATTAAAATTTAATTAAAGTGAAATTTTTTATTTCATCCATTGAAGCAGTAATATCTTACTTAATTATCTTATTTTAATTTAAATTTAATTAGAGCGAAATTTTCTATCTCATCCGTTCAAGTAATAATATCTTACTTAATTATCTTATTTCAATCAAAATTTGTTTACAAATATATTATTAAATTTTTCCATAAATATAGATAGCTATAAATGCAAAATTAATATTTAAGCATTTTCGTTTTAAAATATTCAAAATGAAATAATTTTAATTATTTACTTATATATATATATGTATTTATAAACCTTTCATATAAGTAATTATTTATTCAATATGTTTCCTTTTTTCGTTTTATTTTTAATTCTTTCTTTAATATCATAATTATTTAAGACATACAATAAACGATAGAATCATCATATTTTTTTATATATCATATTTCTTAATCAATATGTTCCGGAAAATACGTATGCATTTGATTGATAAGATTGATATGATTCGGGCGAGATTTTTTATTATTCTTTTTTCTAATATTACATTTAATCAATATGTTCCGGAAAACACGTATACATTTGATTGATAAGATTGATATGATTCGGGCAAGATTTTTTATTATTCTTTTTCCTAATATTATTATTGATATTTTATCTGCGTAAGAAAAAGATTTTCAAAAAAAAAGAACAAATAGCATCTAATAAATTACGTAATCGATGATAACAAAATTAATCATATTACGAATTATCAATAATAAAATTAGAAATTTATCAAAAAATACTACCATACTATTTTACCTTGCCTAAACTTCTATCGTACTATTTCATCTTGTTATTTAATTGTCAAAAAAAAAAAAATCAATTCTACTTTCTTATCAATTTATCAATGAATGATTTTTTTTCTTGCATTAAAAATCATTCATTCTATTAAATTATTTCAAAAATAATTAAACAAACAGTAACATACATATATTTAAATTTACAAAAATCATTGAAAAAAAAATACCTTTTATTTTTATTTTTTTAAAAAACATAATAACCAATAATTATACCAATATTAAATACAATAATATTTAACATCATTATACCAACATATATCAGAATAATCAATTTTCTCGATACTTTTTTTGCAGGAACTTCTGGAACATTCATCTTAACACTAACACAAAAAATGATAATAAAAGGATATTGTTTAACTGTTTTTTTTTCCTCTTAATTTTAATCAGTTTAGAAAAATTTTAACGGAAAATAGACATGTAAAATATTTTATTTTTCATACATAATATGAAAAATAAAGTGCAAATATTACGTCAGATAACAACGTGATAATGTGTTTGATTCATATTTCACGTTACTAGCAAATTCGTTAATGGTTGCATTGAAATGTAAATATTACGTCAGATAACAGCGTGATAACGTGTTACGATTTATATTTAATTTATATATTTATATATATATTGTGTTATGATTTATATATATTTTTTACGTTACTAACAAATTCATCAATCTCAGTAATTGCATTATAAAGAACTTAAATTACAACATTGGAAGGATAAAATAAAAAAAAAAATTATTTACTTCCCGGTATAAATTTTTTGCTATAAAGATCGGTGGTGCTTTTAAATTGTTCCATTTCTGGCTCTGCCAATGGTGTTGCAGTAGGACTTACTGATAATGGTGATGGTGCATTTGTTATCAATGGTGTAGCATCATTCTGATATCCATCAAGTGACTCATATTTATCACCCATAGTAACTATACAAAAAGAACACAGAAAAAAGCATGTTATTATCTGTGTTATCATGAATTATGATATACTTTAATATATTTATTATAATTAATAATTGTAAGTTGAATAGATAAAATAATAAAATTTGTCAAATTTTTCTATCGAAAAAAACTTTAATTAAAATAATAAAAGCCTATTTTCAAGATTTTACTTTGAAATGGAAGATTTATATTTTATCAATTCCAATATGTTATGGTATTTGATTACATCATTTCATCTATTATTTAACAATTATTCGTTACTTATCATTTTATATTATCTTGTTCCATGAAAAATATATATAATATGACGTAGCATGATGTAATCTATTGATATGAAAAAATATCAAACGCGGATGGATAGTATGACTGATATTATCAGATATACAATTAGAGAGATTAATATTATTAGAGAGATGATTAAGAAGATTAGTATTAACCGGTAGATAAGTGGAAAAGTAGTATTACTGATTGGTAATTAGGAGAAGTGATGTTAGAGGGTAAATATTTACCCGGCGAATGAATGGGAAGACAAAAATCATAGTGTACTGAGCATTGCAACATTTTACTGATTACACTGATAAAGAAGATATTATCAAGACTAACATTTGCTACAACTTTATAGTGATATAAATAAAAATGGAAATGAGATATATTAAAGACTGTATATTTTATAAATATATTAATATAAATGTATGCAAATTCATATATATGTATATTTTATTCTAATCAATTATTTCGACCAGTCAATATTAATAATATTTGAATTAAGTATTTCGTTAACTTAGCTATATTATCCTTCAAAATGCTACTATGTAACTTTTACGTCGCATGCGTAATTATTTGCGCTATATATGAACGTTAGTAAAATTCATTTACATGTTAAAATAAAATGGCTTATAAACGTTTACGTGAAATAAGCAGTGGAAAAAAAAACTTAGTTGTTGTAGTAATAAGACAGTTAATATTTAAAGACAATTAAATTCACGTGAAAACGTTCACAGTTCACGTCAAGATGTCTAAGCAAATCGATTATGAGTAAGCCCACACAATATGTCGTTAAATCCGTCATAAAAAAAATTTAGGACATGTTCCGTTCATTCATGCGAGAAATTTAGGCAATAATTCAAATGTCTGAAAACTCGAGAAGTCTCAAGACTTAGAAATGCTCGGAAAATAATCTCGACGTCGAGAATGTAGATCCAATTCGAGATAATCTACTTCATCATCTACGGTCCATAGGCAAAATGCGACACGTCACTCAATTGTTTATCGCTTTTCGATGATCTCCTCAATTTTCGTTAAAGATTAGTGAAATTTAGAAGGCATTAGGATGTATAAATTGAAAATAGTGAATCAGAATGGAGGGAACAAAGGGAATAACTTTAAGTAGAGAGACGGCAGAGAATGACAAGAATTTAGAAAATAGTTATGTACTATAGTACTGAAAAAGAAGAAGGAAATGAGAACATATCTTTGTTAGAAGATGTTGGAGATTGATATGGATTGTAAAAAATAATGCTATGTCGAAGTGGAAAAATAACAGAGCATACGTGACTAAAATCGTGATATACGTGACTAAAGATGTGACCCACGTGACCAAGCGTGATGTACGTGACTAGAAACGTGGTTATAAATAATTACGCGAGGGTCCTCTTCATGTGATTATTGTTACACGTAAGCTCTCTGTATGCGGCTGTGGTCATACGTAGACTCTCTGGTGCAATTGTGGTTGCACGTAAACGTGATCACTCTATGTAAATATGATTACGTGTAGACATTTCTATGCAGTTAAAGTTATATGTAAACGTAATCTCTCTCTATGTAACTGTAGTTACGCATTGACATTTCTATCTAATTATGGTTACCTGTAGACTCTCAATATAGTTTTTTGTGATTACACGTAAATGTAAACTCTCTCTATGTAATTGTGATTATGCGTTGACATTTCAATGTAATTATGGCTACACGTGAACATATACGTGATTATGTGGTTACACGTAAACGTGAACTTTCTCTATATATAATTCTGATTCTGTGTAGACATTTCTATGTAGTAATTTATGTAATTGTGATTACACGTAGTCTTCTTTATGCTTTCGATAATAATGTCAAAAAGATTTTCAAGTTTTTGCGTGAGAATGAAATATTCGAGCGTATCACTCAGTTGGAAGCATGAAGAAACGCTACAACTTTTCGAACTTATGGAAACGGAAGATGAATGGTAATTTTTCATTAATCTATTTATCATTTCTTATCATCTGCTGCAATATTAGACATACATACGTACGTAAAGCATATATTGGATGTACGTGAATTTAACGCTGTTTATTTAGCGAAAATTGATCTTTAAGAAGTAGATTAATTGTTATTACGATCGTTTCTATCACTATATCATGATAATCTCTTTCGAGACTTTTACGATTATTCACTTATTCAAAGAGATAGCATGATCGAAAATCATTCAGTATGTGAATTGCAAGGATTATTTAATTTATTACTTTATTGAAGTTTATGTTTTTAGCGTCAAGTTATTCATTAATCAATTTAATCATAAATCGGTTTAATTCAGATGATTTTTGTAAACGAATAATTGTCAGCATCACAGCTAATTACCCAAATTGAATTGCCTGTAAATATCAATTGTTCGGAGATTGTAGAAATTTTGTGATGAAAAATTGCAATTTATATTATTTTTTTTAATTGATATGAAAGAATGGATAATTCCAATTGTTAATATTCTAAAAGGATTTTTGACAGGAACAGAATAGACGATTAATTACATTATTATTGTTCCATAATTATAAAGTCATTTTCAGGCTTATACGCATTAAAAAACTTGAAGAAATATTCGCTGATGAAAGACCAGCTGGTTATTTTACTGAAGAAGTAAGAATTTTGTAAAATTCTCCGGGAAAATAATTGTTTTTCCTTTAATAGTTATTTGATATTATCGGGAAAAAGAAGGAAAGATAGATGTGAATTGTCTATAATTGTCTCTTCAAATAGTTTCACTCAAGTTTTTTAATGTTAATTTAAAATCATTAACTTTAAAATCATTTTTAATATTAATTTAAAACCAATCCTTTAGTTTAACTCAATAATTTTCAGCCGAAGATAGTCATAATTTAAATCTTTTGATTATTTAAATTTTTGTATTTTTAATTAAAATCGAATGATATTTACTTCTGTTGAATTCAAGAACATTTTTGAAGCTTACTTCATTTTCGTTCTTATTATCATTCATCAGTGATATTTTTTTTAGATGTGTAAGAATGAATTTGAACGTGTGATGTCAAGTGGTCATCCAGAGCATTTCCTGCGGAAACCAGGTGAAAAATATTCCCGAAAAGAACTCATTCACGCTTGGACAGTTTATTTAAAAAAAGAGGTAAGTTTTTAGAACATGCGGTTTCTAGTTTTCTAAATGAGTGCATTGATTTGTTATTTCTCTGGATGTTTGATATAGAACTGTTTATTCATATTACTAGAATCCTAATTTCTCTCAAAAAAAAATTAATTTCAAATCATTTTTTGCAATCTATTTGTTTTAGATTTAATTCACTTTGCAGTCTATTAAAAACGAAAAAAAAGGATATTAATAGTATTTAGTAATGATATTAAGGATTAAAACAAAAATGAGATAAATAGTGAAGCTAATGTCTCAAATTATTATATTAGTTAAAATATATTCCTCTTTCTATATATATATTTTTTTAATTCGTATTACTAATCCACTTATAGTATAATTTTTAAATTAGCTCATTATATTATTGTAAAAAACGAATTACTTAAAAAGCGGATTATTTATTTATTTCAAAAATTCTTGAATGTTTCGAATATATCACTACTGCATTGCAGTTGAAAATTAAGAAAGCGCAAGAGGAAGAGCTACTTTTGGTGAAATTACGCCAAAAAGCAGATCTTTTTAATCGTTTATTCTCCTCCGATAGCGATTTAACGGATAAGGATATAGAAAAATTACTAGAGGAAGCTCGTGAAGAAGATAGTGTGGTATGTCTTTTTAATTAATGATGTACACGAATACTGCTCGTTCAAGATAAACAATTTTTCAATTCTTTCTTAATAGTATTCCAATTTTTGTAGCAACGTTCTTTTTGAAAGTGACTTTACCGTTTTTTTGATATATAGTAAATTAATTCATAATTTAGGTCATGTGGTTTTGTATATGAAATAAAAACTACATATCAATCTAAATACTTAATATTGAATTATATTTGTAAATTGGAGCAATATTTATTCAACTTTGTTTTATGTTTCTTTGAAATTCCATAATTAAAATAGGCTTCATTTTAGCGTGATCAGGAAATCGTCCAAAAGGAAATTGAAGTTGGTACAAAGAATTTAAAAGAATATCTAACCCTTCACGAAACGAATGTAAGTTTGCATTATTGTATTTAATTAAAATATTTGGGAATAAAATTCCATACCTATTTCTTTGAAATGATTATTCTATGAGATTTCAGCCAGTTAAATATCCACAGTTGAAGATCATCATACCACCGTCCCATCCGCTCCAGTCATCTGCAAATGAGGCTCCATTTTCTCCAATTAAGCCTCTTTTCGAAGGCTTCTCCTTTCAATCGCAGAGAACTTCGGAGACAAAAGCATCGTCTATTCCAAACACCAGTTCTGGATCTTCCTTATCTAGGAAGGCCAGCAGTCCACAATGTCGAAGTGCTTCATCAGACATATTGTCTAATGAAACTTTGGATGATACCGAAATACCATCATCCACTCAGGGAAGATTACGGACACTCTCAGTTAGCTCACGAACACAAGGATGGATTGGAAATAATGCATCACCGCGTCAAACTGGTGAGCATTTTAAGTTATCTTATTCAGGTCTATTTAGTATTCGATTTTAGAAAAAAATAAGAATTTTCAAATATTTTGGATACTGTGAAAGAGAAAAACCTATATGGGAGAAATAATTGCGAAAGAAATGCTGCAACCTTTTTTGTGGAATCGAAATAAATTAGGATCATTGAAGGAAGTTTAATCTTTTCATATATTTTACCACAGTATATTAAGATACAGCTGTAAACTCCGAAAACTCAGCTTCGCAGTCAGCATCGAGTGAGTCAGTCGTTGGATTATCTTCGAAAAACAATACCGATGAGACCCAAACTTCTGTGTCGGAAACACCCGATAAGGTTTTATCATCTGCTTAAATTAGATTCTGATCAGAATTCTCTTTTGGGTATTGTAATTTAATTGATATGCATAGCTCTTTGCCTTTATTTTTCAAAATCACTTACAAACATCAATAACACTGAAAAAAAGCAAAATTACGATTACCATCGTTTTACAATTCTTTTTTAAGGCTAAACTAAATCATATTATTGCTAAAAATGAAATGGAGGAAGAAGTCAGCTCAATGACGGAAGAGACAGTTGAAAAAAAAGAAGTGGTTTTTTTTTTTTTTATTTTATATGTAATACCAATTCTTCGAATTGTCCTATTTTATAAAATTTTATAAATTATAAAATTGAATCAAGTATTAGCTTAAAATGTTATTCTTCGAATGATTAAAATTCCACTGCCAAAGGGAATTGTTCTGTCGTATTTATGTAATCGATATTTTTTTAGATAAAAACAAGACGAACTCAAAAAATTGTTACGCGGTCATCAGGTAGTTCAAATAATATGGATAGTGAAGCAACAGCATCTGTACAGCATGAACATTCTTTAAGTATATATTTTAAATCCATTATTAATGAAAAATTTCAAATATTTAAGCTTTTTAGACTCCATAGTTTTTTAGATCCTTTTTAGATTTTCAGACTCCATATTTTTAGAATTAATTGCTTTAAAGTTATTCTATTTCTCCTTTTAGAAATTGTATTTAGATAACATATGAAATGAGTTTTTGTCTTATTTTATAGGAAATCGTCGTTTTTCTGTTGCTTCTGCCAGTCTTGTGAAAAATATAGCGGGTACAAAGATTTCTGGTTTAACTACGAAGATCTCTGGTTCAATCAACAAAGTGGAGAAGAATGTTGCAGAAGAGGAAGAAGAAGAAGGAAAATTACGGTAAGCATATAGATAACCTAAAAAATATGTCGCATTAGTGTTTTGAACCAAGATTTAATTTCTATAAAAAATTCGCTGTATCTTCCTTTTCGCAGTATAAAAAACAGTAAAAGTGATGATAGTTGATAGAATATATATATATAAATTTTATAATGGTTGAAAATTTCAAATTTAAATTAGTAATTAATATACTTTATTAAAATATTTGGTTTAGACGATCAGAAAGATATCATACGAAAATTGATGTTGAGACTGGTGCATCTACAACTAATGCACAATCCATACAAACAGGAAGGCGAAAACGATCAGCAAAGTTGGAAATTGCTGGTAATAATGAGGAAGAAGTGAAAGCTTTACCTATCAAACGACGGTATGAGAATTAGAATTTTTGGAAAATTATTGTTTCGGTTACCACACAGAAAATAATTTATAAATGAGAAATATTCGGTAGAAAGAATGCAGTCATTTAATAGAAAATAATTTGTTTTTTATAATGAAGCATTTATAGACGATTATATAGTAGAGATGTTGAAAATGCTGAACGGAAGGATATGAAACACCGAATCGAAAGCAGCGTTGAATTACAATCTAGTCCAGAACCTGAAAAAGAAATTTATGTTCGAGTAATTTTTGACTCTCTTATTCAGACCATTTTCGGGAAAGATTATAATTTCATGCACTATTTTTGTGTATTATTTCTTCTCTTTTTTTTTTAAATTCTTAAAATTTCTTCTAAATTCAAAAAAAAATCATAATGATAGTAATTTTAATTATTTTAAGGAAAAACAAATTGTGGAAGAAGAATCAGATGATGATAAAAAGCTTGTTGATTTACGTACACGAAGTCGTTCATCGAAAGCAGCTGTTGTTACTAGTGAGAAGGCAAAGGAAAAAGCAGGTATCATTTAGATTTTTCCATTAAAAACTTTTTTTTGATATTTTTCAGAGATTATTATTAAAAAAATATTGAAGTTTTCATTAAAAAATTGCGTATTGTTTATTATTTTTATAAATTGTTTTATTATTTGGAATGTTGAATGTTGTTTATTATTATTTCTTATCACTAGTTCATCGTTTAAAGCACTATCGCAATATTTTTATTGCTTTTTTAGGGACATCTTCCGAAACTTCTTCCTCTAAATCGGTGAAAAGAAGTGCAGTAGTAACACGTTCAAGCCGTCGGCAATCACGAAGGGTATGTTTTTTATGTTTTTAGATGTAATTTAATATATAATTGAAACATGTCTTAGCTTTTATTTATTTCTTTTTTTAGGATATTCTCAGAAATTTTTTTAGTCAATAATGATTAGCAATTATTTAAAATGAAATATTTGTACTTAGAAATGATTTAATACTAATTAAGAATTTATCGACATAATTGCACTCCTCTTGTTATTAGAACTAATCGCATTTTTTAATTATTGAGTTACCGTTTCTTATTAATACCATATTCAGATAATATCTATAGCCATCCGAATGATGTGATTTGATTTTTTTTTTGAATTTTTGATATTCACTTTTTCAGTCAAACTACATTACTTTTTTATTTCTGACTTTTTTTAAACGTACGGTGACGTATAAAGTGATCATTTGATTGCATATATTGAAAATATAAAATTTTTCATTAATTATTATCAATTTTTAATTAATCGTAGAATTATTCTGACTCTGACGTTATCATTGTAGCGATCAATGTTTTAACATATCACACACTTATCTGCTGCTATGTCTATTTCTCCTTACAACAGTATATTCATGGAATTTATGAAGATTGTGAATCTATTGATTATACCTACTTGATAGGCTTAATTAATGCTAACAAGCAACATTGTTGTGCTAGTTACAAATGATGTTTATTCATATTAATAATGAATAAATTGATATATTTTAGGGCGCTTCAATTGATGGTGATGTAGAACAAAAAGCTCTTATGGTTACTGCATGGCGTATGATATCCAGTCATCGACATGCTGCCATTTTTGCTCATCCTGTATCTGATCGAGATGCCCGAGGATATTCAAAAACTGTTAAAAAGTATTTTATTTTTATAAATAAAGTGGTAATATCTTCTGATTCGGATTAGGTACATATCGGGAAATATTTTATTTGCACTTTTTAAACTTTAAAAAATTTCAATCCTTGACATTATATAAATTGCTGTACCAATTGAATAGCTATCATTTCGTGTCATGACTGCTGATAATATAATTCATTATTAAAAATGACTCGATACATTAATAATTGTTTTTTTTTTCTTCAATTTGCTTATAAGACAGGCAGTTGTGTTATTCATAACTATAAATTTCGGATTTTAAAAACATTTCTCTGAAAGGAAAAGATTTCAGTCGTATGGATTTGAGCACGTTAAAAAAACAGTTGGATGGTGGTAATCTATCAGGAATGAGTGATTTCAAGCGAAATGTATTGCTGATGTTTGCAAATGCGGTAATGTTCAATAGTACAGGTCACGATGTAAATCATTATGCAAAAGAAATGGCTATTGATACGCTCAGCTCACTTAAGGTTAATTTATCTTTTTCATCTTTCGTAATTCTTATTTGTGAAGTTAATATGTAGTATATGAAGTTAATATATAATATGTAGTATAGTATATTAGTACTAATATTATTACGCAATCTCTTTCATCTGAAACTAAATGCTTTATTGTGTTTCAGTAAAACTATTTGTCTTCCAAATAATCAGACAAAGCAAAATATATTCTTTATAAAAATCTATCATTGATAATATATTTTAATTATTTAGAATTTTTGTTTTCTTTACAGATGCTTCAGAAAGATGTGTTATTTGTTCGGGGTATCACACACATGACCCGAAGAAGTGCTGCTTTTGCAGCAGAAGAGGTTTATATTTGTCTTTTTCTATTAATTTCTTTATAGTTCTTTTAATCTTTTCCAAAAATATTCAAATTTAAAATTCATTATAGTGAAACATATGGTTTTTTGATTCATTGATGATGATTTCATAATTTTTATTGTTTTTGAAATTGGTTTTTTTATTCAAAATTTACAAAGATTTCGAAATTAATATCTTATTAGAAATTATAGGCAAAATTTGAACGTTCAAGATTTTCAAGTCCTCGTGTTACTCCTATAAATTCGGAAGAGCCTGGTAAGGAGAAAATAATTGATAATGCTTCACGAGAAACTAGTGAGACTCCGAAAGCACCGCGCGGAATAAGAGTTTCTAAGGAATGATTTTATCACTTTTTATTGATGATTGTGCATTGTATAAAAAATATATTAATTTTTATTTTGTGATTTCAACTCTTTTTTTATTCATAATGATTGACAGTTGTAAAAATAGTTCCCAAATAATAGTGGGACGCGATGCTATTTTTTCTAACTGTTTGGTTTGAAAAAAAAAATGAAAAAAATACTATCTTATTCCTTTTTTAAAATCTCTTTTATATTTTTATCTGTTTTCTCTTTTCTTATCTTAATAACAATAATAGTCTTTTGTCTGTTTCATAGATTATCACTGTAATTATTTCATAGATTATCACTGTAATTATCTCAGGTCATAATGAACATTATGATATGTTTATTTACAAATTAGAATATTATTTTATAAGATTATATTGTTCAAATTGTTCTGACTTTTTCTTTTTTTTTATACTTTTTTTTGTAACATTTACATTTCGTATTTATTGTTCAGATTTCATGTAATATTTTATTTATCCATTTTAGCCATATTGAATATTGAAATTCATATTCATTAAAAAATGTAAATAGTATATTTGCAGATAAGATTTCTTTTACGAAATATGCATTAAGTTTGAAAAAGATGATAGAATAAAATGAGATATGGCATGGAATTTTAATTTTATCTTACTTAAATAGAAAAAAATTATTCATTAATTCATTTTGAAATGTGCCAAAGTGGTTGTTTATTTTTGCTTCTTGAGGTTCATAGAATTAACTACTTTTTTTTTTTTTTTTTTTTTTTTTTTAGTAATGCTAGGATGAATTTTTATATTATGGAAAAAATAAAATAAATTCAATTTATGTAAAAATTCAAAAATTAATATTTCATTGATGAATTACATTGAATTTTTCAGAATAAATCTATTATGAATGATATCAAATCGAGAAGATTATTTACTAATGTAATATTCCAATATGTTAACGTAGCATACGTGTTTGTAAACGTTTAATATGTTTAGTTTAAAATAATATTTAATTAAAGATCGTTAAATTATTAGCTAGCGTTGACGCTGCAATTGGTGAAACTGTGCGAATTCATGGTGTATTAGCATGTGGTGGTGCACCTGTTTTAGGTGCACGTCTAAAACTTTATGATGGAGGTATGTATTAAAGGGTTTCACGTGTTTCACGTAAAAAAAATATTCCACATTGATGCATTATATGACATGTAACAAAAATTATTCATTCCTTTGTATGCTAATTAGCTTTTTTTTTTTATTTCGAATTATTTTTGTGTTTTAAAGTAGATTTAAAATAAAACATAAGTAAGCCTAATTCGGAAGGATCTGAAAGAGGAAATTATTTTTAAGAAATTACTTACCTATCAGTTATTAGAAATGTATATTTACTTTCTACTTGAATAGTTAATTGGAAATGAATTTTATAAATGCTAATTTATAGATGGACTTAAAGATGATGGTACCATAGCAAATTATGATGATGAATTTTTATTTCAAGTAAAAGATATAGAACCATCAATTTTATACCTAACAATCAATCATCATTGTGATGGAGGAATTTTTCGTAAGGTATATATATATATATATATTAAATCAAATTTCTAATTAATATAAGCATGATTTATAAATTTGATTAAAATTTAGGATAAAATATTTTATATTAAAATTTGAATTGTTTAAAATACATTTTAATTAAATAATTACAAGTAAAAGAAAGGACTAAAAAATTATACCTTATTTACTTAGCTATTAATTCGTATTGTTGAAATATTTTGCTAATAATAATTGCCAAGAAATACATTAGCATAAATTAATAAAACTTGTCTTCTTAATATGGCCAATTTTTGTTTTTTTGGCTTATTTTCATCAAACACTAAACTCTAATTTATTGCATCCATTTATGAAAGCATTTTTGCAATTTAAAAAAAAAAAAAAAAAAAAAGAAAAAAAACAAAAATATCCTAATGAAATTGAAAAAAAATTATTTCTTTTCAAAATTTTTATTTCTTTTTAGATATATAATTGTTTCTTTTTAAATGTTCAATTTTTTATTTTAAAAAAGTTTTAATTTATGTTCCTTCTGATTGATTTTAATTGATAAGGAAATCTTAAAAAATTTTCCGATTAATTATACTTTTTGTAGCAAAAATTTTTTAATTTTACGCTAATTTTTACATTCATTACTATTTGTTGAAATGTGCATATAATGATAGATATCAAATAAAAAACAAAAATGAGAAGGAATTATCAATCAATTTCATTGATAAGAATAAAGAATAAACAAAATGTTAAAGCTTTTTTCGTGTGAATATTTGAAATTTTATTTATTTTTAATTTTTTTACATTTTCTTTGAAATATTTTTGCAAATTTTTATTATGCTAAATTTTAATTTGATAAAATGAAAAATTTTTTATTATTTTTAGCGATGCATACGAAAGATCAATTAGTATTTCAAGAAATTACAACGAAACGATTAATTTATCATATTGGATTGCTAGAATTACAACATACCAATATATCACATCCAAAAGTACTTCATAATATTCAAAGTCATGATGGTTGTAAATGTTATGAGCAAAATTTATTTTATGATAATTCCATCGCATGTATCAAATTAATCAAAATGAATGAGAAAAAAAATTCTAAAATAAAGCAACAAAAATTAACTGATGAGATTTGATAAAACTTAATGTCTATATATGTTAATGATAATATATGTTAAAATTTCTTTTTTTTCTTTTTTAAAGAAGTATTAATTAACTTTTTTGAAATAATATTAAAATTATAAATTGTTTTAAAATTATTAATTAAAAAAAAATTGCGCGAATTTATTTTGTTAAATTTAAATTTTATAAATAAATTACTTTGGATTATTTTAAATGTAGTTAAAGTTTATTTCTTAAATTTATTGAAATTTAAAGCTTTTTTTTTAATTTATTGTTAAATTTTCCAGTAATTTATTATTATTTCTATTGCTTAATTTTAATTTGTAAATTAATTTGTAAATAATTTTCCATTTTCTTTTTTTTTTCCATTAAATAATAAATACATATAATATCAATTAGGAAAAAAGAAATGAAATATCATGTCGAAATGAAATAAAATGGTTTGATAATTGATGAACAAAATGAAATGATAATAGAATATGATTTCAGGATGCTCTCAAATAGTTTAGTTATTTTTTATTATATAAGAAATATTAATATATTTATATTAATTATATCTAAAAATACAAATGAATCTGTACTTGAAATTTTCAATATCGAATATTAGCTACTACTAATTTATACCACAATTGAAATATTCAAATACTTAAAAGTACAAATGTATTATTTTAAATAAATGTAAATATATAAAATTTGAAATGAGGAAAATCAAAGGGAGAGAAAGAGAGAGAGAGAGAGAGAGAGAGAAAGATTATATATTATCAGTTTAACAATGGAAGAAATAGTCGTGTGATAATTTCAAGTGTTGAACAAATCATACAAAATTTATGAAATGTTAAATGAAATTGCCAGCATTCTTTGGTACGAAATTTTTTCAGTGCAATAATTGCTTTCCAAAATGCTAAATGTTTAAGTTTTGGTACCATATAATATTCCCAAATAATATTATAATTAAAAGTTGTCACACTTTGATGCAAATGAAAAATTAGCCGATTTCTATCCAACATTGCACAATTATGTCTGAAAAAAAAATTAAAAAATTTTTTTTCATTCCACAAATAATTAATATGTCAAAAAAAAAAAGAAATTAATTTAAAAAAAAGTTATATCAAAAAAAAAAAAAATTAATTAAAAAAAAAGTTATATCAAAAAAAACAGAAATTGATAAAAAAAAAAAAGGATTATGATGAAATCAAATTTTCTTTTATCTAATTAATAATATTTAAAGTTAATTTATATAGTTGAGAAATTTAAAATTATCGAAATTACTAGTGCAAAAATTAGGATAATATAGTAATATTATTTTATATTTAAAATAATTTATAAATTTTCATTTGCATAAAAAAGCACTGTTAATTTGATATTAATTAGCAATAATTGCATAATTAATAATATATCTTTTACTAATATTATAATTCAAATAATGATAGCATAGGTACTTTCTGAAGTCTTCTTTTTTCTCCTTTTATATCTTTATTGATATGATTTATCTAATTTACCAATCAGTCGATCAATCAATCAATCAATCATTTATCCTAATCTTTAATCTTAACAAAATTTTCCCACTTTGCAACAGTTTCAAATTCCAATGGATTCATTGTCATCGTATTCAGATTAATCAGAATCCATATTCGTTCTGGCGCAATTGTAAATGCTCGCAAAAGTGCAATATGTCCATTTTGTGCCATAATTTTAACAAAACGTGGTCGTATGTATTTTTTTGCAACATCTGATGATATCCATCGTAATGGTAAAATAGTAGTATCAATTTTAGCCGTTTGAGAAAAATTATTATCGAAATAATTTTTGAAATTAATTCTTAGCATAGCAATACAAGTTTGTCTATAAACATTGAAATTGTCCTGAAAAAATATATCATTATCAATAGCTGATAATAGAAAAATGATAAATGTAAGCAAAAAAAAAATGATAAATGATTATAGTAAGCAAAAAATATATTTTACAAGCATAGTATATTCATGCTATTATTCGCATAAGAATATTTTGCATTTTTTTTCTTTAACATTATTGCGTGAAAAATGTTTGATGGGAAATTAGAAAATGATGAAAAATTGTGTATCATATCGTAATTAAATTAATTACATGAAATTTCTTTTGCTATAATATTTTAATTAAAGCATTTCATATTAATGAATGTGAGAAATACTTTGCAAAATGAAAAGATTCTTGGAGAAAAGTATTGAAAAAATTTATTTACCTAGACTAAATGGGTAATTAAGTAAATGCAAAGGTAAGTAATACTTGATTTTCTAGTGATATATTTTTTTATGAGAAATAGTATAATGATAATTTTATTATAAATATATAATTGATAGATATTTGAGGAAAAAAAATCGGAATGAATTTATATATTTCTAATTATTTCAAGAGGTTTGATTCATTTGCATATTAAATAAAAAACGATTCTGAAGGATCAGAAGAATCAAATAAAGATTCCGATTTTTTTTTTCTCAAATATCTATCAATTATTACATAATTCTAAATATATATTTATAAGGAATTATTTAAATGCTTCATATAAAAAAATAGATGATGAATAGAGAAGTAGTATAATGATAAAAATGAATGTATATGTTTCTAATTATTTCAAGAGATGTGATTCATTTGCATATTAAATAAAAAACGATTCTGAAGGATCAGAAGAATCAAATAAAGATTCCGATTTTTTTTTTCTCAAATATCTATCAATTATATATTTATAAGGAATTATTTAAATGGTTTATGTAAAAAAATAGATGATGAATTGTGTCATTTGCATATTAAATAAAAAAAGATTCTGAAGGATCAAATGAATCAAATAAAGATTCCGATTTTTTTTTCCTCAAATATCTATCAATTATATATTTATAATAAAATGAATTTATATATTTCTAATTATTTCAAGAGATTTGATTCATTTGCATATTAAATAAAAAACGATTCTGAAGGATCAGAAGAATCAAATAAAGATTCAAACGAAAAAAACAACTATGAATTAAAGAAGTGAAAAGAGGAAAAAAAAATTTTTTTCTATCAATTAAATGATAAATTTATAAAATTTAAATTATCCAATTAAATTAATAAACCAAGCGATATTGTATGATGAAATATAGTGATGTTTCGTTGATAAATGGATAACATCGAGTATCGGTGCATAAATCAGATTCATATAACAATTCGATATTATCTGTTCGTACGACATGTTGATAAACATCATTATCATCGATTACTAACATTGGTATGATAAAATTGCATGAATAAAATGGATTAGCTGGTACTAATCGAGCAAATATTTTTGATGTATAATCTCTTTCACCAAGTAATGGTAAATAAGCTAAAATATTTAAATTAATATTAATTTTCATATTAACTTATATTATTACTATTATTATTATCATTATTGTTATTATCAATTTTAAATTTTGATATTTGATATACTTACTGATATTACCTATATTATTACTATTATTATTATTATTATTATTGTTATTATCAATTTAAATTTTGATATTTGATATACTTACTGATATTTTTATCATTCATTAATGCTGTTGTACCAATCATATTAGTAATATCCGTCTCATATAACATATCATCAACGTTAAAATTCCATATACGAGCATACTTACACGTTACCGTATGATTCACGTGTGAGAATTGTATAACGTTTTGTGTTACATTACCATTATTACGTGAAAAATCAACAAGTATACCAGTTGTATCATTCAGAAAATAGAAACGATGAAATCTCTGCAATTTGAACTTTTTTTTTAATTTTAATGATCTTCAGAAATCTCTTTAATTTGAATTGTCTTCAGAAGTCTGTTCAATTTTGATGATCTTCGGAAGTCTGCTTAATTTTGATAATCTTCATAAATCTGTTTAATTTCAATGATCTTCAGAAGTCTGTTTAAATTTTAATGATCTTCAGAAAAAACCACGCTTTGAGTGATAATCATGCTTGTCCCTTAGCTGGAAGGTACACTTGGGTATAGTAGTTATGATTGTTAATCATCACATCCAGTAAATTTTGCTATTTTTGTTAGCTATATTTAGAGCTCCTTCACCTAGAAATAAATCTATAACGCTATCCATAACCAAAACTAATAGGGTGATACAAAGGTGGTTTTCCTGTATTAACCCTCTATGTTAAAGTTGGCAAATCTGTTTAATTTTAATAATCTTCAGAAATCTGTTTAATTTTGATGGTCTTCAGAAGTCTGCTTAATTTTGATGGTCTTCAGAAGTTTATATGCATAGGCAATTTTATTTATTCACGTATATATGTATATTTACGATTTATGACATATCTGTCTTGTCATAATTTCTCGTATTCGTTCTCGAATTAATAACAAAGAGAGAGAAATCAAAAATTACAATTTGTTATATCCTATCATGATGATATTTATTAAATCAATAATTCGTTCTCTCAAATTTATTTTTATTTGTTAATTGAATAATATTCAAGATAAGTAATGTTACAAATGATGTAATTTATTTAATGATTTTTAATAATTCAACCTAAAAATATGAAACAGAAATAATAATACCTTAAATGGGCCACATGTTGATGTATATTCGATTGCGGTATCAAGTATGAAATCAGAAACAGTAAAATGATAATTATAAAAGTGAGTTTCAAGCGGTCGAAAATCGGGTACCTCGGTACGAGTGATATATACACCATATCGAGCAGATGGTGATAGAAAGCAATAAATTTCAATTTCATCACATCTGTGATTTCGAAATTATTTAAACATTTTGATATTTTCAAACAAACTTCATAAAAAAAAAAAAAAGAAAAAAGACAGAATTCTAAATGATTATTATTTCTGCTCTAAAAAAAAAAAAAAAAAAAAACTTTATCGTATTATTTCTAAAAACAACTGATAAGTTATAAGCATATGCATGAAATGAAATGAATCCAAAATTAAAACATCTGTGATATTTAATGGATCGACGAATCGGAATCGACGAGAAATGAATTCACACAATATTACTTAATGATAGATGAATATGGATATGTCGATGATAAGCCAAAAGATATGATTAATTGTATATAGGAATATTACAAAATTAAAAGGAGAAACATTAATGAAGAAATCAAAAGATACAAGTATTAGATGTAAGAAGATTTATGGAACAAAGAGAATCAAGTGAAAGAGAAGCATCAAAGGATTTCAAAGGAGAGAATTTTAATTGAAAGGAATCTATTGGAAGAATCGAATTTTAATTGAAAGTAATCTATTGAAATAATCGAATTTTAATTTTAATTGAAAGGAATCCTTTGGATCATACTAATTTATCACTACTAATTTAATTTATCATACCTAATTTTTTTATCATTACTTTTTTATCACTTAATTTATCATATTTAATTTAATTTATCATACCTAATTTAGATGACTTTTTGTTCTCTTTTTTTTAATTTAATTCATATGATTATATAAGCTCAATATTATGTTATAATATCGTACAATCCAATAAAGTCTATGGTTCATCTAATCAATTCACAATAGCAAAAAGAAACAATGTCAATAGGATGTAGAAAAATAAATTCAAGTAGATTTCTTGAACTATCGATTGTATCACTTTGTAATTGGTGCATTTCTTATCATATCTTAAATGAATGCCTAGTCTACTGATATTTTTGATAAGATATTTTTGGAAAACATAAACCTTATTGATTGATTCAATGAAGATGCTGCATTTATCACTCTCAAATCTCGATGATGCATGTGTTACAAGTTTCGACCGCAAATCAGATAAACAATTATTGATTAATTTGATAAAATTTGTTAAATTTCATTTAAATATTGTAACAAAATTGATTAATATTTTTGCTTATTCATAATCGTATATTTAATTTATCCATAATTCCAATATTTCAATTATTTATATTTAAAACTTTTAAAACTGAGAAAATAAATATGTAATGATAATTATCATGATTTACTATAATTACTTAATCATTATCTTAAAAAAAAATCATCAAGTTTTTACACTAAAATATTTAATCTTTTATAATTGTGCAAAAATTATTTCAAAAATAAGAAAGCCTTTTTTTTTTTTTTTTTTTAAATTGGAAATGTATCAGAATCAATTTGATCAAAATTTATATCATAATTTTTAAAAGCTTATCTTCACATGACACAATCATTAACAATATTTGTAATAAAATTTCATCGATGTATCATAATTAACAACGATCTAATTATTAGGTATTAATAAGATGATTTTGGCTAATATAAATTAAACAAACAACAATCAATGGGATTGTTGTATTGGCGAATAATTTTTAGTAGGCAAAAAATGTGAAATTAATCTAGTCATTGCTTATCATATCATTATCTCTACAGAGTTATTACTCCACTGAATAGAAGCAATGATTGGAGAAGAAATTTTGAAATAGAAATCAAACATTCATTATAAGAATTTAAATCGAAAATTTAATTAATACTAAAATTATAGCAATATATCAATCATATAGCGATTGATTCTGCTTTTAAATAAATTTAATGTCCGATCGAATATTTAATTAATACTAAACTTAAAATTTTTTTGCTTCTAAATCAAAGTTTTTTAATAGTTTTTTTTTTTTTTTTTTTACTTCAATGTTTATTGTTTTTCTTTTTCTGATTCAAAAATTTCTATACTTAAAATTAATTATAAGCTTTTTTTTTTGATTCATATTCTTTTGCAAATATATGAATATATTTCTCTTATGTTCAAGTGAAACAGAAATTGTACGCAAATATGCAATTCTTGCTTAATTACGACAATGTTGAAAGAATTAAAGTTTTATCACTTAATGATACAATGATGAAACATCATTCATTTTACAGAATCCAATTTTGATATTTCAAACATTAATAAGTAAATTTTTGTTCAGGGTATGAATTATTTCAGACTTATGAATTTTGTGAAATAATAAAAAAGCACAAAATTGTGATACGTTTAATGTAAACAAAAATAATTCAAATAAATCGATTACTTTTATACCTCTTATTACCCTTTGACCTATATTACTTTTTATTCCGATGCTTTGCATCTGTGAATCCATAATGAAATCCTCCCGAGTCTTGTTTTCGTACTGATTCCTTATGTCTTCATGGTCCTTGACCTCCTTCCTCTTCATCTCGTTAATCTTGTCCTGGACATCCTGGCGCTCCTGATCTCTGTGATGATGAACTGTAAGGCCAAAAATGAAATATATAAAAAAATTTTCCAAAAAATGCCTCTAAACGATTTAAACAAAATTCTGGATTAGGAGAGCAACAAAGACAACCAATAGAAGAAAATATTGAAAAGATAAACTGATAATGTGAAATTAATTCTGCGCAGTGAGTTAAGACATTCTGATGATTCGTTTCAAATTTTCAAAAAGTTTGACAAGTTTTGAAATCTTCAATTTTTTTCAAACAATCATTTGCAATTAAGAAATTCTTTCACAATTTAATTTCTTTTCTTATTTCTTCTTTCCGATAGAATTTTCATATTCTTATCGATTAGATTTGAAACATTTCTTTGTTCCGTGATCGATTAATTATGACTTATCGATTAATTATGATTTGTTTCTTCTATTACTAAAGAATGTTTTAATTATTATAATTTCTTTATTACTAGAAAAATGGACTAATAATAAATAAAGAAATTATAATAATAATTAAAATATTCTTTAGTAATAGAAGAAAACAAATCATAATTAATCGATAAGAATATGAAAATTCTATCGAAAATATTATCATATTATCTGAAAAGATAAGAATAATATTTTAAAAATTAGGGAAATGAATTTCGGTGCGAAATCATCCATTTATTTCTTAGGGAATCAAACATTTGATATGAATCCTTCAGGAATTCACGGAACAAAGAAATGTTTCAAGAATTCATTGTGAAATTGTTATATCGAATATTTTAATAAAACATAACATACAAACAATTATTGAAAACATCTGTGAAAGTTATGTAGACTTTTTCGATAATTTAAAAAAAAGAAGGATTAAATTAAATAACAAATGATCAATAGTCAAGAGTTCGTAAATTTGGCTGGAAAAATACACTTCGAGATTCCGAGAGAAAAAAAGAATTAATTTAGCAATCTAATTGATATGAAATATCGATAGATGTCGATAAATAATCTAGATTGAATTTCAACTGAAATCAAGATTAATCATTCTGCTTGAATTTTTGAAATTTTTTGAAATATTCAATTTTTACAAAAATATTCTCAATAATGGTTCAAATTTAATTTTTTGGATATATGAAATAAATTATTGGGATTGGAAAATTATAGAATGATGGAAAATTCGATTATCTTTTATCATTCGAATGGCAACAATTGTATTAGCTATGAAATTATTTTGATTAATCTTTTTGCTGATGGATATCATCGATGATAGATAGGTTATATTTATTTTAAGCTTTCTGCTTCAGCAACCAGGAAAAAAAAAATCAAGTCATTATTTTAGCATTAATATCTCATAAATGATGCTAAAGAAATAAATACTCGATGTAATATGCTTGAGAAAATATATATTCAAAAATTAAAACAATTATCATACGGTAAAATTTAAAATTTTTTATTAAAATGAAATGAAAATTCTCGACATTTAAAGGAAAAAAAAAATTACTTCTAACTAAAAAAAGTTATATTAATTATTCATTTTGCAAATTCTTATTACAACATGCGTCCGCTATAAATACGGTTACCTAAAATAAATTTTTTTTTTCTCATTTTCAAAATTAATCTGTTAAATGCAGATAAATATAGCTTGGAAAACAATGTAATATGATTACTCTTAGCATTATATTAAAATTATTCATATAATTAATTACTAACAAAACGATGTCTTATATTTTATTTTACTTTTTTTTTTCCAAAAATTTTATTCCTACCGTAGCATAAATAATTATTTTCACTCATAAATCTAAATATTCTTTTTTTCTTTTCGTCAAAATGAATAAATTTAGGCAATAGAATGAATTACTGTAACAGTACGCTATTTGAAATACCTAGCATAAATAATTATTTCCACTCATAAATCTAAATATTCTTTTTTTCTTTTCGTTAAAATGAATAAATTTAAGCAGTAGGATGAATTACTGTAATAGTACGCTATTTGAAATACCGCAGCATAAATAATTATTTTCAATCATAAATCTAAATATTCTTTTTTTCTTTTCGTCAAAATGAATAAATTTAAGCAATAAGATGAATTACGGTAATAGTACGCCATGTAAAATTGTCGGTTCGGTTAGCCGAAGTACATTGCCAAAATCCATCTTTTTCTATATATATATATATATAATTGATGAAGATATTGATGTAACTTGTACGATTAATACTTCAATAATTTATAAGCATACATAACGCATGTATTATACGACAAATGCGAAAGATTTGTACTCTTAAGTTTATCAGAAGCGTAAAAACTATTGAGAAAATACTTTTGAGAGTTTTATAATGTGTTTTAAAATATATGATATCTATCTTTTTTTCTTATCAGAACATTGATAAATACATCTTTGCCAATTTTGAATGAATTACTTTTATATCTTTTAAAGCAATTAATCAGGAATCAATTACAAATGAATGAATGCTACATAAAGAATACTTCTGATATGAATGAAAGTAAAAATAATTTATCACAAAACATCATACATGATCAATGATACCATGTGTAAGTGTCAAAAGCAGATTCCAATTTGTATGATTTTTAATCACTTCATCATCAACCCATTTGGAATAATTACGCTTAAATCGATCACTTAGTTCCACTTTCTTACCCAGTAATGATTGGAAGCTATTGTCCAGTGGTTCGAATTCATGCATATTAACATTATCCAAATAGCTATCACCTGGAGATGAAGCTTCTCCAACTTCTATAAATAAAGCAAAATTTTTATAATAAAACAAAGAAAAAAACTTGCATTTATTTTGCAATTATTAAGGAACTAAAAACAAATTTTGAATTTCAAAAGATTAATGAGAAATAATGTAGTAAAATGAATAAGCATAAATGCAACAGTAGCTGTCATAGTGATCTTAAATGATTATTCTTTATGACTGATTAATTGTTGATTATTGAAAAGTAAACTTCAATCCATGTGGAAATAAAAAAAAAAAGCAAAAAAAATAAAAAAATAAATTTGCTTCTGTTTCTATTAGAAAAAAAATTCCGTTAAAATTTTGCAATAAAACTTACCTAATGCAAATGCAGGATACAAATGAGAATAGCGTCTCGAATTGAATCTTTCTACCGCAGTTTTCAATGCTGCTTCTTCATTCTGAAAATCCCACGATTTCGAACGTGTTTCATTTGCATAGGCCCAATCATCATTCAACCTAAAATTGGAGTAAAGTCATTCTCCAATAAATTAAACAAACAAAAATTATGATTTGTTTGGTTTGATGTGATGTCTATGCAATGAAAAAAATACTTCCAAAATAATATTGAAAAAAAAAAAAGAAAAATAGAGAATTAGACAAAGGGTAACAATTACAAATTGAAAAAAGAAAAAAATAGTTGCGCAAATGCTAAAAGAAATATTCTCGTTAACAATACGGGTAGACAAGATTTAGTTATATTTGTAAAATAATGGAATAGCGCCTACTATTTTCTTTGAGATTCTTACTTTTTTTTTTGATTCCATTCTTAATTTTAAACCTTCCGTATGAACAAAAAATATTCATGCATTTGTGAAATAATAAAAATTTACCTATGTCGCACTTTCGCATAAATCGCTGACATAATTTCCATATTTGTTCGTCTCCATTGTCGCCCAAGATATCGAGCTTGCATTTTAAGCAATTTCAATACATATAACTGAAACACTGCCTGAAAACAAAAGACGAAAAAATACGACTAATTAATTTCCAAATAAATCATCTTTTATGCCGCATTTGAAACTATTAATTTGGATCGAAAAATTTAGTAATAAAATAATCACCATTAAAGTAGGAATAAATTCTAAATGATAATTTATTAAATATACTATTTTATCAATAACAGATTCATCACTATTTTGAAAATCTGCTAGTGTTATAGCCAAAAAAAAAAAAGTGCAGGAATTATTCTCGCAATGTTGCCTTAGTAGAATGTCGACAAATATATTGATAAAAACGAATAAATCAAAATAAAACGAGTGAAATATAACATTATACAACATACTAAATCATTCTTCATTCGTCATCTACTCAAAAAATTGGCAAAAAAAAAAAAAAAAAAAACATTACGAAAAAGCACAAATGAAGTATATACATTAATTGAATGAATATTTGCAATATTTATGATGATGATATAATAACAAACCAATTTAACTCTTAATGAGCGTTTTAAAATTGGCGCAGACTTGAATACTACGAGCATCATCGTACGCGCATGTTTCCATTTCGTTAATTTATTCAAAACACGCAGAAGATTGATGGCTGAGAAAACATTTCGCCACAAATAATACGATGGTGATTGCGAATCACTATCTTCAAGATTATTACTATCCAATATTGGCCATTCTTCTGTAATAATATTTTTTCATAGGTAAAAATTTATCAAATTTATTACCAAGTAAATAAATATTCAATCTTTTTATACTTTTAACAAATAAATAAATTCAATATCTCAGATCCAATTTCTAGTTCGAATCTCCATAGCACAAGACACAATTTTTAAGCAATTGATTGATGGCTGCCTTGTTATTCACAGATATACAGCAACGAAATATTGATAATAATAAAGAAGTTTTAGAGAAAACGAAAAGTTTCAAAAAGTTCCAGATTAAATAATCAATATAAAAGAGAGAATGAGAGTAGTAAATGAAAGTAAACGATATGAAAAAGGGAGAAAAAATTAAGAGAAGCTGTACTTTCTTTAGCCCATTTGCTTATTCAAAAATAATTATTTCCACAATTAACTGATCTTAAATATCACCATCTAATGTTTTCAAATTCCCGCTATACACTAACAAGTAAAATTCACCATCATTTCGCACATAATAAAGTGGGGCATATGGATAATTGTATGGCGGAAGTTCATGTTTCGATTGTATATATCGAACCATATTTTGATCCATAAATTTCAGAATTAATGGAATACAATTAGCGAAAACAAGATGTTGCCCGACATACTCAAATTGGTATATATGATTTAAACGAAAATGTTTCATTAGTAATATTAGAATTGCAGAAGCAGCTTTAACCATTATCTGAAAATTTCGAAATGTAATAAAATATCTTTTTTAATGAAAATCTTTAAATTTTAAAAATATATTTTTCCTAAAATTATAAAAAAACTTGAACTCATTAATTCCTTGAGTAATTCCCTTTATTATGTCATTTAAATGAAAAAAAAAAAACATAAAAATAAGAAGCACCTCTTTGTGTCGGTTAACATCGATTGTAATGCGAACATTTTGTTCTAAAATATTGGAGAGCGAACTATCAAAATTGACTGAATTTGACAATATCTCATTGTTATCTGTTTCAGGCGTAAGTACATCTGATAGTATATTAATTGCTTCACTTTTTGCCTATAATCAGGAGAAATTACAGCATTTTCCTATATCACCAACTAATTGGATGATGTTTTCATACAAGTTATTAGTACATCATTCATTCATGTGATCGTAATTATCATGAATAGTTTTTATTACAATATAGTTTATCATTAAATTTCAATAATTCTTTGGTAAATGCAAAACAATCGATATCCATTTTATAATTTGGTAATTAGAAATTAACCTTTGAAGAAGGTGCAGCAGCCAATAGTACTTTTAATAAAGCAATAATATATTGGCTCAAATTGGGCAACATCATTCGATATAACTTTTCTGCACTCGTCATTGGAATATTATTTTCTCGTTGTGAAAAAATATATCGATTTAATTCTTTTTCACGATTTGCCTAGAAGTAATTAATCTGCATTACATAAAATTATTATTTCAAAATATCGAAGATTTTAAAATTTAAAAAGTTTGTACTCTAGTTGTAGTAAAATATCCAGTAAATATCATACTTGTAATTCACCCAACGAAATATAAACATGACGACGTAGTGCTTCAATACTTTTCTGAATTGGTAATGGCAAACCAAATGTTGTTGTTGAATCATTTGGTAAGCGAAAATTAAAAAATTTCATTCTGAAAAATAACCCATTTTCCAATTTAATTTAATCGACTCCTTATTGTCATCACAACTCTTTTATATATAAGGAATTTAATACTATGAAATTAATTGACAATTAGTTGCAAAAACAATACTAACCTCTCACACTGCAAAAATGCTTCAATATCTTCTTCACGAATTTTCGAATTCCACGGCAGCGATGTTCGAAAAAGTATATCTATGGGTGGAGGTGTACCTGCGACTGGTGTATGATCACCTATATATGAACCTCTGCAACATTTGTAATTAAATGCATATTCTCGACAATAATCAACTTTAATATTGCACTTCTCGAAATTCCCATGAAAATTTTAAAAACTTCCTTTTAATTGACTGACTCAAAATTGACATCATGAATAACCAATTTCAATACTAAATAAGAAATATGAAAATTTTAACTAATCAAAACATACCGCATTAAGGGATTTGGACGACCCAATTTCTTCGTCGTCTGTGGTATTTTTTCTTCTTCTAAAATATTAATTTTACATTGTCAAATTGATTATTTATAGTAATCACTGCTAATCTTTAAAAGCTTATTATGCAATTCATTAATTTCTATCCAATTAAAGTTTTTAAAAATCCAATTTTCAAAATAAATGAATACCTGAAGTTTGAGGGAGTGCCTCCTCAACCACCAAATCGCTTGTATCATCTCTATCTACATTATCAATACTCATTTCATCAGACAGACAAAAATCTGTTGACGTTTGATCAATTTCTGTACAACTAGATCTCATTTTATCCAATACTTCGTCACCTTTGTCTATAAATGAATAAAATTTTGTAATGTTGCAATTCTTTACCCACTATTACTACATATAAATAAATGAATAAAAAAAAAAACGCGGTGTTCAATACAACCGACCTTCAAGCGAACCAGAGGTAGTACAAGCAAACTGACGACAAATTAATCGAGCTGAAGGATGAAGAACTCTCTTTGGGCGAACGATACCTGTGATAAATCAGAATCATAAACATATCCCAAATTAGAATTTTTGAATTGAAAGAAATCTAAGAAAAAAACAAAATCTAGAACATTAAGATCTACGATTCAGAAATCTTTGAAAGTTCAAATTGATTTTAAAAATCACCTTGATTTTGTTCTGAATCGTTGCCATTTATTGATGATGATTTCATTGCACTAGCAACAAGTAGTGTATCTTCAATGGAATCCAAATTTAATGCTGCTCGTTTGGCAGCTTTTCCTTCACGCAACTCTTTCCAACCACCTAATATCGTCAGAAGTGTTTTCCAAACTAATAAAAGAACCTGAAAATCAATTTCAAACTAAGGAATTTTAAAAAGAATTTTCTGATCACATGAAAATTTCGATTTTAAACAGCAATTATATACATCATCTCTAGCCATTCTATTCAATTAATTCAAATGATCGGGATTATTAGTATTACAAATGCCGTTTCAGAATGCCAATGTAACCATTCATATGCGGTTGCAACCATCATTGATAGTTTGATTATAAGGAACTTGAAGCATTACTTTTTTCATCGGGAAGTGAGGACTATTTCCGTGACAGAAAGCTGGCATCATTTCGAATAAAACCATAATTAATGACAAATCAGTGCCTTCGATTACTTCTTCTAGAAATATTTTAAATTCGAAATCTATTTAAAATATTGTAAATGCAATTAGTGTTTATAGAAAAAGAATGATAAACTGACCAATTTCTGCAATAAAATCTTTCCTCAACTGAGTATATCGAGATTTCTTATCAACGGAAACAATAAGTTCAAGCAAATCTAATCGTCGTATCGATTCTACCATATGATATAAGGCACTTAGTGTTACACGAAGTGCTTCATTATCAGCCATTGTAGCACTTCGTCGATTACTTCGCTTTTCCACTGGAAAATAAATTTACTTATTGAATTCATTAGTAGATATAATTTGTGACAGTTTTGTGAATAAAAAGAAATATTTTGAAAATTCAAAAACAATGAAAGAAACAGAGAGTAGTTTCTTAAATTAATTATGTCATTCTCACAAAAATAAAATACAAATATTTTGATTTCAAAATCTGTGACGATAAATATTGATAAGGAAGAAAAATCGCACCGACACTTTCCGAAAGATCAGCGTTAGATGCTGAACGGCTATTTGATACTGAAGAAAGTTGGCTATACCGACCTGCAACAGCCCCACCATCCCAAATATCATGAGTCTCAGTCAATAACAGCTTACATAAAGCCTAAAAAAAATTATGATGTGAATCTCTTACATAATTTTCGAACAAATATTATGCTGCAAACATTTATTTAATATTTTCAAAAAAGTGTGTTATTTTCTACCTGATAAACTCCAGCTTCATATACTTTATAAGCATTCAAAACTCCTTCCATCAGACAATTTTCTTCGCAATTTGCCATGCCTAAATCGTTTCCATCTTCTCTTTCATTGCTACTTTTAAATGCATCATCAATGGTAATATCCCTGTCATCGACAAAATCCATATAAGCACCCTATAATATTGAAAACAATAAATATCTGCTGCCATACTTCATACTATTTGAAAAACCATTTAAAATTATCTTTAAATCATTTATTACTAATTGTTTATTGTTAATAAAATGCCAGCATATTAAATTTTTAAATAAATATGTTGAAACATCAATTGTTCACTTAAGTAATTAAAAATAATAATAATAAAAAAATGGCAAACAATTAGAATGCCTGACATATGCTATTATGATGAATTATATGTAGACGGCTTGTTGGTAATTCAAAATGCGTTAAAATTAAACAACTTTTTAATATTACAAACCTGTAATATATAAAGTATGGATCGTGCAGCATTTAGTCGTATATTTGGTTCGACTCGTTCCAGCTCTTCCAGTAAACTCAACAGAACATCTTTTTGTTGATTCTCCGTAAGCTTTGACCATTTATGATCTAGCTAAGAATGATCCATGGTTTAATGGATTGACGAGAATAAGAAAAACTATCCCAAATATCCAAAATACCATTAGAATTCTAAGCTCACTCACTCAGCAAAAGTAGTAAATCTTCGTAATACATATTAATGTATTGATAAAATCACAACAACAATTAAGCTTATAGCATTTTGAATAAATTAACCTTTTTAGACTCTACAAAATCTCGATAAGCATGCATATTTAATGCCCAGTCTTCCATTTCACTGTAGGTGTAAAGTTCAGCCAATTCTGCTGCATGTGTATCACAATCGGAATAGGTAAATTCAAAATCATTCATTTCGCATCGTGCCTAAAGCAAAATCAATAGTTATGAAATTAAAAAAAAGACAAGAAAGCAATTTGCTAAAGGACTGTTTATGATGAGAAATAATAAAGTAAACAAGTCCGCATATTAACATATAAATACTCGAATAAGTACTTGAGTATTTTGAATGCTAACTTTAATAATGATACTTAAGGTAGTATAAAATATGCGCTATATTTATGATATTAACATGAGATTAAAGTAGTATAAAAATATACATTTCCTAAAAGATCTTTAAAATTAAAATAAAATTTCTGATTTCAAATATCAATTAAAAAGAAGTAAAAAGAAATGAATACCGAAAAATCATTGCTTAATGGCCTTGGCTTATTTGATAATTTTTTCAATTTTGGCAATTGTGCTGAACGTCTCTGAGCAAGCGCTGATTCGCAAATATCCATTTGACTTTCTGTAGTATCATTTTCCATATACTCCGTATGTTCATTGCTAAGCTTCAAAACACTTGGCCCATATACTATAAAATAAAATATCAACAATAATAGCATACATCATTTTTAATATTAATTATGCAGAATTAATTGTAAATATTATTTTAACCTACATCATTTGCAGTAAGCTATAGCTTTCTGTTTAAAATATAACTGTTATCATTCATGACCTATATTCTGAAGTCAATTTCTGATATCTAATAGTGATATATATCTTGCAGCTCAGTTATCAATAAACAGTATTACACTAACCGTCATCAGCAAAATTTGGCCGTACACGCCGTAACAATTCCGGCTTTCCCGATTCTAAAATAAAGCATATGATAACTAGGATTAATTAGCAATAATCCTAAATTTAAATGAAAACAATTATCCATTTTTTTTGAATCATTTCTGCAGTACAAAAAGCTTTGGCACAATGATGATGCTCATTTTAGAATGATATAATCTGTAATTAAAATCCTAATCCATATATAATTCAATATGTAAATTAATCAATCACACGAGCTAAGATGTGATGCTCTCAAATTTATCAGTAAAATAAAGCAAAATATCATTTGAATTCAGAAAAAACAATACATTACTCAAGTATTGCTACTAAATTCGAGAATAAAAAAAAAAGCCCAACAAAATTTCTTTAAAAAACGATATTTTTTTTCTAACTATAATAATTGTTATCTAAAAAATTTCTCAAAATAATAACATTGTTTCTAATACTTTTTAAAAAATTATTAGTATTTCTTTACTAAATAATTATTAATACTTCTTTATTAAATATTAATATTTCTATTTAAAAACAGAGAATAAAATAATTCACTGTAATTGGTTTTTATTTTAATTTCTTAACTGATAAGCCTCACTTTACTTTTCATTATCAAATCTTAAAATTCATACAGCTTAATTGTCACTTTAGTATTTTACGAAAATTGAAGAATTTACGAGAAAAAAAAAGACGATTTAGCGCCAAAAAAAGGAGAAATTTCATATAAAAATTAGCACAAACCTTGCACATTCATCGATTTAATGTATATGTATGTTTAAATCGAAGTAAAATATCGAACTTTTCCTTTTTTTTTTTCCTTTCACATGAACTTTCAACTTATGATACAATTGTTTAGCACTAAAATGATTACTATTAGTTTTTTTTTTATCAATGTTCAATTTTATAAAATCATTTCATTTGTTAACATATCAAATTTTAATCATGCAATTTCATTTCATTCCCTTATTGCTTCATTTATACCAAATATTTATGAAATGAGATGGAAGATTGCATGCAAAAATAATTTGCATATAAAAGTTTCATGCAGAAACAATTTTTATAGGATTACTATGCAGGAACGATATGAAAAATGAGTAAAAAAAGATATTATGTGTATGAACACAAAATCATACGAAAATTAATTAATTAATTTTATTTTATTTTTTCATATCTTTATAATCATATATTTATAAGTCATAAAAATTGATTTACAAAGATTAAAAACACAAAATGTTATATGAATAATTAAGCATACATAACAAAAAAGTTATATGCATAAACAGGAAAATAGTTATAACTTAAAGTTTTCGCATTTTTAACAAAAGAATGAATCAATTAATTAGTAAAAGTAGATTAACTAACTAATCGCTAGATAATTATAAATTAGTGACTGAAACAAAAAAAAAAGCACAAGTGAATAAACAATAAATAAATGATGTAAAGAGTGCAATGATATTTCTTGCCAAGTCAAATGTCAATAAAAATAGTGAAATATATACATCAACAGATAATTATTCATAGAAGACAAATTAATTGTAAAAAAGGAATTAGAAGACGAATCCATCTGATTTAATAATTAGTCTTCGTATGACATAGAAGGAGAGAGAGCATTCGCTTTTGGTGATAAGGAAAACAGCATCTGCTTTTAGAAAAATATTTTTTAGAAAATTTTACGTCTTCCTTATAGCAATAAAAGCAAGTAAACAAGTAAATAAGTAAATAAGTAAATGGACAAATGAACAAATGATCAAGCAAGTAAATGAGTAAATAAGTAAGTGATTAAAACATTGAACACAAAAAGAATTGAGACCATACAACAGATAACAAAACTCCATCAAAAAATTTTTCTCTTAAAGTCGCATAACCTATCGGGCCACGTTATAATTTGCTTTTTCATTACAATCCGCTGGTATGAGATGGCTATTCGAGAGTCTGGGTTGACACTTTTTTTTTATTCGCACGAAGAATGGATTAAAATTGTTTGCCCGAAGGATGGGTTAAAATTGGCTTAATTTGCTTTATTTAATTTATATGCTGATGAATAATTATTTTTTTTCCATTTCATTTCAGATTTTTTTTTCCAATTTCATCTGTTTTAATCATCGATCATTCGCATTTTTTGTTTATTGCTATGAATCATATCAAACTGAAACGCTACTTTTAGTTTCATAATTCTATTTAAATTGTTATTGTTTTAGTATTACTATTTGTCTAATGATTGATTCATCAATTTTTTTGAAGCTTAATTTGGTAAAGCTAATTAATTAGTCGTTCATCGATTTTTTTAATTAGATTATCTGATTATCTTATGTTTTGCGTAAACATCAATTATTGATAAATGACCAGATTTTTCAGATAATTTAGCTCTTGTTATTTTCCAAAAAATATTTTTTTTATAAAATTTGGATTCGACAATTTGCAAAATTGAGTTTAATTAATCATTATCAGCCCTTGATCTTTGATCTTTTTGTCGACGTTTTTTCATAACAGTGTTTGCTTTGATTTCAAGAAATGCTAAACTTCAGGAAACAGCATATTTAGGCACAAAAAATGCTTATGAAAGTTGATTGGTTTCACTTTCTATGAGCAGTTCCTGGACCAGTGACGAGGTATGCTTTTTTTTATCAATTTTCTAACTTTCGGTATTTTTTAATTTCTTTATATGTATCAGAGATATGGAAATAGACGTAAGAGCAGATATAGAAATAATGAAAAGATAAAGGACAGATATGGTAACGAAAACAAGTGGAGGATGACATCAATATGTCATCAACTCAATATGTACTGATGACATAATATTTCCAGTGAACGATAAAATTCCAATTGAGTTCGCTAAATTTTCAAAAAAAAGACTTTTTATAGCAAAGCGAAACAACTTGCTTAATATCACCAACTCAGTCCAGAACTTTTCAATCAACATTTAATCGATTTCGAACAATAAAAAAGCCTCAAATCGAATTAGAAACAAGTATAATGATGGGTGATGATGATATTGTTTCTACTTCCAATGCTGCACCAGCAATGATACATGTCGAACAGAGTAGTCGCAATGCATTAAAATATCGTGGTACATATTTTTATGCTAATTTGAAAAATATGGCTTTATTAAATTATGCAATTAAATTTCATTTTGTAATCATTTTCTTGTGCCATTTTCGAAGATATACTTTATTATATTGAGCTATACATGTAAAGCATTTATTATATTATCTATTTATCTCAAGAAAAAATCAATTATTTATATTGTATTCTAGGTGCAAATGGAAGTAATTTTATTGCATTAACTGATAGTGATGAAATAACTATCGATGAAGCTTCATCACCAATAGAGAGGTTTCCATCTTAAGTCTTATAAGTAATGCCATTTGCATTTCCAAAAAAAAAAAATCCGCGAGATTTTGAATTAATTTGGACTTATTCCGTTAAATCAGTTTGTTTGAGAATTCAGAAAGTATATTTTCTTGTGACAATATAAGTTTATGCTAGATATACGAAATTAGTGTTTTGAACGAAAAATACATTTATTTTTTTTTATTCAGATTAGATTGCTGATAATATATATGTAATGTTTTTTTTATAGCCGATATGGTGATTTTCATACAATAGATTGGCAGAGAGATTTAGCACGAGACAGAGTGCGCCATAAATTTATCGTGAAACGATCAGAAAATCCTTTTGGTAAATTATGTAGTTTATGGGATGCGGGAAGTGGTTGGATATGTGTACTGATGGTTGGTCTTGCTGCTGGTACAATTGCTGGTATTATTGATATTGGAGCGCGTTGGATGAGTGATTTGAAGGTAAGATTCATGAGGAAGCATACTTCTGTTTGAAAAAGAAAAATTGCTTAAATCGGTAATGTGCTGAAAAATAAAATATAAAAATATTTAATAGTGTTTAATATTTTTATATATACTGTTTTCGTATTTTTTAAAATAATATTCTAGCTATTTTAGGATGGTATATGTGCCGATCGATTTTGGCTTGATCGTGAGCATTGTTGTTGGTCAGCAAATGATAGTGTTTATAAAGATGCTGATTGTTCAGCATGGACATCTTGGCCTGAAATGATGCAGTTTTATGATCGGAATTTTTTTTATTACGTAATGGAATTATTTTTTTATTGTGGTTGGAGTGTGCTGATGACAGGAGTAACTGTAGCTTTGGTTAAGGTATGTATTGTATTGATAATTCAACTTAATAGACTTTTTTTATCCGTAGATTGTGATAGTTTTCATTTTATATTGAACGAGAGTGATTTTTTGTTTCTCATTATTTAAAAAAATATCAGAAATACATCTCAAATTTTAGAAACACTACGTGAAGGGAAATGAAATGAAGGAACAAAACTAGATGAACTATTTTTTCGAAAAAGTAATCAAATATCTTAAAATCTATTTTTTAAGATTCCTATTTTCAGGTGCTTGCTCCATATGCTTGTGGTTCGGGTATACCTGAGATTAAATGCATTCTATCCGGTTTTATCATCAGAGGTTATTTGGGTAAATGGACTTTCATTATTAAATCCGTTGGTTTGATCCTGGCATCTGCATCGGGTTGGTAATATTTTTCAAATCTTTTTTACAATAGAGCATGAAAGAACTGGAATTCCAGTTTCGGGTTAATTTTAAATAAGAATTAGTTTTGTGAGATTTCAGGTCTGAATTTGGGAAAAGAAGGTCCAATGGTGCATTTGGCTTGCTGCATAGGAAATATTTTCTCTTATCTATTCCCAAAATATGGCTCAAACGAAGCGAAAAAACGTGAAATATTAAGTGCATCTGCAGCAGCAGGTGTTTCAGTTGCATTCGGTGCTCCTATTGGAGGAGTTTTGTTCAGGTAATTTAGGATTTCTTAAAATATTTGCAGAAAGTTTTTTTAAATGACTTATAAGAAACGTTTAAGAATGTACCGCAATTCACAAATACTTCTTGTCAAGCAGTTTATCTTATGTTTGGATCCTATAAATAAAAATTTTAAATTGAATTTAACTCAGTAGTTATATTCCGAAATATCTGAAATGATAGATTACAGTTTGGAAGAAGCAAGTTATTATTTCCCATTGAAAACTATGTGCGTTCGTTTCTTTTGCGCGCTTATTGCTGGAATTATCTTACGAATAATGAATCCGTTTGGAAGTGATCAGGTTTATTGCTTGTTTTTTGCAAATAATAATGCACAAAAGCTTCGAAACATATTGACAGTTTGCAATATTACCTCTTTTGCGTTTAGCTGTTTTAATTTTAATAACTTTTAATTTAATTTACCATATTACCAGAAAAATTTGAAATTTATTTGACTCCGTTTTTAATTCCTTAATGGAAGTTTTTTATATATTTATTTTTAAAAAATCATTGCACTTTTTGAATATTATATGTGTTTTACTTGTAGAATTTTAGATATATTTGAATACAAATTCTTATGAAATTGAAATTTTCAGACTTCTTTATTCCATGTTGATTATAGTATGAAGTGGACTTTTATCGAACTTATTCCATTTGCTGGTCTTGGCTTGTTTGGAGGTATCATTGGAAGTTTATTTATATGGTGAGCCTTTTTTAAAATAAATTTCAACAGAGGAATTTTTTAAATTTTCTTGGTGATTTATTATGAATGATTGTTGAGGCAACTTGTATTGTTTTTTTTTTTTTTTTTTTTTTGTTTTCATCATTATAAATTTACTCTCTCATTTTTTATGGTAAAGGTTTAATTAAAGCTACAATTTTTTTCTTGAAGGGCAAATATAAAATGGTGTCGGTTTCGAAAAGCGAATAAGACTTTGGGTAGTAATCCAGTAAAAGAGGTTCTTGTTGTGACACTTATCACAGCATTCGTTAGTTACTTCAATCCATATACCCGTCGAAGTTCATCATCATTGATAAGACAGGTTGGTTTTCCTTTCATCATTTTGTTTTCGAGTAATGATTCTAGTCTTTCTGATAGTTATTTAATTTACTCGAGAATTTTTGGTGCTTTTGTATGCATTTGTCCAGTCTAAAATAATGAATAAATTTGAACTCAGTGATCCATTTTTTTTTTTTTGTTTGAAAGGAAGCGCATTTAAAATATGAATAATTATAAAGAACATCAGTTATGCATAGGGCGAAAGATAAATATACTAATCATTACTGTTAGTTAACCACATCAGTGCAACTTTCAGATCAAGCAAATTAATACTTAGGAATATATGGCTGTTAGAATAAAAGTTTTATTTCCAATTCTAACTTTATCATTTAAGTATTATTTGTATTATCTTTTTTTTCAGTTCTGTAGATGAGCATCTCTCTTCCATTTCTAATAATTTTACGCATTGTAGCTTTTCGATCGTTGTGGCCCTGAAGATTTTATGATGGATCTTTGTGATTATCAGAATAAAACGTTCTCTTTCGATAAAGTGGATGATAATTATCACACTGGAGAGTTGGGAGCAGGAGTGCACGTAAGTTTGAAATTTGTTCATGTCAAGCGTTGCATCATGATGAAAGATTGTATGAAGTGGATCATCTCCAATTTCGCTAACATATCAAAAGCTTTATTTGCAAATGTTGTTATTGAAGAATAATTAAGTTTGAAATATGAAATAATCTGTTTTTTATCTTTTTATAAAATTAGATAAAAGTCTGAGCCCGTAGGAAAAAGTTTTCTAAATATGTCTTCGTCAGCATATATATATTTGAGAAAAAGAGCTGTTGTTAAGAATCATATTATCAGAAATATTTGTTATACTTATAATGAAGATACATCCACAAAGCATTTCATTCAATGGATAGCATAACAATGGAAAATGATGCTTGTCTAAAGTAGTTAAAAACTGCATGTGTTCAGGAGCAACTGAATATTATTGCTTTTATTCCAAAATATAATCGACATTAACAAATAGGGCAAAAATTCAGGTCATAAATTGTTGTTGTATAATGGATATTAACTGTAAAATTTAATTTGTAAAATTTTGAAATTGTTTCAATTATATAATTATTTCATCTTTCAGAGTGCATTTATTAAACTTATTTTGGCTTTGGTTATAAAATTCATATTAACAATTTTTACATTTGGTATTAAAGTACCTGCTGGTCTATTTGTACCAAGTCTTGCAATGGGCGCTATTGCCGGACGTTTATTAGGTATCAGTGTGGAAGGCATAGCTGCATCTCTGCAAGTATGTTGGAAATGTGTTAATTATATTCGGTTTATGAATCATTTTTAATGAAAAATAATATATTCTGAAATTCTCAACATTGTTTCACATTTCAGAACCAAACGATTATTAAGAGATGATTTAAGAACTTTCTGCTTTATATTTTATGCTAATAAGGAATGTACAGCGAAGTTATTATCGAAGAAAACTGACATTTACTGTGGAAATCTTGTATATATCTAGAAAAACTGAGAACAGTAATGACACAAAATAGTGTTAAATTATAGATAAAGCAAGTATTAATGAGTTTATTTCAGGTAAATAAAGATTAAATGATTATCCTTACCATTCATTTTCATTTCCTAGATATTTTATAATATTAATTTAGAAAAATGCTGAAATACATAATACCATTTGGGCTTGCCAAGTTGGTAAGGATTGTGTTATGCCTGGACTTTATGCAATGGTTGGGGCTGCTGCAGTGCTTGGCGGGGTTACGAGGTAATATTATATTGCTGAATTATCTTAAATTTATCCAAAATATTTAGTGAGATATATTTGCTAAATTCGTTTGAGTTTGGGAATCCGGTTTTTTGTTTTGTTTATTTTTTACATGGAAATTAAAGAATTGATTTTTCTTTGCATCTAGAAAAGTTTTAAACTTACATTTGAGACCGAGAAGACTTGTTAGTATTGGAAAGATTTTTTTCCATTGCTTGCTTGCTCGTGTAATTAATTAATTCACTTCACTTTAAAGGATGACTGTTTCGTTGGTTGTAATTATGTTTGAATTAACGGGAAGTTTAGAGTTTATTGTCCCGACAATGGTTGCTACAATGTTTGCAAAATGGATTGGTGATGCTTTCTACAAAATGGTGATTATCCTTACCGTTAAATTAGCATTATAATAGATCAGTCTTAATATTCAATGGATGTTTTAATAATGTTGAAAAAAAACTGTTGCCATACAAGTAATGAAGCCTGGACCAGGTAATTCAAAAAGATTATGACATCTCTTATGATGAATGGAATTACATTATTTCGTGTTATATTATTTCATTTTATCTGAACCTTTATCAAGCTGTTTCAGATCACTGATCTTTCTTGTATTTGATTATTTCCGTTCTGAAAATTGAGTAATTATAATTTCAAAAAAAAGACTGAATATTTTCAGGGCATATATGATGCACACATAGATTTGAACGGCTATCCATTTTTAGACAACAAAGGTGAATATCCATATTCTACTGTTGCCATACAAGTAATGAAGCCTGGACCAGGTAAAAAATTTTCTTTTTTCAATTTTTAATGATAGAGTAACTTATATTTTTCATATATTTTCAGCGAAATCAGCAGTGTAGTTTGTGCATTGAAAATTTCATGACTTTGAGAAAAAATAAATATTTAAAAAACTCATTGTTTAGGTGGTGGCATGTTACGAGTAATCACACAAGATACGATGACAGTTGGTGATATTGAAATTTTACTGCGTGAAACTAATTATAATGGCTTTCCAGTTGTTGTCAGTGAAGAGAATTTGTACTTAGTGGGATTCTGTCCACGGTTAGTACTTAAGTTTGTTCTTTTAAACGTTTACTTAAACTAATTTTATTATAAAATGAGAAATAATAGCACGTAAATTCTGATGAATTTATTTCTTTGATTTTTCTAACTGATTTTCTAACTGACATTTCAGACGTGATTTGCAACTCGCTCTTCTTTCTGCTCGTAAATCACAACCTTACGTTGTCACGAATTCAATTGTTTATTTTAAAACGGATGTCCCAGAAGCAGTAGATGGTATTCCAGCACCATTACGCTTTCGTAAACTTATCGATCTGGTACTTTGTTTTTTTTTGTTGATGGAATGATATTGTAAGGTGTACAAATTTTTATCAGTTAAAACGTAACAAATGTTGAAACCATTGGTCTTTCTTCAGTAGTAATTTATGAGTTGTACTTTTCGGTTATTGTCAGCTAATTGAACTTTCTATCTCTGTTAATTATATTGTGTTTTCTAGGCAAGAGGGATCTGTTTCTCTAGAAAATATACTTTAGATTTACAAAGATATACTTTAGATTTATATGAAAGATTTTAGAACTTTTTTGCCTCCAAAATTTCGTTTATAACTTTATTGCATTTTTCATGTTGAGTACGCAGTGCCTTAAAAATGAATCTTATTTGAATTCTGATTCTCCATGTATGTTAGATATTAAGAAACAGCTATAAGGAAGAGATGCAATCAACACCATATTTAAAGAGAGATTGAATTGTTTACTTATTTAAAGAGAGCTTTACAACGAATTTTCAGGCACCAATGACAGTAACCGATCAAACACCAATGGAAACGGTAATAGACATGTTTCGAAAGCTTGGCTTGAGACAAGTACTTGTAACGCGAAATGGTCGCCTTCTCGGAATAATTACGAAAAAGGATATCCTTAATTTCATGAAATTAGGTGGTGTTGGAAACCATTCTTTCTAAGTCATTTGCTGTCCTTTTATTAAAAAATGCTTTCACTAAAATTGTACTTGTAATTAATTAATATGTAATTCCGATTACTGCAATTAGTTATTTGCGGTATTTGTTGCCACAGAAATTTTTTATGTAAACAGCTCCCAACTTTGTTTAGCCAACTTTATTTTTGCATATATATGTATACAAAAGAAAAAAAAAAATAACTTCATTTAGAGATATTGAATTTTGTTTTATCACAATGTAATATATTCCTCGAAGCACAGAATTAATCAACGAAAAAAAAAGAATAACATAAATTAAATAATAAAATTCATCGACAAAAAATACTCAGAAATATCATGTTTTTCTCTTCTGATATTTGCAACTTTCTTCAGTTTGTGATTTTGGCCATGTTAAAACTTTTTATTATTTCATATTAATTTGGATGATTTTATAAGTATATTATGACTTTGTTTCATTTTTTCAAGAAACAATAGCTACAACTTCAATCATTGGTAAACGAATGACGCAGATTTTTAAATTGTTTTCAGGCCAGTGATTTGATATCATGAACTTTTGAGTTTCATTTCTCTCTGGAATTGAAGCATTTTTCAGACGAGCCAAAATAAAAGATAAAAATGTAAACAGACAGAGATTAAATGGAAAATAGACAAGATGGATTTCTTAGTAAATCAAAATATTTTATAAAAGTTTATTATTGATAATATCATGGCGAGGAAAAGTGATGGGAAAATGTGCAATTTCATAATTTTAAAAATCAAAGTTGGAAAGTAGTTTTCTTCGCTTATTTCTTCGACTAAAACTGTTTATCATTAATATTATCATCAATGATCATATTTTTTCATTGGGGATTATAGTTACATTAACTGGTTTAAATTTTGCAAATCAATTAATGAACTGGACTGGCTAATGCCCGAAAATTTTTTTGATATAAGTACTTTTTACTCATGAATTTTTTTTTCTTGAAAATTTATCAATTCAGTTTGATAATGCTCGTTGTTTTCTAGAACTTCGTTTATCTTAAATTCACTCTTGCGCTCATATTTTATTATCATATGTATATATTTATTTGAAGTATGTTGTGAAAATTTCCAAATTTTTTCCCATCATTTTTTTTTTTTGTTTTTCTATCCTATTATCATGGTATAAAAATGCTAATGATTTTTTCAAGCATGTGATTTTTTTTCCATAGATGTTAATTCAATTATTCATTGATATATAGAATGAGAAGTTTTGAATTTGAATATTGAAATTGAAAGAAAGGAGAGATTTTTATCATCATTCATGAGATTACTAATCACTAACGAAAGAATAATCATAATGCTGATTTTTTTTATTTTATTGATGTTAGCAAAATTTCTTATGAACTTTATCGATGATTAGAGATGTTGCATCAATGCTATTATCAAATTTGTAAAGTATAATTGATAATGATAATTTTATTTAGCATAATCATGCGTGGCCAAGGTACGTCAGTAATGCCAATAACAGCTGGATGTCGAAAAGATATTGAACGTTTATTGAAAATGTACAAAGAAAAAGAAACACTTCGATATAAACCATTTATTGAATTATTTGATAAAATAAAATTTGCAACAATATTTATGGGTCGAATGAGTCCTGCTGAACTCTATGAAGTAAGTGTTATTTTCATTCTTACAATAGCAATAGTGAAATATTTTCATTATAATATAAAAAATTATTGGTATCATTTTCAGAGAGATATTTTTGGATTGAAAAAAAAATGAGTTATATTCAGTCAATCTTTTTTTAACAATGATTGAAATATTTTAAAGTATAGTATCCTGGAAATGTTAAGCAAATGATTATCAGTTATAATCATTATCAATTATTATGTTTTATTAACAAGTGGGATAGGTTTTGTTATCGAAAAAAACGTAGAATGAAACTGATAATTTAAATATTTTAATAGTTATATAATATTTTAGTTTAGTGAAAAATTGCTTCAAATAGCAATATCTTATGCTATGTCATATCGTGAACGAAAACCAGCCGAATATGCTGAAGAATCAGCAACCGATAATGAGCCTATGTCATTATCGGACATACGATTTAGTAATGAAATGACTTTGCAGGTATGAAATCGAAGTTTAAATGTTCAAACATACCAAAAGATCTTTTTATAAAGTATAGTTGAAAGATGAAATTTTACAAGAAGTTGATTTGAAGCTGTTAAAAAAAAATTATCTAATGAATTATATAAAAATAATATTATGTTGTGTATGTTTTATTTTGTTAAAATGAATAATCAAGTTAAAATCTTTTGTGTATTAAATATTTGAATGTTATATTATGCAAATGTTTAAATGTCATAGAGTTTTCAAATCAAAGTTGTTTTTGCTTTTGTTTAGGAACGAATGTTTGGCATATATCTAACATATGCGCTCTATTTTGTGCAACCAGAAAGTTATGTAGCACAAGTTCGAGTTACACCTGATCAAATGGCTGATTTGATTGATTTTGTTAATGAGCGTTTAATTCCAGAACGACATATTGATGCATTTGCTGCTCTATTCAAACTTATTAATGGAGGAGCATTTCGTATATATGCTTTTGAAAAAGAGGTATTTTTTGTTAAATTGGTTTTTTTATTTGCAAGGTTTTTTTTTTGAATATATTTTTGCGATTCATATTTAAGGATGCGTTATTCTAAATTATTTTAATTTTAATCATATATTTTTATTAAATTTTAAAATATCATCCTATTTGCAAATTTGATCCATTATAAAGTGTGGAAATGGTTAGCAGATTCAAGCATATTTATAAAAAATTCCGAATGTGCCAGAAAGATTTTATTGCTTGTTCTATGTAAAGAATAAATCGTTTAATTTAATGAATTAATAAATTAGATGAAATAATTTATGAATTAAAATTATGAAACTTTTTCAGAAAATGAATTATATTTGATAAAAAAAAAATACAATAATTATTGCAACAATATATATATTTATTTGGAGAGGTAACAATTGAATAATTAATTTCCAGCACAATCCATTGCTACATCGTCGCTTTGATCTAAGAGAATTAGACGAAGGTGGTTTAGATGAAGCGGAAACACAAGAGCATAGTTTTCTGAAAGCACTCGGTGATGATATAGTCCTTACACAGGCAGATATCATTTGCAAACGGTTCGTTTATTATTTGCAACGAATTTTAATATAAATAAAGTTTCAGCGAATAAGTGTGAAATATTCATAGATCTTTATATCGTCTAGGAAACACTAAGCATATTCTCAGTAAATATCTACTAATTTGTTGATTCAGTTAATAGTAAATCAAATTTTCAGATATCTTGCTGCAAAAGAAAAAGCAAATCTTCCTCCTGATTTAAACATAAATTTAGTTCAAACAACAGTATCAGAAATTTATAATGAGTAAGTTTTTCCGCTGTTAATTTAGATCTTGCAATGTCATTTAGAAAAAAATCAATTATTACTTAGTTTTAATTCTTAATATTTTTAATTTTTATTAAATTCTGTTTTTTTCGGTTTTTTTTTTGTTAATGACTTTTATGCTGATGAATTATTCTTTGCTGGTTAAATGTTAATGAAAATTTCTTGAAAAACACATTTTCATCTTTTCTGAACATTTCATCTTTTAAGGAAACATTTCATCTTTTCTGAAATATATGTTATTAAAATTTGAAAGATAGTTTAGAAATCTACAAATGGATGCTCTAGGAAGGTCTTATAGTCATTTAATAATGGTAAACTCAAATCATAAACAGCATATCAACTTTCTGATATGCTATTTATTTTGTTAATGGCATCTCACATTAGTTTCTTATCATAATTTGCATAGCTTATACTGAATGGTAATTCAATTACTTTTATGATATAATTTGCAGCATTTTAAAAAGTACGGGAGCAGAAATGGAAGCAATTTCATCACCGAAAAAGACGCCTAATCAAAATTCGGTAAAATAATTTGTTGAATTCAATGCAAATGAAATTTTTATATTTTCTCTTTATTTTTTTTATCTAATTTATTTAATTTTAGGGTCGTTTTCGTTCAGCTCTTAAAGAGAAAGCTTATAAATCACATATTGTTCACGCTCGACATCAGCGTTACCTTATGGATCCATCGATTTCCCCAACAAATAGTGAAACGGAACAAAAACAAAATATGGTATCTGCAACACAGGTCCATATTTATTTATCTGTTTTTACTACAAAAAGATATAATTTTGATAAAATTTAGATAAAATTTTATTTAAAATTCAGTATTTGCAATCTTTGTTATTAGTATTGAAATTCGAGAAAACACTCATCTGGAAATTTCAGATAAGCCAAAAAGCACGCTAATTGGCTAAAACTAGATTATATAATGCCTTCGACTAATATTTTTAAAGAATTAATGGTTTTAAGAAAAAATGAGATTGTGATGAAAATAATTATTTTAGATGTTAAAAACTTTGAAACGTTATTCAGCAAGTGAATCCGAAAAAGGTATGGAAGGTGAGGATATAGATGATGTTTTATTACATTCTGGAGAGAAACAGCTAAATAAAAGCGGATCATCGACTGGAACAGTAAGTTGTTAGCATATCATGATTAGGATAGGCAACTATTAGTGAAAACGAAAATGTGCTTCAAAGTAAAGTAAAAATATTGACCATTTATAGCAATGACATTAATAGCTGGTAATTATGATTTAGCCATTACATTGAACTTTTCTAAGATCTTGTTTATTTTATTGGATAAAAGGAATGGTTCTGTGATGAATACAATAAAATTTATGAGAAGCAATAAAGAAATATCACCATGATTTTGAAGAAAAGATAGCTAAAAGGGACAAGACTGAACAGAAATTAAAATTTATTGATATTATTTCTGAAGAATTAGACTGCTGAAAATAGTACAAATTTGAATAAGAGAACGGAATTCAGAAGAATAGAAATAAAATTAATTATTTACGGCTGCTTTAGAATATCGAAAACAATATGTTAACAGTGAGTGATTCCAATTTTCGAAATAAATTCGATTAATAAAACATTGAGATAAAGCTGGGATGGAAATTAATGGATAAAGGATCATTTATAAATCTATATTGTAAATAAAAGATCACCTATCAATAAAAATATTTCAGACTGGATCAAATAAAAAATTGGGCAAAACATCGAAAGTAACAAAGAAGGGAGCAAGTGGAAGAAAGAGAGGAAGGTATTGTAAATTTCGATTGCACTTTCTTTTACTTTATTTTAGTTATGATTTCTTTGTATTTTTGTCTAAATGATATCATTTCTGATGTTGACAGGTAAAATTTAAGCTGTCATTTTGTAATGTAAGAAAGTGTTGTGTATTCTATTGGAACCGTCGAATAAAACATTCAACAAGAGCGACAACCATCACTTTATTAAAATTTAAATTTTATGCTTAGATTTTGCTTTTAATTTTTCATTTGAATACATTATAAATACTATTTCCAGTTTATATATTCCTGCAGATATTACCATCTGTTATTGATATCAGAAATTATAAATTTTGTTAAACGAAATCAGACATTAACTGATCATGATATCAATTATTTTTTTCTTTTTTAGAAGCAAATTGAGTATTTCGGAAATGTCGCTTGCTGAATTAACTCACGATCTTGGAGAAAGTGTGACGGCCTTGAATCAGGAAGAACGAGGTTGGTTTGAACGTTAGATTACATTGAATGATGAGAATTGCTTGTTTCAAAGCCTTGTGATGATTAATTTTTTCCAGAAATCGCAAATTTCAAGAAGGAACGAATTGCTGATCGTTTGATGGAAAAAATCCAAAAAGCTCAAGAGAAAAAAAATAATGATTAGCTAGAAGGAAATTGCTATTTTCACTATTATAATTAAAACCATGTTGTAATTGCGCCATTCAGTGGATTGTCAGCTGGCAGTTCTATATCGCCTATTTTATTTCGAAATAAATTTAAGATCTCGGAAATGAAAGTACTTTTTTCATCCATATAAATTAATAATTTGAATTGCTTGCTAATGATCATTTCAAATTTACCTTGCTTTACTTGAAATTTGGAAGAAAGAGATAAGCAACTCACTATATCAACAGCTTACGGTGAATAAGATAATTATAATCAGTTATGAATGAAAATGTATATACAGTTATGTAATATATCTTATTGTTTTAAATTTCATGATAATTTTTTGGAAAAAATAAATTTATGATAATTTAGAAGTTTTCGTGCAGCCAGTATTTAAATATGCGAGAAAGGATTGATTAATATTACGCCTATTATCATCCCAAGGTTGTAAAATGAATTTATCAAGCTGCTGAAGACGTTTGATAATACTATAAAAAGAAAAACCACTAAGAAATTTATCTCATGCTCATCTCGTTGCAGAATCAGTCCTCTAATTCTCTAAGATATAATAGTTGGTTATAATAGACATTTAATGTAATTTCTTGATTATCTCGAAGATATTTCAGTACTAAGGAAATGCAGGCATACAGATATATGTTCAAGTTAAGGCGACTTTTTTTTCGCCTTTACATTTAATCTATGAATTTCTAAATTGCAAATTTAACACCATACCATATAATGCAGTAGTGATATGTGTACTGGAATTTTTTCTGATAATATATATAAAAAAAGAAAAAAGTAATAATTAAAATAAATAGTGGAATGTTAAATAGAAATCAGTTTAGTTTGATTATGTTAATATTGAAATTGAATACCAAACAGAATGCTTTTTAAACCGCAATTATCATTAATTGATTGATTGACTGATCAACTGATCTTTTTTAATACTTTTAAGTTGCAAATTTTCTTATTTTATTGATCAAAGAGATTCCATTACATTTGATTTCATATAATAATTTGTAAAAGTACAATAAATATTCAACAAAATCAACCCTGTAATAAGAAATTTATTGTAAATAATGATAATTTGTCCTTAAGCCTAAGCCCAAGCCCAAGCCAAAGCCTTTACATGTAAATGATGATAAATGGTGATATAAGTGATGCAGATTGAAATCTTCCGATTTTTCTTTCTGAAAATTTCGAGATTTTTCTAAGATTTTTTTTCTTTCTTTGTTCAAGAATCTAACTACTAACTCGCATGAGACAATTTCAAGACGAGATCAATTATATAAATAGATATTTGTTTATGTAATCACATCATTAGTAATCAAATTGATAAGTTAATAATTGTTAGAAAAAAACTGGAGGAGAATGCAGGTTGATTTCTTTGCGTTGGATTTCCCATGCATGGGTATAAAGAAATGTACGTGCATTTTTCTGTAATGTATAAGCCAAATTTGTATAGCCTTCGTCTATAAGCTATACCCACATCCAAGCAAAGATCTTTTCTCTCATAATCACAATTGTACCAATCCACCATCCCAAGAGATCGGTTGGATCCACCAAACGGATGTCTTTTATTATCCCTTTTTTACTATCGAAATTATGCATCTATTTTGCTTCATTAAATAGACCTTTCTTATTCGCTATATCATAACCACGGTATTGTATAACTTGTTAATTCAACTGCTTAATAAATACTCTCAGTCTGATTCCTCATGACAACTAACAACGAGGCAAAATTTTCCTACAAATAGAAATTTTTGATGCTACGAAGATAGAACATATGACAAGCTTAATAAAAAGAGCGCTGCAGTAATAATTAAATTAATTGAATTCCTCAGTGAGGTCCGAAATTTGGATTTGTCGCTTTAAAATTAAGAGCTGCCATTGGAAAATTTATGCCAATAGTACGAAACAAAAAAAGCAATAATCGAAGTAAAGCTACAACGTTTCGAACTACATTGTGGTCGTTTAGAATCGGTCAATACAAAATGGTTGGAATATATCAATGAAATAGTCACTTCACAAATAAGGAAGGACGTATAAGAGAAATACGCCCATATGGTTGACGATGAAAAGGGTATCCAAATTTAGTAATTGAAGATAAAGAGGCGATTATTTTAGACGTGTATAAAAAGGATTTTGAATCAATAATTACACAAAAAAAAATTCACGTTTAAAAGAAGAATTTAATAACAGTATTAATATTTTCAAATCTTTTACAATTTACAAAGTTCATCATCTTATTATTTGAATAATAATAATTATTATTAAATATTGTTATCATTCTTATCATTGTTTTTTCTTTTCCTTTTTTTCACGCTATCTTTATTTCACTTATATTTATTTATTGTATACTTGATAATGTTTAATTGGGTTATGCTTATTGTTAATTGATTATTGTTATTGTTGTTGCTTATCAAATTATTATTGGTTTACCAAACTGTGCAACGTTGTGCTGGATTCATTTGACTACCTTTTGGACAGTTATATGCTTTACCAAATTCTGGTAAATTTGATAATGCTCCAATGACGCGAAATATCTCGGGACTATGTTCGTCAGTAAGCAATTGTTGTAATGCTGCTTCTTCCTTTTTATGGCCACACCAAAACTAAAAAAGAAAAAATAAAAAAAGAGAGTGAAATAAAATCATATTATTATTTCATTTAACAAAAAAAATGAGCAAAAATTCCTGCGTAAATTATGAAAATTTTATTACATATAATATTTTGTAGCATTTGAAAAATTTTAACAAAACGTCGAAAACGTACGTGAGCGAAGAATAGAAAAAAGATTTGATCGTTGGAGAAATTTTGAAAACCTGGCAAATGTGGTTCTTCATGTCCTAACTGCTCCACGTACTTTTTATAAGCCTAAATTATTACATCATTATTAATATCAGAAAAAATTAATTATTAAATTATAGACAATATCTTGATAAAATTATACTCATGAAAATTCTAAAGTTTCAATATAATTGAGTATAGTTATAGTATGATTATAAAGAATTTATCAAATTAATTTATATAATAGGTAATAAAACGTAACAAATCTAATCAATGATCAAATGATAATTCGAAAATGCTTAACATAATTATAAAATTATCATTTACTAGTTATTTCTAATACTTTTTTCATTTTTTAAATATGAATATCTAAAAAATGTTACTTTGTATGCTTCTTTTACGCCACCATTATCAGCTATATTTTCACCTTGCGTATGTTTGCCATTGACCTAAAAGAAACAAGTTATAACAAAATGAACTTTAAAAGAAATTAGCAAAATATTTAAAAATCCTTGTTTGATTTGTGTAAATGTAATAAAAATATGATTATTACGATATATTACCGTATGATTGTTATGACACAGCATAGTTATTACGATATGTTACTATATAATTACTATGATTTTAAATGGTTATTATGATATGTTATTGCGTGATTACTACGGTTTCAAATGATTATTATGATGTTGTCGTATAATTACTACGCTATGTTATCGTACTATTACTATGATTTCAAATTTATCGAATTTCTCAAATCATCCTTATTTAAGTTATTTCAAATTATAATTAATGCTCATATCATAAATGACATATAATAAAATAGTAAAGTTTAACAATAAAATACTGAAGAATTATTGCAAAAAAATTTTTAAATTGAATCCGTCATATTGGTTAGTATACGTATACATATGCACACATGTGAAACATACAAGCATTTTCTTTTTTTTGTTAGTAATGGGTGTCACGAATTTTAATATCGCGAAACTCCCAAATAAATAACAGAATAAATTTACCATTTAAATGATAAACAATGTTAACAATTTTATGAATCATTTAACTAAACTGGTATTTCTCACATTCATTTCTCACACTTTATTTTTTATTATATTATCTAATCAAATTCACATACTTTCTTTTTGAACCAAAAGGGATAAATTCCTACACTAATCTTTATCTCCGTTTGTTACAATTCATATACTTAAGTGCATCTTTACAGTCTTTTGTTTAATATTAAATGGCAGTATTCGATTCGCTGCCAGACTCACTAACTAATATCTCCCAATAAATTATCAGTTTATGGGTGCTACGAGCCTGGAAATGTCTGCAACTATAATTTTAAGTGCATAAAAGAAAACTGGAAGCTCATCTCGACGAAGTCAAAACAATAGATCCGACGAGATGCCGTTGGACGAGATGCTGACCAGAGAAGAAAAACTCACCAACAGTATGAGGCTCGAAAAATAATCACTGAAGGAAAATGCGTCTCAAGTTGCATATTGAACATTCGAAACTATTGACAACAACTGGATCCAATACATTTAACAAGTTCCGGCACCGGCGAATCAACAAGAGAAAGTGGTCCCAAATGGTCGAGGTTAAAAAACATATTTTAAATCTAATAAATAAAGATAAAGAAGTTATTATATGTTAACTATGTATATGAATGAGTTAGTACTCCAACAGCTTAAACAAGGCGAAATAAAGAAGCAACTAACTCAAATAAATTACTGTCCAACAACCCAACTGTCACTCTCTACCTTCGGCGGAAATCCAAAATTGTGAAAAGGATTCTGGAGTAGTTTCGAAGCCGCAGTCCATTTACCAAATATACCAAGTATTCAAAAATTGAATTATTTAATCGCATGTTTAAAGGGAGATATGTTATTGGCCATTAGGAGTTATGACATAATCCCAGAAATTATGATGTGATACGAAAGATCCTTATTAAAAATTTGGGCAATTACACATCATTAAAAAATCGCTCTACAGTGAGTTACATTCCATTAAGAAGAATAACCGAGAATCGAAAGTATCGGAAGAATACTTTATCAACTTGAAGCAATGGGCGAAAATCTTGAACAATCCAGTGTCAAAATTATTGTTGAAAATAAACTGCCGACTTAGATTCCGGACAAAATATACCAACAAAAGAAGCAAGAAATATGGTCAGTAGCTAAATTACGACAATTTTTAGCGAAACTGATTCAAAGAAATGAAGAAGTTACAAGAAGGCAGTCTCGACATAACAAGCAACAAAAGATAATGAAAAGATTAATCCACAACATTTTTCGGAAGAAACTTCGGCATTAATTGTAACGTCTCCGCAAACATATACGAAGGAGATAAGTAAAAGACTATTTTTTGTGATAAGAATCATTGGGATAATAAATGTATGTGTTTCCATTGTAAAGTCGCCATAATACCGCGTTATGTTGTACTAAATATAAAAATCGAGTGCAATCTGTTGGGTCAAGCAAAGAAAAAATAAGTTCGACAAAAGTGTTCAACCCAGTACTAAATTATTTATAACGAAATGACAGAGAAGTTTTACTTTTTTGCAAAGAGGTTGAAGTAATTAACTTAAATATACCAGAGGTTTCAAATATTATTCGTCGTCGTATTATTCGATAATAGTGCTGAAGCAATGTGCATTACGAACAAACTAGCAAAGAGATTAAACTTAGAAGATATTAGCTACTGCAAGTGAAGTTTGCAACATTTGTTAATAAGAACCCTCAATCATCCATTTCAGCCAAAGTACGAATAGAAATAAAAATTATAAAAGCAGATATTATACCCATTGCAGCTACAGTAGTCGACTATTTGACAAAAATACTAAGGGTAATATCTATAAACTAAAGCGATGTACCAGAAATCTTAGCTTAGTTTCCATTAGAAGAGAAAACGAGCAGCTGGAAACATATCGAGTTAATTACCGGAGTTGACCATTGTTTAAATTTATATTGTTAGAAAAAACCCTAATTATAAATTCAGGATTCTCTTTAATCAACACAATAGTTGATTCAATGATTGCTTGAAATGGATTTATAGACAAGCACGGTGATCGCTTTGACAAGATGATAACATATACCAAATGTGATTCCATTAAAAATGAGGATTAGATCACCATTCCATCTATTAATATGGATATTCCAGAGGTTGATCGATTTTGGAAGTTGGAATTTATAGGAATACAAGAACAATCTAATCTACAAGATGATGAGCAAGTTTTAGAAAAATTCAAAAAATATCACAAAAAATAATGGCAGATACCAAGTTGCTTGGCCATGGGAATATATAGATGTGCTGTCCAATTACCTATAGAAGTATGTGCTGCCCAATTTGTTATTAAACAGAAGGAACTAGAAAATATTAGCGGAAAGAACAAGATTGCTTAACAAAGGAAGAGTCAGATTAGCCACACTGGGAATACAATATTATCGAAGACTACAATGAAAGTGAAAGCGAACAAGATCAGAAGATCATTGCGTATGTTACTATCAACAAAAAAAAACTAATCGACGTTACAAGATTCAGTAAATGTAGAAATTGATAAAAGCAACAGCATGGGATTTGAAATTCTTAAATTTAATATTCAAGCGAAGAATTCCTTGCTTAAATACTCGGCTCAATGATGAACGATTACAAACCGGAAGTGGATGTGTTAATTAAGTCAAATCAGAAGGACTAACGGAAGAAAATATAATTAAATGGAATCTATACTGTAAAGAAGGAGTGTGGAAATCAAAACGTCGTCTAGAAAACTCAGAATCCTATATAACTTCCTAGACATAATCGCGTAACCGAAATCTTTATACAGCAATAATATGAAGAAATGTTCATGCAGCTATGGATCATACGATATCAAATTTAAGGAAAAGGTTTCGGATACTTAAAGGAAGAACAGAAGTTAAAAGAGTTTTGAACAAATGCATGGGATGCAAACGATGGAAAACAAAACTGTTCAAATTATCAATTATGCCTAATTATCCAGCATTTCGAGTAAGATGATCACAAACATGTACGAGTTGGGTTAGATTATTTAGGCTCTGTTTCTGTCAAAACAGTAATAGGAGTAGGCAAAAGATGGGTTGCCTTACTTACATGGGTTGCCTTATTTAGATGTTTCGTTACTAGAGCAGTGCATTTAGATTATCTGCAGAAAGTTTCTTAAATGTTTTCAGAAGATTTGTCGCACGACGCGTCTATTCGGAAATAATTCTAGGTGATAACGCTAGCCAATTTTAGTTAGTTTTTCAAACCATAATGAAGAGAGAAACACAACTGATCAAATTCCTAGCTAGGCATGGAATGAAATGGAAAAATATAATTCCAAAGGCACCCTGGAGCGGAGGAATATATAAGCGGATAAACAAAAAAAAACATTAAGAAAAGCTATACGTAGTAAATTGCTAGAGGAAAGAGGATCTATAACCTTGACAATAAAAGTAGAAAGCATTCTTAACTCTCGCCCACTAACTTAATGCAAATTTCGATGATTCCACAATCCAAGACTTATTAACTTTATTATACCAGACATATGTCTAGTGATACCCATAAATAATGCCGATGATCAAAATAATTATATCTTCCGCAAGTTAAATATTCTTATGAAATATTAAGTACAACTAAAACTCTAGATACTTTTTGGAGAATATGGAAAAAGGAGTATTTAGCTAATTCGAGAGCGTACACAAATAGAACATAAATCTTGAAGAAGGATAGAGATTAGAACTCCTGTTGAAATAGAAATAGTAATATTAAATGAATCAAATGCTCCTCTCAGTACGTAGAAATTAGCAAAAATAAACTTAACAACGGGCAAGAAAATAAAATAAGAAGTAAAATTACCATGGGAGAATTACCACGGGAGCGATTAATGAACCGATCTATAAATATGCTATATCCATTGAAAAACAGGAAGAAAAGACCACGAATCAAACGGAAACGCCAAAAAATACTATAAATCAATCAAAGCAAATAATTGAATGAGAAGAACCTATTGCACGACGAACTAAAAATGCTACAAAAATAGCGTAGAAAAAATTCCAGTTATTAAATTTAATATCCTTTACTATATACCTGCAGATCTCCCACTCAAAATTTCACCCTTTTTTTTCCCCTCGTGTCGCGAATTTTAATACTGCGAAACTCCAAATAAACAATAAATTTAGGATTCAAATGGTAGACAATGCTAACAATATTATGAAACATTTAACAAAATTTGCATTTTTTAGATTCATTTCCTCACACTTTATTTTTTATTATGTTATCTAATCCTATTCGCATTCTTTTTTTTTTTTTTTGAATCAAAAGGGATAAATTTCTACACTATCTTAGAAGGAAAAATTCCCACGCTAATCTTTCAATTTGCCTTTTTTGCAATTCATATACTATAAATGGATTTCTACAGTTTATCTGATACTTGTTGAAATGTTAGATGTAAATCACAAATCACACTTTGTATACATATATTCGTGATTAAGATACAAATATATATCATAATAAGAATTATCATCCTTCAATTGAGTGAATAACATTATGCACGACAATATTCGATTCCTTGCCAGACTTACTAATTAAATATCTTCGAGTAAATAATTCCAATCCTTTTTCTTCACAATAGGAATAATTTTCATAAATAATGAATTACTTAATTTTACCCTATAATCTGTATTTGGTACTACATATGAGCCATACTGATTAATAATACATTCCTTTCGCTTCGAAAATCCATCGTATGAATCAGCATTCCACCAGTTTAACAAATTACCTTCCTTATCATATTGACTACCTGAAATATTTTTTTAAGTGGAAAAAAAGCTTTTATAAGAAAAGTAAATGAATAGATACAATTTCATTTTATAATATGTATCAAAATATAAGTCATTTTAATTTTCGAAATTAATTTTGAAAGAAACCTAAAATATTTTAATTTTAAAATAAATATATCTAGAAATTTTGTAAATTATGATTTAAAAAAATTAGAAAAAAACCTTGATCATCGAACGCATGCATAATTTCATGGCCCATTATTGAACCTATTGCACCATAATTTACTACTCTAAAATGAAAGAAAAGTTTTTTTCTTGTTAATTAATTATTATAATAAATTAATTTACTGAATTTTAAAATCATTGCAAATTTAATTTATCTAAATTAGTAGTGATCTGAAACAAATGATCGGGAGATTCTATTTTTATGAATTTTTTCGAAAATTTGAAATTACTTAAAATAAATTTGATTAACGAAAATTTCAGGAAGTGATATTAATTATCGAATGATTAAAAAAAACAAACTTTGGATATGAAACACTAAAGAATGGTGGATTAAGTATTGCTGCAGGGAATGCTAAAAATAAAACAATATTGATTTCCTTTTTTAATAAAAAATTCGAATTAGAAATGATTTATAAAAATATTAAATAAAATAATTTTAATAACTTATTGAAGTAATTTATTAATATAATTTACCATAAATATTCAATACAAAACTGCGATCGTTAAAATTTTTCAGAAAAAAAGATATTTTCTTTTGTTATGATTTATTAAATGTTTAAAATTAAAATTAAAAAAAGATTAACTAACTTAGAGCATTTTTCCCCGTGAATAGAATGCATTGACAACCACTGGACTTGCATCAAACTGTGTTCTATCAAATGGTATTTTCATTGTAAAAATTGATTTGTTTGCGACCACATCAATGCTTTTCGCAACAAGTCAAAATATGAATCATCGGTTGTAAAATTTAACTGTGAACATAAATAGTTTTAGGGTAAATAAAAAATATTTCAATTTGATGATTTATTACTTTGAAAAAAAATTATTAATAAATAAATTTGAATTTTATTGCAGTAAATTAAATTAAATTAAAAAAAATATTTCTTCACGAAATAATTGTTGTTCCTGTTTTTCTTTTTCGATTATTTAATTAATTGATGTCAAAAAAAAAATGAATATATGAAACGAAATATTTTAACTCAGTTCGTTTATTATTATTAGTTAATTAATAGATATATTTATTAAAATTTAGATAAATCATTCGTTAAAAAAAGAAATGAAAAGAAAATTGGAATTTCCTATTATTTAAAAATAAAATTATACTCCTTTATAAACCAGATCGAGTATAGTATAATTATTGATATAATCAGGATATCCAATATTGTTTATCATACTTATCGCCTAAAATGCAAATGCTTTAATTTAAATAATGTCCTTCCATTTATTATCTAAATAAAATTATTATTTTGTATTATCGTATTTATTTTATAAAATTTGCAATATGTATATACAATGTAGAATATACATTTTTCTTATTTTTTTATAGTATCATTTACAATGCTACTGAATATTACACAATACTATTAATTTCTTATTAAAATAGGATAATTTATTATCCTTTTAACTTGATACTAAAATAATAAAATAGGCTTTTCATTCTTTTTCTCAATGATAATTTTATTCCATGATCGAAATGATAATCAATGATAAAATACTGCGTTAAATTATGCATTTCTTTATCAATTTATTGATTTATTTATATTATTTAAGTTATGTAATTTGTTGTTATCGTGTTAAAAATATTATCTATAAAACTTTATGATCAATGAATTAAAACCTTTTGAACTGCAACTTTCTTCGTTTCATCATCCATCCAATCATTTTCATCAACAAGCTCTTTAAATGCTTTTTGCAAATTTGCAATCATTTGCTGCAAAAAAAGATTGCATTGTATTTTTACTACAAATTAATTAACTAATTAAATTAGTGTGATACCAATAGTGAAATGGCAATAGATAGACAGATACACCTGAATAGATAAAAATAAAAGATAAGGATAAATAAGGAGTATTAAAGATGAAAAAGTACAAAGACGACAAAATAACAATTAATTTGTCAAACCAAAGCTTCTTGTTTATCAGTCGAATCGAAATGTTCTCGAACATAAAGTGCACCACTGGCTGATGGTAGTAAATTTATTGTCTCCTCGACACAATTTTTCCATCGTGGTGATTTGGTTAGTTGACCGGTTAATATCCGTAGAAAATCCTTACAAAAAAAATATTTAAAACTTTTTTTTTAATTCCTAATACTAAGTAAAAGATATAGTCAGCAAAAAAATATTTTTTTTCTTAGAAATATATTTCGAATAAAATATTAATATTTAAATAAAAATCTAATTTTACTTAATAGCTAATAAAATCATAACTTAATAATCATTTCGCAAATTTTAAAATATTCCAATAACAATTCTATGCGTTATATATACATTTGAACATCAGTAATATATAGAAGTTTAAAAAGCAAAGTGAAGATAAAGGTAACAATATTATAAAACAATAATATAAAAGTAAAGGCAACAGTATATTTTTTTATATAATAATAATAAATCGTTTCAGTATTAAACAAATAAACCTATTTTATGAAACTTTGAATTAAATTCTTGAAAACAAATTATAATATATTAATTAAAAAATTCTTAAGGAAAAAAGATAAAATTAAGGAAAATAAATCTGATTCGAAATAATTCAATATAAATTAATCATAAAATAATAAATAATAATTAGTAATTAATTACCTGCTTGAATCTTCATATCGTCCATCTAATGTTTTCACCCATGAATGTACAATTCGCCAGAAGATATAATTTGCCAATAAATGATTACTATTGTTATTGATAAGCAGTCCCATATTGTACATATAATCAATCTCGCCAACAATTATTAGTGTATTATTATTAATTGAACTATGAATTGATGGTGTGCTATTTCATAAAAAAAAACTTAACCATTCCATCTAGAAAAAGTTGTAACAAATTAAATACTATATGCACATTCGAATTTGTCGAGTTATGCATATTGGATGATTAAAAAAATAAAAATTATCAAAACTGATATTTGTATGCTTGGATTTATTAGTTTCAAATTTTTTTCAAATCAAAATTGATATTTGTATGCTTGGATTTATAGTTTCAAATTTTTTTAAATCCTGCCCACTTCGTATTTATTAATTTCAAATTACAGAAATATTAAATTCCTGTATAATGATCTTAAATTACAAGTATCTTTCATCATAAAATTCATCATTTTCAAATCTTTTCTTTCTTTAAGCTCATTAATTTCCAACTATTTATCCTGAAGCAGTGAATTCATTTTCTCGGAATTAGTTGCTTGAAAGTTAAAATAAAAGGATAGCTCAAATTCATAAATAAAAATAAATAATTTTTTTAAAGTTTGAAAGGAAAAAATGAAACTTTTAAAGTTTTATTACTTTGAACTAAAAAAAAAAAATTTATTAATATTTCTTTGCAAAAAAAAGTTTATCATTTAGATCTCAGTAGATTAAAAAAATAATAAATAAATGTTTGGAAAAAAGTCTTCAAATTTTTTTCATTTCTTCTTTTGTTACTTGCAAATAAAACTGTTTATTTTTTAAACTGCTTTTATTTAATTTTCGTTAGAAAATTCATTATTAAATTAGTCTTTTAAATTAATTGAATTTTTCAAAAAATTTTGGAAAACAAAAAAAGAAATAAAAATACTAGTAATTATAATAATACCTCTGGTAATAATGTGTATAAATCTGAAATTATTTTTACGTTATACAAACGCGTACTATTACGTCGATCATCTTCTGGTACCACAATCTAAACAAATATATTTTCTTTAATTTCAAAATATATATTACATTCATTAATCAGTTCAATTTTCTCAATGTATGCGTCTATTGGTTGCTTTTCAAAAAGTTTATTTGATATTTTCAACTTTTTATTCCGTTCCTTTTTTGCATTCGACAAATTTGTTATTTCATTGTTTTTTCATTTCCTTCATCATCATTTTATAAATTATTGGAATTACTATAACGATTTTTATCTTTTTTTATTTTTTATAATATTGTCTTAAAATTTATAACAATTGTTAAATGATTAGTGTTAAATGATTAGTTAACTGATAAGTCATTTATAAGAAGTGACAGATTACCATTAACTGATTAATAAATGTAAAACTAATTAAATAATTGTCGCCGCTGAAATCGCGCGGAGAACGCGAAAATCAGAGCAATCACCGATTCCATTGTGTTGGATTTCGCATGAAATTAGTATATATATGTACGTGCATATTTACTGTATAATGCAAGATGTAAGCTGAGGATGTCTCGCCTTTGTCTATGAGCTATGATTCCCACTCTATTACAAACCCTCCCATTTCTTATATTCACAACCATACTATCCAACACCAAACCATTATAAAGGATGTGCTTCAGCGAGGTGGTTGGACATCTATAACGGACGTTATTTAATCTCCTTTTCCTTTAAGTTATACTATTATCATTAAAATTGTTTCATTAAAATCATTGGATTTGTATTATTGATCTTATAATTTCTGCATTCATTGATACATTATCAAATTTATCTTAATAAAGGTTTAATTACTCAAGTTTGAGTTTAGATGCTACCATTGAAAGGCAGAAAGAACTTCAATTTTTGTTACGATTAGAGAAGATTGACAACAGTTGTTGTAAAATAATGATAAGAATGCTAATAGTAATTACAAAATGATTATTGTATCGAATCATTATTATTTAATTATTTATTTGTAGTATTGTCATTAGGAAGACATTTATTCGTGTCATATTAATTATTATGATATTTTTTGAATCCTTTTTTTCTAACATACTTTATTATTATTTTAAATATCAGACTTTTGTTTACTTGAAGTATTCATATTACTATTTAATTATTAGTTAAAATGCTTAAAAAATTAGCAACACTTCACCTCGGCAAATTTTGTTTCAAATTCGATAAGATTATCGAGATCAGTGATAAGCTGTGGTAAATCATAGGTTATATTCGCATCATCTAATAATAATTTGATAACATCAAGTTGATATTTCTTATATGCATTTAAATGTTTAGCAAACATTGATGCATTGAGGTAATAATCACGTGAGCCACGACCTAATCCAAGTACTCCTTGATCCAACTGAAATTTATTTTCCATAAACTTTAACCTAATTCAAATTTTAATTCATCAGGATAACTGCGACTTATAATTTTAAAGACTAAATTTTAGTATTTGATAAATTAAGTTTTAAATTTTCAATTTAAATCTTCTATTATAAACTTTTAAATTAAATTTTATTCGATCATTAATTTAAATGACTTTTAGTACAAATATTAAAAACTACTGGAGAAAAATTTCTTAAAAGTTTCACTGTAGACGACTAATAATGCATTCTATCGTTATTGCAATAAATTAATTATAGCTGTAGATTTCAAAAAGTTTAATTTTAATTTCTAAAAAAATCAACCAAACTTATCAGTTTTAATTAATCACTTCTAATCAATTAATTTATTTAATTATATAATACATTTATTATTACCAAGAAGAAATTGGAAGAGTGTTGCTATTTCTTTTGTTCACTTAACTTAAACTTAATAGATGATATTGGTATTCATAAAGATTATTGTTTTGATTTGAAAAAAACCTCTAATTGTATGATTTGTCCAATTTCAAAAACTTTCTACTGACTTTCATGGAAAAGATTAATTTGATTGGAATGATATTTTTCCTTTTTTTTTCTTCACTAATAATATTTATTAAATTTTCATTTCAATAATTATATTAAAATTTAATTAAATTAATAGATTATTAAGTTGTACAATTTTGAATTTAATTTCTTTCATTTTTGTTAATTGGCAATTTGATAAATTAAAACACAAACATATAATGTATATCTTGTTGTATTTTTGGCATCTGCGTAACATAAACTTGAAAAAAAATTTCATTTCCAAAATATCGACGTGATTTAGCCAATATATTGGTAAGATCAAATGATTGATCGTTCCATTTACCGTTATTAGTCAATAATGGCCATTCATCTAATTGACGAAGTGCCCATAGTAATTTCTAAAATTATATATTGGTTAATTGATAAAAATTAACTAAATCGTATAAATTAGATGTCGTCTCATAATATTATTGTCAGTTTTAGCATTAATGAATATTGTTATGCTGTAACATTGCATCAGTTGAAAATTCGCTATAAAAAAATTACAAATTTTACAATTTTATTATTATCAATCTAAAAAAATGATAGGAATAAGAAAAAAATACCATAAAAAAATGATGTAATTGAATTTTAGAAATTATCTAATAAAGGTTATTGTTTTGATTCGAAAAGCAAAAAGTAAATAACAATCATATCAAATGGTTTTAAAATTTACCAGATATATTTGGCAATTAACTAATGATATTTTCAATGTTTTATCTGATCAGTATTACTATGCACGGCTTAAATTGATAATATCTCAATACTTGCACATGTAAAATTGACTTTCTTTTAAACAATTCCAAGTCGATAAAAAAGAAAATTTACGCTGATTTAAATGATTCAAGCTTGCTAGTATTCATACAAGTTTGATAAGCAATGCGCATCATTTCATTTGATTTCGAATTTGATGCTATATCCGATTCGAGTAATACTATAAAGAAGATAATTAAAAGTTGATTAATTAATTTAGTACATGTGAAAATTACGAATAAACGATCATTTTTACTAGTAAAATTAATAATTCATAATAAATAATAAATACTTTGAATGATTATTTTATAAAAAATTAATTTGTTGAAAATTCTGTTTTATATTTGTATATAAATATTTTTGAGTCTATTTTTTATTTATTATGTTTTGATAGCCTTTGGCCTTCTCGATTTATATTTGTTATCTTTTTCATATTCTAAATGTATTTCAAAATAAAGTAATAAAAGTACGATTTTTGATGTATTAACAATAATAAACAATTATACATAAATTAAAAAATGAAATATTTACCTCTCATTTGTTGTCGTACATTTTCCCTGAGAGATGCAAATGTGCCGTATGCAAACATATCATCTGGTATCATATGATCACGATTCCATTGGCCACACGCATATTCGAAAAAATTATCACATGGATTAGCCGAAAAATTCATTGCCATTAACTTAAATACTTTCTTGTTTTATCACAATATTTGCTTGAATATCACTAATAATAAAACATTTTATCAGTAGTAAAATTGGTCATTTTACATAAACAAAGGATAAGCAAAATTATGATCAATTATTTATACGATCAGTGGATAGATCTGTTCTAAATGGAAGGATAAAATAAAATGACTTGATAGTTGTTGTTAATTCTATTTTTCATAAACATAATTTGTTATAAATAAATAAGCTAATGATGCAAACAGCTGGATAAAGTAAACAATCGAGATTGCAGATTGAGAGATATGAATGAAATTTTGGTTGTTAAGAAATATACAAATATATATTAAATATATTTGTTATATAATTACTAATTATTGATTTTTAAATTTCCAACTAAATTTTGAATCTCAATAATTATCTCATATACGCGAAAAACAAAGCAAGACGACAATAATTCTTCGAATTTTTTTGATAACGATGAAATGATAGCAACATCATATGTCTTCACTCTTTATAAATTTAAAATAACAATAATTGCTAAAGATGTAAAATCCAAATGTCTAAAAAATTTTTTAGTTCTTTAATCTGGTTAAATTAAATATCTAAAAAAGATTATAAGTCTCTAATTTCAAATCTTTTTAATTGATTAAAATTATCGTTATTAGGTTCATTTATTGAATGATCATTTTCAAATAAAATTTTTTTAATTCAATATAGTAATACTATTAAATTTCGGCCGTTAAACTATTCTTCGGGTAATGATTAATTAGATAAAATTTTAAAATTTATTATAAATAATAGATTATTTAAAGGAACAAATTTATCAAGTTAATTTCGATCAAAAAAAGAAAAAAATCTGAAAATCGAAATTAAAAAAAGAAACGAAAATTCATACAAGATTATTTGCAGCTTGAACGCAACCTTTTGTCAAGCATACCCGTTTTTCAATGTCCTCATACATTTCCATATTATCAGTATTATCCAAATCTCTTCGTTTCAATCAAATCTGCAAAATAAAATTAAGTAAATGATTAGCAAATATTCAATTTATAAATATGCAAAGAATAGTTTATTCAATTTAATAATTATTAATAGTAAATTAAGTTTTTTGATCAAATGAAATTATGCAATTGATCAAAATTCTAACAAAACTATTGCAGGATTTTTTTATTTTTTTATGTTGTACTTGACATTAAAATGATCGAAAATTTTATAAATTTCTTTTATGATTTTAATTGAACTTTTTTTCCCGTTAATTAAAAGTTATCAACTACTGACTGATACATACTGTATTTAAAATTTTTTAAAAATAAATATCATCATTATAGTAGAGCGAAATATAAACCTACTGCATTTGATAATATCTGTATTTTGAATTTTCTTAAATAATAATATTTTTAAATGATTAAGTAATTTTGCATATTAATGAGTGATAAATAAACGAAATCAAACTTACTGTCAATATTACCATTCAAAGGTAGAAATAGTGCCAATAAAACAATAATAGTTCTAGCCATTAGAAATATAAGTAAAATAAGAATTTGCTGAAATGATGTTCTTCACTGCCACAGCTTCAAAAATATAAAAATTTGGTATTGAAATAATAATTATTAAGTTTCAAATTTTGCTTCTCAAAGATTAAAATATCGAATGATTATATCAAATTTGAGAATAAGAAAAAAATGACGAAATTAAAAAAGAAAATATTGGTGAATTATCTGAATATTATAATTTATCAAAATAATTTTAACAATTTATTTTTAAGAGAAAATCAATAAAAATTCTTAGTCTTTCATTCATTGAGCAAAAAAAAGAAATGTTCAAAGTTAATGGAATAGATTTCAAATTTTTATATGGTAGATGTCTTTTTAATATTATTGATCATAATTATTTAATTGATTTTAACATTTCATTCGCTCAACGAAAAACTTAAAATGTTTCGATCCTTCACTGAAATTGAGTCTAAAATCCTTCAATCTTTTTAAAAATTGGATTGAAAATCTTTCAGATCTTAATTTAAATCGGATTTATATCTTTCAATCCATAATTGAAACTAAATTTGAAATCTTTCAATCTTTAATTGAAATAGCATTTAAAATCTTTCAGTCTTTAATTGAAATTTGATATGAAGTCTTTCACTCTTTGATTGAAGTTGAAATTAAAATCTTTAATTGAAATTGGATTCGAAATCGTTCAATTCTTTTTAAAATTGGATTTAAAATCTTTCAGTATTTAATTGAAATTGATTTTAAAATTGGATCAGAAGTTTCCCAAACCTTCGCTGAAATTAGTTTTAAAGTCTCCCGGACTTTAATTGAAATTGAACTTAAAAATCGTTCAGTTCTTAATTGAGATTTAATTTAAGTCTTTCAATCCTTATTTAAAATTGAAATTAAAGTCTTTCAGTCTCAAATTGAAAGTGGATTTAAAATCCTTCAGTCTTTAATTGAAACTGGATTTATTGTCTCATAATTCTTAGCTGAAATTGAAATCAAAGTCTTTTAGTCTTTAATTGAAATTTAATTTAGAATCTTTCAATTTTCAATTGAAATTTGATTATAAAATCTTTCAATCCTTTATTGTAATTGTATTAAAGCCTCTCAATCCTTCATTGAAATTAGAATTAAAGTTTCGCAAGCCTTAGTTGAAATTGAAGTTAGAATCTTTAAATCTTTAATTGAAATTCATTTAAAATCTTTCAATCCTTTATTGAAATTAGTGGTGATTCGCCGATTATGATATGGTGAGATTCGGTGGTGGTGGTAATTGTAATGTAGTCATTCGCCAATGATGATAATGGTAGTGATTCGTCACAACAAAATGAAATTCTTATCAGTGGAAAAAAGATTTTTATAAAAAAAATAAAGTCAAAAGCATTATTGAATGCTATCAAAGTCTGATTATCGTATTTGGCAGACTTATCATTCACTGATTGAGCTTAAAATATATCGAAAATTAATGTAATTCATTCGATGAATATCTTTAATAGGAAAAGATGAATATACTAATTTTTTACTATTAATAAATGAATTATTGGCTATTATTATTACTGCTGTAATCACTATAATCATTATTATCATTTACTACTATTATCATCATTACTACTATTATTACTATTGTTACTATTATTATCGGAATTAATGCATTGAAATTATTTATGCTAAATTAAGGAAAAATTGCAGGATCAAATAATTAATGATTAGAATTATAGGTATTTTCTGATTAACTTGATTTGCAAATAACATGTCTCAGAAGATTTTGTTGATAATATAGGTAATGAACTTTTAATTCTTAAAAGAAGATGATAAGCTAGTCATTTGCACTCATTGTTATGATAAGGATTAATGCATGTTGAGGATTAGGTCGAATGAATTCTTCTCTAACAGTGTTAATTAATAGGCGAATAATTTTAAAATTAATATTGATTAATTGCGGTTAAAGTTTGCATGAAAGATTAAAATATCGTTGAAATAAAATTAATATAAAATAATTTTTATATTATAATTAATAAAACAAATTACTGAATACTGTAGCTTGGTTAGAAATAAATAATTAAGTGTTATGATTAAATAATTGTTGTAATTATCATTTTCAAAAAAAGGAAAACAAACACGACATTGAACAAAAAAAAAAGCTGAAGTATTTGTTAGTAAAATGAGCAAAATGAAATAATACATACAAAAATGAAATATTAAAAAAAATTGATAGATTGATTTATTTATACTTTAATTGATTTTTGGTCTTTGAAAAAAAGATAACAATTAAAAAAGTGAAATACCATATCTGTTATAATTAGAGTATAAAATATTTATCTAGGATAATTGCCAGATGATATTATCAATAGCTAATTCTGTGATAATTAATGTTGATAATTTTATTTATATAATAGTTTTTGACGATTTTTTTCTTCATTTGACTAGCTCATAATGAAAATATTTTCTACGTATTTTATATGTAATTAAATGATAATTTTTGTTTGAATAATTATCGACAGATATTCTGATCTCTCTCGATAGGTGAAACTCTTGATGATTGCAGTAGTCACCATTGCACAAAAATACATTATCGACAATTGCTGTAAAAATGATTTCGTTGACAGCAGATAACTATCGATGGAATTAATTATGATTAAATAATAATCCGCTCTTTTTTTAATGTATATATATATATATATATATTTTTAATGTATACATATGAAGAATTGCGAAATAATAAATTATCTTTGGCTTAATAATGTTGACAGAAAAAAAGCATTAAAATAAGTAATAAAACGAGAAAAGTCTTATAATTTCAATATATCTGTCTTCCTTAATACAAACAAAAAAAATTCCGATTGTGAATTTCTTCTTTTTCTTTTCAAATATCGTGAAAGAAAGACAAAAAATCACTTTGCTAACAATACCTTCGAATGGATAAATAAATTTGAAATAAGAGAAGTAAATGTAAAGAAATAATAAATTCTATGTTTATTTTTTAACATTTGTTATTCATTGATCATTATGGAAATGAATCCCTTTGTATGATTTATCAAAAACTATTATTTAGATGTGAAATTTTTTCATTTAATTATTTATTAGTTGAAATGAATCATAGCATAGAAATGACTACAGCAATATCATAGTACTCACTCTAGCAAAACTATCATGGTACTGACTATGTAATTCATAAATAGTATTTTCTATACCAAAAACTGTAACTTTTAGGTCAAAGTCAGCGTTACAGTATTGACTATAGTGTAATTCATAAGCCAAAGTGAATATTACAGCACTGTCCGTATCAGAAAGTATAATTTTAGTTAAAAGTTACTGTTATAGTGCGATTATAGCAAAAACTGCAATTTAGTGCTGATTATAGCAAAAACTGCAATTCATAAATCAAAATGAATGTTACAGTATTGTCTGTTCCAGAAAATTGTAATCTTTAGGTTAAAGTGAACGTTACAGTACTGACTATAGCAAAAAGTATAATATCTAAACTTAAATGGGTACTGTACTACTGACAACCATTATTTCATTAAATTTGAATTATATGCATAGATATTGCTGTTAATTTTTCATTTGAGTGCACATTATAAGTACTATTTCCAATTCATATATTCCTGCAGATACTACCATTTGTTATTGATGTCAGAAATTATAAATTTTGTTAAACGAAATCAAACATTAACTGATCATGGTATCAATTATTTTTTTCTTTTTTTTTAGGAGCAAACTGAGTATTTCGGATATTTCACTTGCTGAATTAACTCATGATTTTGGAGAAAGTGTGACGGCGTTGAATCAGAAAGAACGAGGTTGGTTTGAACGTTAGATAACAATGAATGATAAGAATTGCTTGTTTCAAAGCTTTGTGATAATTAATCATAACTTTGGAAAAAATAAATTTATGATAATTTAGAAATTTTCATGCAACCAATATTTAAATATGTTAAAAAAAATTCCTCATAACAATGATCTTTTCGGATAAATATTACGCCTATTATCGGACTAAGATTATAAAATAAATTTATCAAAAAATTAAAGACTTTGATAATTACAAAAAAAAACTATGATCATCTTATTGAAGAATCAAGATGTAATTGATTATCAATAACCATCTAATGTAATTTCTTGATTATCTCGAAGGCATTTTAATATAAAGAAAATGCATGTATATTTTTTATTTATCTTTACAATATTTTTAAATTGAAATTTATCCCATATCATTTTGCGGTAATGATAAGCGCATTGGAATTTCTTCTGATAATATAAAGTAATAACGGAAATAATAATAGAATATTAATATAAGTTAATTTAGTTGACGTTTTCAAACAATGTTAATATTGAAATTAAACACTTAACAGAATGTTTTTTTGACTGTAATTATCACTAATTGAATGATCGATTCATTGATTAACCGATCCTTTTTTTGATATTTGCAAATTTTCTTCTTACTTGATTGAACAAAAAGATTTTATCACATTTCATTTCATATAATAATCTTTTCTAAATAAATATTCAACAAAATAAGTTAAATATCTACTTATGTTTGCTAAATTCATAAATTTCTTCCTTTAAAATTTATTAGCAATAATAATTCGTAAAAGCTTAGAACTCGTATGCACAACTAATTTTATTCATCTATTTTTATTATTATCATTATTACTATTATTAATATTTATCATGCTGAAATATTGAATATTTGCAGCATTTCGTTATTTTATAAAATTATTAACATTTAAATAATACAATACAATCAAAAATATTGTTAATATTAAAAAAGAAAAATTGACGATAAAATTATAATTTATCAAATTTTAATACATTGAAATAATTTATGTAAATTTATTAAGAACAAAGAAAGGTTCGAAAAAAAAAAACAACAAAAATTTTAAATTATTTTAGCTCACACATTACATAACTTTAATTTAACGAAAACATAACATATTAGTAGCATAATTTAATCAAATTGCATCTTTTCAGATAAATAATTAGACAATTTGAAAGTAGCAATAAAGTTCAAATTAATACAAATTGAAATTAATAATGAAGTTCAAATCAATACAATTTGAAAGCAATAATAAAGTTCAAATCAATATAATAGCATCCATTTCTTTGATTTATTATCGAATGAAAAATTCATTTATGCAAAAAAATAATATTTAAAAAAGCCATCCTTAATTTAAAAGAATCTATGAATGAGAAAAGAAAAATAAAATTAGTTTAAAAAACAAATAGAATCATCTCTTGCGATTAATAATTCCAATAAAAGAAAGCATTATCTAAAATACTTGAGTCTGAATATTGTTTGATATAATTTTACACCTTATCAATCAAGATTTCATTAAGAAATTTATTGTGAATAACTATGATTCGTTGTGTTGCATGTAAATGATGATATAAGTGATGTAAATTGAAATCTTTCAACTTTTTTCCGATAATTTCGAAAATTTTTCCAAGTTTTTCTTTTGTTTAAGAATTTAACTACTAACTCGCATGAGACAATTTCAAAACGAGATCGTATATATAAATAGATATTTGTTTATGTAACAATATTATTGGTAATTAAATCGACAAATTAATAATTATTAATATTTTCAAATATTTTATAGAGTTCATCATCCTATTTGAATAATAATAATTATTATTAAATAGTGTTATCATTCTTATCATTGTTTTTTCTTTTCCTTTTTTTCACGTTATCTTTATTTCACTTATATTTATTTATTGTATACTTGATAATGTTTAATTGGGTTATGCTTATTGTTAATTGATTATTGTTTCGTTGTTGCTTATCAAATTATTATTGGTTTACCAAACTCTACAACGTTGTGCTGGATTCATTTGACTACCTTTTGGACATTATATGCTTACTAAATTCTGGTAAATTTGATAATACTCCAATGACCGAAATATCTCGGGACTATGTTCAGATAAGCACTTGTTGTAATGCTGCTGCTTCCTTTTTATGGCCACACCAAAACTAAAAATAAAAATTAAAAATAAGAATAAAATTAAAATTATTATATCATAGAAAAAAACGAACAAAAATTGCGTAAATTACGAATATTTTATTACATATAATATTTTGTATAATTTGAAAAATTTTGACAAAGCGTCAAAAACTTACGTGAGCGTAGGATAAAAAAAAGATTTGATCGTTCGAGAAATTTTGAAAACCTGGTAAACGTGGTTCTTCATGTCCTAATTGCTTCACGTATTTTTATAAGCCTAAATTATTGCATCATTATTTATATCAGAAAAAATTAGTTATTAAATTATAGACAATATCTTGATAAAATTATACTCATGAAAATTCTAAAGTTTCAATATAATTGAGTATAGCTATCGTATGATTATAAAGAATGATTATCGAATTAATCTATATAACAGGTAATAAAATGTAATTAAATCTAATCAATGTCAAATGATAATTCGAAAATGCATACATAATTATAAAATTATCATTTTTATTTATTTCTAATTACTTTTTTATTTTTCAAAACTATGAATGTCAAAAAATGTTACTTATATGCTTCTTTTACGCCACCATTATCAGCTATATTTTCACCTTGCGTAGTTTACCATTGACCTAAAATAAATAAGTTATAATAAAGTGAACTTCGAAAAAAAAAGTTGAGCATATATCTAAAATTGTTTGATTTATGTAAATGTAATAAAAATATGATTATTACGATATATTACCGTATGATTGTTATGACACAGCATAGTTATTACGATATGTTACTATATAATTACTATGATTTCAAATGATTATTATGATATGTTATTGCATGATTATTACAGTTTCAAATGATTATTATAATGTTGTCGTATAATTACTACGCAATGTTATCGTACGATTACTATGATTTCAAATTTAGTCGGATTTCTCAAATCATACTTATTTCAATTATTTTAAATTATAATTAATGTTCATATCATAAGTGATGTATGATGAAATAGTAAAGTTTAACAATAAAATATTGAAAAATTATTGCAAAAAAAATTTTAAATTTGAGTTCGTCATATTAGTATACATATATACGCATAAAACAAATACGTATATTTCACATATTTTCTTTTTTGCAGTAATAGGAATAATTTTTTCAAAAAATAATGAATCACTTAATTTACCCTGTAATCTGTATTTGGTATTACATATGAGCCATACTGTTTAATAATACATTCCTTTCGTTTCGAAAATCCATCATATGAATCAGCATTCCACCAGTTTAACAAATTACCTTCCTTATCATATTGACTACCTGAAATATTTTTAAATTGAAAAAAAAAAAAACTTTTATAAAAAAAAGGAACGAGTATATACAATTTGATTTGATAATAGATATTAAAGTATAAGTCACTTTAAATTTCGAAATTAAGCTTAAAAAAGATGTAAAATATTTTAATAAGTATTAAATTAAGTACATCTAAAAATTTTGCAAATTATGATTTAAAAAATTAGAAAAAACCTTGATCATCGAACCATGCGTAATTTCATGGCCTATTACTGCACCTATTGCACCATAATTTACCATTCTAAAATGAGAAAAAAATTTTTCTTTAATTAATCGATTATTACAACAAATTTATTAACTAAATTTCAAAATCACTTCGAATTTAATTCAGCTAAATTAGTTAGTTGTGAAATAAATGATTACGAGATTTTATTACCGTGATTTTTTTTTGAATATTTGAAATACAAAAATTAACAAAGCGTGATTTAATTACTAAATGATTATAAAAAAAATAACGAACTTTGGATATGAACCACTAAAGAATGGTGGTTTAAGTATTCCTGCGGGAAATGCTAAAAATAAAACAATATTGATTTCCTTTATTTTAATAAAAATATCTGTTAAATAATTAATTTAAGTAATTTATTTATGAAATACTTTTTAAAATAAATATTTGCAAAAATAATTTAAATAACTTTATTTAAGTAATTTTATTAATATAATTTATCATAAATATTCAATACAAAATCGCGATCGTTTAAATTTTTTGGAAAAACAAAAAAGAAAGAAAATATTTACTTTCGCTGTGAATTGTTCAAAGTTTAAGAATTTAAATTAAAATTAAAAAAAAAGATAAACTGACTTAGAGCATTTTTTTCCGGTGAATAGAATGCATTGACAACCGCTGGACTTACATCAAATTCTTTTTTATCAAATGGTTTTTTCATTCGTAAAAATTCTTTTTCTTGCGACCACATCAGTGACTTTCGTAACAAATCAAAATATGAATCATTGGTTGTAAAATTTAACTGTAAATATAAACAATTTTAGATGTAAACAAAATTTCAATTTGAATGATTTATTACTTTAAAAAGATAAATTACTGATAAATAAATTTGATCGAGAAATCAAATTAAATTTATAAAAAGAATATTCCGTCACGAAATAATCATTATAATTTTCGATTATTTAATTAATCGATGTCAGAAAAAAAATGAATATAGGAAATGGATAATTTTAATTTTACATTATTAATTAATTAATAGACATATCTATTAAAATTTATTCAGAATTGTTAGCTAAAAAAAGCAAAAATATAAGCAAAAATGAAAAGAAATAAAAATCGAAAATCAAAACTTTTTTTTTTTAAAATAAAATTATACTTTTTCATAATGCTCATCAAGTGCGGTATAATTATTGATAAAATCAGGATATCCAATATTGTTTATCATACTTATCGCCTAAAATGCAAATGCTTTAATTTAAATAAGTCCTTCCATTTATTATCTAAATAAAATTATTATTTTGTATTATCGTATTTATTTTATAAAATTTGCAATATGTATATACAATGTAGAATATACATTTTTCTTATTTTTTTACAATATCATTTACAATGCTACTGAATATTATACAATACTATTAATTTCTTATTAAAATATGATAATTTATTATTCTTTTAACTTGATGCTAAAATAATAAAATAGGCTTTTCATTCTCTTTCTCAATGATAATTTTATTCTATAATCGAAATGATAATCATAGTGATAAAATACTGCGTTAAATTTATGCATTTCTTTATGAATTTATTGATTTATTTATATTATTTAAGTTATGTAATTTGTTGTTATCGTGTTAAAAATATTATCTATAAAACTTTATGATCAATGAATTAAAACCTTTTGAACTGCAACTTTCTTCGTTTCATCATCCATCCAATCACTTTCATCAACAAGCTCTTTAAATGCTTCTTGCAAATTTGCAATCATTTGCTGCAAAAAAATTGATCGCATTTTTACTATAAATTAATTAACCAATTAAATTAGTATGATATCAGTAGTGCGATAGGGATAGATAGATAAGTATATATCTTGATAGATGAGAATAAAGGACAAGAATAGATAAGAATATACCAATATATAAGAACAAAGGACAAGGATAGATGAAAGGATATTACCTATGTAGCTAAGAATTAAGGAATAAAGGTAAGTGATGCTTATATAACTGAAGCCATTAATTTCGAAAATTTTAATCCGCCAAACTTGAAATATAAATTGAACCAAAAAAGAAAAATATAATTGACAGAATTTTCAAAGATCAAAATTTTTTAATTATCTAATATGAATTTAATCTTTATTTTTTGATTATTGTATATCAGAGATCGAAAAAAAACACATCAATTAATTTTGATCAGAATAAAAATAAATAAAATATTGACAAACCAAAGCCTCTTGTTTATCAGTCGAATCGAAATGTTCTCGAACATAAAGTGCACACCAGCTAATGGTAGTAAATTTATTGTCCCTTGGGCACACTCTTTCCATCGTGGTGATTTAGTTTGTTGGCCGGTTAATATCCGTAGAAAAACCTTGTAAAAAAAATACTTGAAATTTTTTCTTTTTTTATTTCTTAATATTAAATAAAAAATATAGTTAGCAGAAAATAAAATTTTCTTAGAAACATATTTCGAATAAAATACTAATATTTAAATAAAAATTTAGTTTTTACCTAATAATTAACAAAACCATTGCTTAATAATCATTTCATAAGTAAGTTTTAAAATCTTCTCATAACAATTTTAAGCATTATGTAGATATTACATTTGTACATCAGTAATACATAAGAATTTAAAAAGCAAAATGAAAATGAAGGTGAAAATGTTATAAAAGTAAAGGTAGCAACATTATAAAGGTAAAGACAGCAATATTATAAAGATAATGGTAACAACATTATAAAGGTAAAGTCAACAACATTATAAAACAACAATATAGTAGTAAAGGTAACAACATTATTTTTTCACATAATAATAACAGTAATAAATCGTTTAAATATTTTTAACAAAGTAAACAAATTTTATGAAATTTTGAATTAAATTTTCGAAAATAAATTACAATATATAATTTAAAAAATTACGACAAAATTCTTAAGGAAAAAAGATAAAATTAAGGAAAATAAATTTGATTCGAAACAATTCAACATGAGTTAGTCATGAAATGATAAATAATAATTAGTAATTAATTACCTGCTTGATATCTTCATATCGTCCATCTAATGTTTTCACCCATGAATGTACAATTCGCCAGAAGATATAATTTGCCAATAAATGATTACTATTGTTATTGATAAGCAATCCCATATTGTACATATAATCAATCTCGCCAACAATTATTTGTGTATTATTATTAATTGAACTATGAATTGATGGTGGTGCTATTTCATAAAAAAAACTTAGCCATTCCATCTAGAAAAAGTTGTAACAAATTAAATACTATATGCACATTCGAATTTGTCGATTTATGCATATTGGATGATTAAAAAAATAAAAATTATCAAAATTGATATTTGTATGCTTGGATTTATTAGTTTCAAATTCTTTTTCAAATCCTGCCCACTTCGTATTTTATTAATTTCAAATTACAGAAATATTGAAATTCCTGTATAATGATCTTAAATTACAAGCATCTTTCATCATAAAATTCATCATTTTCAAATCTTTTCTTTCTTTAAGCTCATTAATTTCCAACTATTTATCCTGAAGCAGTGAATTCATTTTCTCGGAATTAGTTGCTTGAAAGTTAAAATAAAAGGATAGCTCAAATTCATAAATAAAAATAAATAATTTTTTTAAAGTTTGAAAGGAAAAAATGAAACTTTTGAAAGTTTTATTACTTTGAACTAAAAAAAAATAAAAATTTATTAATATTTCTTTGCAAAAAAAAGTTTATCATTTACGATCTCAGTAGATTAAAAAAATAATAAATAAATGTTTGGAAAAAAGTCTTCAAATTTTTTTCATTTCTTCTTTTGTTACTTGCAAATAAAACTGTTTATTTTTTAAACTGCTTTTATTTAATTTTCGTTAGAAAATTCATTATTAAATTAGTCTTTTAAATTAATTGAATTTTTCAAAAAATTTTGGAAAACAAAAAAAGAAATAAAAATACTAGTAATTATAATAATACCTCTGGTAATAATGTGTATAAATCTGAAATTATTTTTACGTTATACAAACGCGTACTATTACGTCGATCATCTTCTGGTACCACAATCTAAACAAATATATTTTCTTTAATTTCAAAATATCATATTAATCAGTTCAATTTTCTCAATGTATGCGTCTATTGGTTGCTTTTCAAAAAGTTTATTTGATATTTTCAACTTTTTATTCCGTTCCTTTTTTGCATTCGACAAATTTGTTATTTCATTGTTTTTTCATTTCCTTCATCATCATTTTATAAATTATTGGAATTACTATAACGATTTTTATCTTTTTTTATTTTTATAATATTGTCTTAAAATTTATAACAATTGTTAGATGATTAGTATTAAATGATTAGTATTAAATGATTAGTTAACTGATAAGTCATTTATAAGAAGTGACAGATTACCATTAACTGATTAATAAATGTAAAACTAATTAAATAATTGTCGCCGCTGAAATCGCGCGGAGAACGCGAAAATCAGAGCAATCACCGATTCCATTGTGTTGGATTTCGCATGAAATTAGTATATATATGTACGTGCATATTTACTGTATAATGCAAGATGTAAGCTGAGGATGTCTCGCCTTTGTCTATGAGCTATGATTCCCACTCTATTACAAACCCTCCCATTTCTTATATTCACAACCATACTATCCAACACCAAACCATTATAAAGGATGTGCTTCAGCGAGGTGGTTGGACATCTATAACGGACGTTATTTAATCTCCTTTTCCTTTAAGTTATACTATTATCATTAAAATTGTTTCATTAAAATCATTGGATTTGTATTATTGATCTTATAATTTCTGCATTCATTGATACATTATCAAATTTATCTTAATAAAGGTTTAATTACTCAAGTTTGAGTTTGAGATGCTACCATTGAAAGGCAGAAAGAACTTCAATTTTTGTTACGATTAGAGAAGATTGACAACAGTTGTTGTAAAATAATGATAAGAATGCTAATAGTAATTACAAAATGATTATTGTATCGAATCATTATTATTTAATTATTTATTTGTAGTATTGTCATTAGGAAGACATTTATTCGTGTCATATTAATTATTATGATATTTTTTGAATCCTTTTTTTCTAACATACTTTATTATTATTTTAAATATCAGACTTTTTTTACTTGAAGTATTCATATTACTATTTAATTATTAGTTAAAATGCTTAAAAAATTAGCAACACTTCACCTCGGCAAATTTTGTTTCAAATTCGATAAGATTATCGAGATCAGTGATAAGCTGTGGTAAATCATAGGTTATATTCGCATCATCCAGTAATAATTTGATAACATCAAGTTGATATTTCTTATATGCATTTAAATGTTTAGCAAACATTGATGCATTGAGGTAATAATCACGTGAGCCACGACCTAATCCAAGTACTCCTTGATCCAACTGAAATTTATTTTCCATAAACTTTAACCTAATTCAAATTTTAATTCATCAGGATAACTGCGACTTATAATTTTAAGTTTCTAAAAAAATCAATCAATTTCAGTTTATCAATCTTAGTTAATCCTAATCAACTAATTAATTTAATTATTTAATACATTTATTATTACTAACAAAGGAATTGGTAGAATGTCGCTATGTATTTCGTTCACTTAACTTAAACTTGACAGATCAGTGATCATTTCTAATTATATTATTTGTCCAATGTCAAAAACCTTCTACAATCTTTCATTAATAAGATTAATTTGATCGAACTGGTATCTTTGCTTCTTTTCTTCACTAATAATATTTGTCTAATTTTCATTTCAATAATTATATTAAAATTTAATTGAGTTAATGAGTTGTTAAGTTACGAAATTTTAAGTTTAATCTTATTCATTTTTATTAATTATTAATTAATATGATTAATAAAAACACCAACATATAGTGTATTTTGTGTTGTATTTTTAGCATCCGCATAAACATAAACTTGAAAAAAAATTTCATTTCCAAAATATCGACGTGATGCAGCCAATATATTGGTAAGATCAAATGATTGATCGTTCCATTTACCGTTATTAGTCAATAATGGCCATTTAGCTAATTGACGAAGTGCCCGTAGTAATTGTCTAAAATTATAAATTGATTAATTGATAAAAAATTAATTCGTATAATTCAACTATCAATCTCACAATATTATTGTGGTATTTTAGCACTAATCAATATATTTATGCTATAGTGTTATTATCAATCAAAGAAACTGGTAAGAATAAAGAAATATCACAAAAAAATGAAGTAATTGAATTTTAGAAATGAACTAATAAAAATTATTATATTGATTTGAAAAACAAAAAATAATATCAAATAGTTTTTTGTCAGATATATTTATAATTACCTGATGATATTTTTAATGTTTTATCTAATCAGTACCATCATGCATTGTTTAAATTAAGATTATCTTATAATTTACACATGAATTTGTATCATAATTGATTTTCTTTTAAGCAATTTCAAATTGATTTAAAAAGAAATTTACTCTGATTTAAGTGATTCAAGCTTGCTAGTATTCATACATGTTTGATAAGCAATACGCGTCATTTCAATTGATCTTGAATTTGATGCTATATCCGATTCGAGTAATACTATAAAAAAGATAATGAGAAATTGATTAATTAATTTAGTATATGTGAAAATTACGAATAAACGATCATTTTTACTAGTAAAATTAATAATTCATAATAAATAATAAATACTTATGGATGATTATTTTATAAAAAATTAATTTGTTGAAAATTCTATTTTATATTTGTATATAAATATTTTTGAGTCTATTTTTTATTTTTTATGTTTTGATAACCTTTGGCCTTCTCGATTTATATTTGTTATCTTTTTCATATTCTAAATGTATTTCAAAATAAAGTAATAAAAGTACGATTTTTGATGTATTAACAATAATAAACAATTATACATAAATTAAAAAATGAAATATTTACCTCTCATTTGTTGTCGGACATTTTCCCTGAGAGATGCAAATGTGCCGTATGCAAACATATCATCTGGTATCATATGATCACGATTCCATTGGCCACACGCATATTCGAAAAAATTATCACATGGATTAGCCGAAAAATTCATTGCCATTAACTTAAACATACTTTCTAGTTTTATCACAATATTTGCTTGAATATCACTAATAATAAAACATTTTATCAGTAGTAAAATTGGTCATTTTACATAAACAGAAAGATAAGCAAAATTATGATCAATTATTTATATGATCAGTGGATAGATCTGTTCTAAATGGAAGGATAAAATAAAATGACTTGATAGTTGTTGTTAATTCTATTTTTCATAAACATAATTTGTTATAAATAAATAAGCTAATGATGTAAACAATCGAGATTGCAGATTGAGCGGTTTGAATGAAATTTTGGTTGTTAACAAATATATTTAGTCTCGGCTAATTATTGATTTTTAAATTTCTGACCAAATTTAAAATCTCAAATAGGCACAAAAGGAAGCAAGACGACAATAATTTTTTCGAATCTTAACGCTTTAAATAAATAAATTAAAATGGTAAGAAAATGATGATGATGATATGACAGCAATTTCATATGCCTTCATTGATTATATTATATTAATTAATATACCAATAATTACAAAAAATATCAAATTCAAATGTTCTAAAAAATGTATAACTGTTTGATTCGGTAAAATTGAAAATCTTAAAAATTTATAATCCTTTAATTTCAAATCTTTTTAATTGATTGAAATTATCATTACTATGTTAATATATAGAATGATTATTTCCAAATAAAATTTTTTTTAATTCAATATAGTTAATAGTAATATTATTAAAATTTCCACCGTTAAATTACTCTTCGAGTAATAATAATTAAGAGATAAAATTTCGAAATTTATTAAAATAGTAGACTATTTAAAGGAACAAATTTATCAAGTTAATTTTGATCAAAAAAAAAAAAATCTGAAAATCGAAATTAAAAAAAGAAATGAAAAATTCATACAAGATTATTTGCAGCTTGAACGCAACCTTTTGTCAAGCATACCCGTTTTTCAATGTCCTCATACATTTTCATTTTATCAGTATTATCCAAATCTATTCGTTTCAAATCTGCAAAATAAAAAAATTTAAAAAAAAGAATTAGCAAATATTCTATGCTTAAATATGCAATGAATAATTTATTTAATTTAATGATAGTTTTTAGTAAACTATTGCAGAATTTTTTATTTTTTATTTTAAATTATACTAAACATTAAAATGATCAAAAATTTTATAAATTTGTTTTATAATTTTAAGTGAATTTTTTTCGTCTTAATAAAGAATTATCAATTTACTAATCGATAAATATAATATTTAAAACCTTTTAAAAACAAAAATTTTCACATTTATTATCATTTAATAGAGCGAAAAATAGACTTATTGTATTTATATTTCGAATTTTTTTTAAATAATAATATTTCTTAATAGTTAAATAATTTTGCTACTTATGTCGAGTAAGTTATAAATAAACAAGAGAGTGCATATTATCAATAATATCATCAGATTAAATAATCTTGGATATTATCGACTTCTATGGCATGAGTGAGAAATAAATAAAAACAAACTTACTATCAAAATCATCATTTAATGGTAGAAACAATGCCAATAAAATAATAAGAGTTATGGCCATAAGAAATATGAGCAAAATAAGAATTTGCTCGAATGATGTCCTTCGTCGCCACCACTTCAGAAATTTATAGTAATTATTAAGTATTCAAACTTTTATTTCTGTCTTTTTGATTTCAAATTTCAGCTATCAAAGATTAAAATATCGAATGATTATATAAAATTTAAGTATGGGGGAAAATGACGAAATTAAAAAAGAAAATATCAATGAATTTTTTTAATATTATAATTCATCAAAATAATTTTAACAATTTATTTTTAAAAGGAAATCAACAAAAATTCTTAATCTTTCACTCATTGAACAAAAAAAAAGAAATGTTCAAAGTTGATAGAATAGATTCCAAATTTTTATATGATATATAGGCCTTTTTAATATTATTGATCGGAATTTCGTAATCGAAATTTTAATATTTCATTCATTCCACAAAAAAATCAAAAAAAATTTTCAATTCTCACTTGAAATTAGATTTAAAATTCTTCAATTTTAAAATTCGCAAATTTATCAATTATTATAATTTATTTCGCTCGAATTATCTCTACTGATTCTTGTTGAAACTATTTTTTTTATCTTTCGTCCAATATTTGTTTAATTCTTTTCTTTTCCGAATTTTAAATATTTTTATAACTTATTTATCTTTCAATCATTTACACCATTGCTTCAGTTAATGATAATATCACTTGTACTATGATGACTTTTTGTTATCAAATTGTTATGAAAGAAGAAACTAATTATTCAATTTAGTTTAAAATAATTCATTAGAACTTTTTTCAAACATGTTCATTCCTCTTTAAATGATATTATAATAAGTATCATTTGATAAATTCAAAATTCAAGATTAAAAGTTTGAAATTTGATAAAATTTATTGTTGCTGACATATAGCAACAATAAATAAAAAACATTTAGTTAGCTGTTGAAAAGTTTAGACTAATTCATATATTTGTATTTGTAAGTATTTTCGTGGATAGATTTGATAAATTAAATTCCATTTAATATTTTAATACTTTTTCAATTATTTTGGTTAACTTCAATATTTGCAATCTTTTTGTACAAATTTAATTTGTGAATAATTTTAATTAAATTAATTATTTGGAGGCAATGAATTGTGAATTATAGAAAATTATAATAAGTATTTATCGATGTAATAAATATATAAATAAATAATTTACATTTTACTAATAAATGACAACGATTATTTTAAATTTTGGAAAATATATTTGGAAAAATCTTATTATCATTTCCATTTTCGATAGCTAAATGCTCTTGATAAATCATTGATAACAATTTGAATGATGATGAAGGAGGAAAACGATCATTTTTATTACTCAATTAAATGAAATAATTGACCTTTGACTTTTGCAATTTATCGACTAAGGCGGCATGATTTAAACTAAAACAAATATGTGGAATTGCAATAGTAAACTATTGATTTATTGATCGATCTCTCACTTTTTCTAACTTTTCATTTCTGTCCTATTATAATCAAAAAAAAAACTTCTACTATGTATGACGAGATCTTAGCTTATTTTAAATATATATATTGTTTTTCATTTCAAATATATGTATTTGAAATCATTAGAATAATAGATAGTACTATGTGAAGGAAATTAAAAAATAAATGCTTAAATTCTTATTTAAAATTTTTTGATTAGTATAATTAAAACAAAACAAATTCCACAATTACTTAATATAATTAATATAATCAAAACATATAAAAAAACACATTCCTAGCTATTTATATGTTATTATAATTTAATTTAATAGATTATATCGATATCAAATTTGAATAATATAATTTAACAATCTTTTGCTAAGCAAAATTTTATATCAAATCATTTTATAATTTATTTTTTACAATAAAAAAAATTCAATATAGTAATCTTTAAAAAAAAAAAAAATCTAACTTTATCAAAAATAGCTCAAAACAAAACTGACAGAAATACTTATTTTATTTATTAAAGGAATTGAAATTTATTACAAAAAAATAATTTCATATCGGAAATAATAATAAAATATTATTGGAAGAAATTAATTACCTGTAAGAGTGGTTTACCACTAGCTGCTTTATAGGTCATTGTGTGGTGTAAAATGGACATCATTAGTACCGATATGTTGCATCGGTAAAGCCATTGATAATGGTGGTGATTCGCCACTACAAAATGAAACTATTATCAGTGGAAAAAAGATTTTTATAAAAAATTAAATAAGATGAGTTCAATAATGCTATCAAAGTTTGATTATCAATTTAAAATCGCATTTGGCAGACTAATCATTCAGTGATTGAGCTTAAAATATATCGAAGAAAAAAATTAATGTAATTCATTTGATGAATATTTTAAATAGAGAAAGATGCATATGCTAATTTTTCCTTATTAATAAATAGAATTATTGATTATTATTATTGTTATTAGTAGTATTACCATTATCATTATTATTGTCACAAATATGTTAAATTAATATTATTATTAAATATTTTGGGATAATTAATGGTTAAAATAATCTAATTCTTAAATGCTTTCAGTTATTTAAATAAGTATCAATTTCAATTAGTTAATATAAAGTTACAAAAAGTAAGTAGAACTTAATAAAGTCAAGATGATAAGATAACCATTTACATGCACTAATATGGCAAAAGAAAATCAGCATGTAAAGTTTAAATTTAATAAACCTAATGAAAAATATAAATTTTGCATGTTAAGGATTTGATCAAATGAATTCTTCTCTAACAGTGCTAATTAATGATAAGAGGAAAAATTCTAAATTAATGTCAAAAACGAAATTTCAACAAAAATTTCGATTAAAATATGCTTGAAAGATGAGAATATTATTAAAATTAAATTAATATAAAATTTACATTTTAATTGATAAAAACAAATCACTGATACTGTAGCTTTGTTATAGATAAATAATTAAGTGTTATAACTAAATAATTGTTGTATTTATCACTGTTAAAAAAAAAGGAAAACATACACGACATTGAACAAAAAAAGAAAAAAAAACTGGAATATTTGTTAGCAAAATGAGCAAAATGAAATAATAACATACAAAAATGAAATAAAAAAATTGGTAGATTGATTTATTTATACTTCAACTGATTTTTGGTCCTCGAAAAAAAAAAACAATAAAAAAATGAAATAACACATCTGTTATAATTAGAGTATAAAGTATCCACCTGGAATAATTGCCAAATGATATTAACAATGGCTAATTTTATGATAATTAATGTTGATAATTTTATTTATATAATAATTGTTGACGATTTTTTTCTTCATTTGACTAGCTCATAATGGAAATATTTTTACATATTTTATATGAATAATTAAGTGATAATTTTTGCTTGAACAACTACCTATCAATTGGTAAAAATGTTGATAACTTCAATAGTTACCGGTGTACAAAAAATACCTATCGATAATTGCTGTACTAATAACTCTGTTTACAGCAGATAACTATCGATAATTGCTGTACTAATAATTTTGTTAGAACGGGTAACTATCGATAGAATTGTTTTTCCATAATTATGCAATAATTTGTCCATTTTTTTTTTTAAATATATATGTTTAATTATAAATTTAGTTGTTATAAAATAATAAATTATCCTTGGCTTAATAATGTGGACAGAAAAAAAAAGACATTAAAATAAGTATTAGAATGAGAGAGTCTTATAAATTTCAACATATTTGACTTCCTTTATCACAAACAAACAAAAAAAAATTCCGGTTTTTCAATTTCTTTTCTTTTTTTTTTCCTTCTTCAAGTATTCTGGAAAAGAGACAAAAATCACTTTGCTAACAATACTTTGAAATGGATGAATAAAATTGAAATAAGGAAAGAAGATGAAAAAAAAAAATACTTTTCTTTTTTAACATTTTATTAATCATTGATCATTTACAGAAATGAATCCTTTTGTATGATTTTTCATAAAACTATCATTTACATTTGAAATTTTTTTTTTTTAATTCTTTATTAGTTGAAATGAATTTATAAAGAATTTCTATTTTGAAAAACGAAAAAAAAAGTTGCAATCTCGACACGACAAATCTCGATTTGCTAATTTAAACAAATAAATAATACAATTTATTGCAAGAGATATATATGTTAACAATGATCATATAGCCATTTATTCAATTGTTCTTTTCATTTCTTCTATTTCTTTTTTTTTTGACGAAATAATTTGAAAAATTTCTTTAGAAATAAAATGATCGAAATCTTATGGTTCAAATCATTTCAAAAATTGCCATGGTGCATACCGAATAATTTTTAACAAAAAAAAAAAAATTGCAAAATATGATTTTTTTTTTTTTGCAACTATTTTAAAATGATAGAAAATAGTTCGTCATACTTATGCATCGTTTTATTTATTTATTTTTTTTTTTCGTCTTTTATCATTTTCGTTTTACGTTTTTTCTTATCGTTTTGTAGATTATTTGCTTCTAAAACTTTTTTTTGTTGTTTAAATTGAAATATTGCAAATTTAAATTTGCATCAAGGAAAAATGAAATAGAATATTGTAAAAAAATAGTAAGGTTATTTTAAATTTTTTAAACTTTTAAATTCATTTACACAAATTATTATTTAAAAAAAACGATAATTTTATTCTTTATTTGTTTATAATTGCTGGCTATTTTATGATTATAGAGAAAAATTTTCATTATTATGTATGATTATTTTCATTATTATGCAGGATAAAACATTCTCTATCGCAGAATAAAATTTAAGGCTATCAATGAATTGGCTATTTTATTATAAATAGCATATCGAAATTATCTATTGCATGTATGATGTATAGCTTTTATATGTTCAGGATTTATTAAGAAATTATCCAATTTCATGCCCCATGCTGAGTACGACATATTACAGTAATCTGGAAAAACAAAGATGAAATGATGATTTGGAGAAGTTAAGTAAATGAAACTATTAAACATCATTCATGATTATCAGTGAATAGATTTCATAAGTGATATTTGCTAACTTAATTGAGATAGATCTGATTTCGTTACTTACTTAATGATTATAGTAATCATAAAACCATTGAATTTAATGCATTGCTTCAAAGGATTTTTTTTTTCTTCGCTAATGATAAAAGTCAAAATTAACATAATTAACAAAAACATGAGATGATTTAGATTTAAAATAAAGAAAAAAAATGATAATTGATGAAAATATGATTAATAATAATAAACCTTGATGGTGTAGCAATACAAGAAGCATTACTATCTTCCATCGAGATCAGCTGCATTTGACTCTCATTTTCATCGTTTTGAGCCATCATGATATGTTGCAGATGGCCATCAACATTCATCACCATCAAAAACCCGCTTCTTGTAACAATTACTATTTTAAATCATTTCTTTGAATTGCCTGACGTTTTATTGACCTTCATCTGCTTCTAAATAATGACATACATTATAAAAAGAAAAATTTTCAAATTATCTTCTTAAAAAATAATATCTTACTTTTAAGAATTTTTGAAACTTTTTTTTTTTTTTTTTAAATTCAAAGATGATAATTGATGATAATGATAATTGACGATAATGATAATTGATGATAATTCTAACAAATACAAATATATATTTTTTCTTTTTTAATCAAAATTAAATGAATCGAATTTGAAATTGTTTCATTATTGTTTATTATTTTATTATTACCATTTTTAAATGATACATTTTTTGAGATAGAAATGCTTATAATAAATTATTCAGCCATAAATATGATAATATTTTTTTTTTCGAATTTTGACTTGAAATACGAATGAAATTAGATGAGAAAAAGATAATTCTGTTATTATATATCGTTAAAACTGCTATATTAAGTCCATGTTTAGTTGATCTCCAATTAATGTCTTATTTTCCTAAAAAAAATCAGCTTCTAGATTAAAATATATAATATGGTATTGACTTTATCAAAAATTATAATTCTTAAATTTCGGTGAATAGGCTAAGATCCATGTTGTGATTTTAGCTATATTTTTAGAACAAAATATATTACAGTATTGTCTAAGCCAAAAACTGTAAAACTTATGCTAAAATAAATACTATAGCTTTGTCTATGTCAGAACTGCAACCCTTAAGAAATTGTAATTCTTAGTTTAGAGCAGATATCATAGTGCTGACTATATAAACTGTAACTCATAAATCAAAATGAACACTACAGTATCATCTATGCCAAAAACAGTATCATCTATGTCAAAAACTGTGGTCGCTAGGTTAAAGTAAACCTTATAGTATTGACTATATCAAAAAGTGTAATTCATAAGTCAAGGTAAATATCACAGCAGTGTTCGTACAAAAACCGTAACTTTTAGGTTAACATGAACGTTAGAGTACTGAATATGACAAACTGTAATTCATAAATCAAAGTGAACATTACAGTATTGTCCGTAACAAAAACTGTAATTTTTAGGCTAAGATGAATTTTACAGTATTGATTATAACAAAAATTGTAATTCATAGATCAAAATGAATGCTACGGTATTGTCCTAACGAGAACTGTAACTTTTAGGCTAAAATGAATGTTACAGTATTGATTATAACAAAAACTGTAATTCATAAACCAAAGTGAATAGTACCAAAGTGAATAGTACAGTATTGTCCTAACAAGAACTGTAACTTTTAGGCTAAAATGAATGTTACAGTATTGATTATAACAAAAACTGTAATTCATAAACCAAAGTGAATAGTACAGTATTGTCCTGGCAGAAACTGTAATTTTTAGGCTAAGATGAATGTTACAATATTGATTATAATAAAAACTGTAATTCATAGATCAAAGTGAATGCTACGGTATTGTCCTAACAAAAACTGTAACTTTTAGGTTAAGATGAATATTACAGTACTGATTATAACAAAAACTGTAATTCGTAAAGCAAACTGAATAGTACAGTATTGTCTGCAACAAAAACTGTGACTTTTAGGTTAAAATGAATGCAATTATAAGTTGAAATGAATATTGCACTATTGACTACAGCTATACATGTCAATAGTTTACCAATTTTATCAATAACTGCAGAAAATGCCATTGCTACAAATATATAAACAATAAATAAGGGATGAGAGAAAAGCATACGCATTCGATAAGCTACTGATAACATATTATCAGAGAAGGAAGGAGGAGTGGAAATGGGAAATAAACTTTTGAATAGTAAAAACTTGTTGATAATTTTAAACAATAGAAGGAATAGCTAAAATAGTGCTATCGAAGACAACGATTAATATTGATAATTATAATGATTGCTATAATCAATGAATAAAATTTAAGATATTTATTTAACTTTTCACTCTTTCCACCTCACCTCTTCATTTTATCTATTTATTCGTTTACTGAGATAAAATTCTAGCTAGTGATGAAATTTTAAGGAAAACTATGCATTATTATTATAGTAAACAAATGAATTCATTTGATAAAAATATTATGAAAAAAAGAGATAATTAATTAAAGAATAATATGAAATTTTTGTATAATCAAACAGAATGTTTTTATTACTTAACAAATATTTTTAACTTCTAATATTTGCTTATTGAATATAGAAATATGTTGTGTATACTACTTAAATAATATTATTTATATCAAATTTCATTCGATAAAATTTGATTATATTTTTTGTATTTCTCCTAACGCAACTTTTCTTTTAATTATTTGAATTTTTTTTCAGTTATTCTTTAAAAAAAAAAAAATGAAAGGATTAATTTTGGAATAAATGAGATTACTTTTCTTCGATCATTTGAAATTTTCTTAGTTTCTTTCAATTAATTTAAAACATAAAGCAATTAGTTTCGGAAAAAATTAAAAATTATTTCTTATTTTTTCAATTGAAATTCAAAAATCGTTAACGCTTGAAAATAGTGTTGAAATATTATGAGCTAAAATATTGCCACTATTACTAAACCGATAATATTTGATCGACTAAGTAAATGATAAAATTCGACAAAACATTATGCTAACAATAAATTACAATTATTATTAACAAATATTTAGCAATATAAATTATTTTTTAAAAAAAATGCTTAAATATTTTGAAAGTTTTAAATTGTGAAATTTGAATAAACATTCAATAAAATGAAAAATTACCGCTTAAAATATTTAAATTAAAAAATCAGAAAAATCTATTAGGCAATAATTTTTGAGCAAATGAATAAAAAAAATATATGAAATTTTTTTTTCTAAATCATAAAGACTGTACATAACATTAAGAACGTAAATGATAAGATATTTCGTGATTCTTAATTTTTTTTTCCGATGATTTAAATTCCATTCAAAATTTTTTCGTATATGTTAATGTGCCACATCTATCAATTTTTATCACAAAACGTCATTTTCGATGTGCTGTGATTTGATAATCGAACTTATTAAAATGATATAATCATTTGAGCAAATAAAACATTGTAATAGTTTATTTTATGATGACATGTTGAATAGGGTTATATTATTGGTTAGAAATATTTAAAATATTCAAGTTATTAGCGTTACATCCGAAAATATTGTAATAAAAGTTTTTAATGATGATAAAAAAAAGTAGGGTCTAAAATAAAACTTACAATATAAAATTAATCAATGCAGCAAATTAACATGTGATTCGTCAAATGATTAAATTAAACATTTTCAAAAATAACAAAATATCATTTAAATAATTCCTATGCAATGTATTTTCATTCATGATTATAAAAATTTGTACACTTTTTTGTGAAAATTTATGTGAAAATTTATTTTTATTCATTTTATGTATGTCACGATGATGAAAGCAAAACGATATATTACTAATATTTGCCAAAAATTATTCCTTAAAATATGTCACAATGATGAATGAAAGAAAAAAGAATGCAAAAAATCAAAAACATATAAATCAATAAAATAGTTCAAGTATCAAAAATCTTTGTTAACCTTATCTATCAATAAAACCTGCTAGCATAAAAGTGAAGTATGATTTTATCAAAAAAAATTCGTCAAATAATTTTGCTATTTTATAAAAACCAATTCGAATTGATAATTGATAAGTCATTTTTCCGAATTGATAATTGATAAATTATCTGCCTTTTTAAAAATTAAAAATATTATTTAATTGAAAAATTTTTGAGAAAAATGTTTGGAAAAAAACGAAAAAGAAAAACAAAAAAAAAGCGAATTTCGTACTTATGATTTGATAATAGTTAATAAAAAATTTTTTTCATTAAAATCAGCTAAAACTAGTTCGTTGCTTGAAAATGAAATAGCCTGAAAAGCTAATGATTACAGGCTTATAAGATTTATCTTTTTTTTTCCCACACAAATTACTATGGTAGCATTTCGAGATTTCGAGAAAAAGAAAAGCGGAAAATATTTGATTGGTTTTTTTTGATACGAATATATTTCATTAATTTTGCAAAAAAAAAATGAAATAAATGAATGTCCGAAGAAAAAAAATGAAAAAAAAAGGAATGGATAAATGGAAAAAAAAATTTATTATATAAATTTCAATAGAATTTATTGGATAAAATATAATTTAATTTTTCAGCAATAATTTTATTCGTGCATGCAATTTCTTTGCAAAAATATTTCAATTCGTATTTTTTTTTGCTTATATTAGTTCCATAATTTTTATAATGATTGCATGCATAAAATTATATGAAATGATAAGTGATATGATAAGGAAATCAAAAGTTTAATTAAGTGCAATTTTTGATTCAATATATTTGACAAAAAATAAATATTTATGTTGCGGATATGATTTAAGTATTAAAATAATTAATTGAAAATTAGATAATTGAAAAATTTGAAATATTGAAATAATTCAAAATTAAAAAACTTATTTTTTAAAATTTAATTTGTTTTTTTTTTCTCATAGAAATTTAATTTTTCATCTTTTTTTTTAAAAAATTTACTTCTAATTATGCCTTTTATTTCACTCTACGCTATCAATCATTTCCCATTTTTCTTCTGTTTTATGATGAAGAAATTTTAAATTTTTGCTTAAAATAAAATATATTTGATTACATGAAAATTTATCAATTATAATCCTTCATAAATTTTCAAAAAAACATTTATGAAAAAAGAAAAATAAATTTTAAATTGGAAAATAATAATGTGATATGGAAAGATCATCATTTTATATCTATGCAAATATCAATAACACTTGAGATGAGCTATCAAGAACTTTGGGAATTTTAAATTGTCTATCTAATTTTATTTAATTTTGTCCTCTCCTTTCAAAATTGTCAACTAACTTCAAAATATACTTTTTAAATTTAATTGTTATCGAAAAAAAAATGTTCCAATATTATAAAATGATTATCATTTCCAGATTTGAAGTGATTAACGATTTCCGGATTTAAAATGATTAATCATTTCCTGATATTAATGATATCTTCAAATATTTTTTAAAATGAAAAATCATTTAATAGGGAATGAATTTCCTTGAACTAATAGCAGTAATTTATGAGAAAAGGTGAAAAGGAAAAAAAAATTAATATGCCATAAATACCTTTTTTTTTTTTTTAAAAGGTATACCATAAAGAAAATCACAGTTAAGAATTAATTTTGAAAATGTTGAAAAGAAAATAATTTTTCAAAAACTAAAAATTAAAGCTTTTTTCGGAAAATTAAAAAACAAAATTTTATTAGCCCAAAAAATAAAAAATTAATATATTTATCTTTTATAATACATTTTTTTCAAAATAATAATATGCATTGAAAAAAAGAATTCATATTATTGACTGAAATTGATAATTCAAACAGATAATTTATATTTGGGGAAAAAAAAAACATTGATGAAAATTTTGAAATATTATCGAAACATAAAAATTTAATATTTTTCAAATAAATACAAATTTGTGAAATATCTTTTAAAATATTAATTATATTTTTGCAATTATAACTTCAATAATTTGCAATCTTTAATATTATTAAATTTGGTAAAATTTAATTAATAAATTTTGAGCACATAAAAAAAAAAATGAAAAAAAAAAAAGAAAGTAAGTAAGTAAAAATGATATACTTTGGGTGGAAAAATTTCGCATTGATCATGATAATAAATTGTAAATAATTGCAGCAATTTTAACGATTAGCTAATAATTAAACATTAATCATTTGAAATATATTCTCATTTCGTTCCAATCTCGATTTTACAAAATTTCTCGAAGATATCATATTTTCATTTCTTCATACTTTTTCAATTGTTTGCTAAAAATAAAAATATTAATTAAATTTCATTTTTAGTATTTTAAAACAAAATATGAAAAAAACAATACAATACATACATTTGTACATAATATGTTAAGCATAAATTGATTTTATTTATTTTTTTTTTTTGTCAAGATCAACCTAATGATAAGTATAAGTTCAAGTATTAGAAAAAGTGAGCATATTTAAGTTTGTTTGCATACTTAACTATTCGAGAATCACGAGAATGGTACATAGGGAAAAGTAAACAATACTAAAATATTGTCATAAAGAAAATTTAGGAGAAATTAAAAAAAACATTCTTCACATAATTGATCAAATAAACAAACTTTTAATCTTTGTGCTAATATGTACCAATTCATTTTTTCATTATTTTATTTAATTTTTTTTTTTGATTCTAAATGATTAAATTATATTAATTTTAATTTAAATATAATCAAATATCATAGCTTCATGATTTTATCATTAATTTGAATACAATAGTGATAATAGTACTAAACAATCTGATAAACATATTTTTCCATAAATTTCAGATAGAAAGCAACAAAAAAAAATTAACATTTCTATTTATTAAAAAGTTAAAAAATATTGTTGAATGAAATGTTACTGCTAACATTTCTAAATTTAGATCAACATTGATATATATATTACATACAATTATTTGATAATTATTATGATGAAGCATGACTTTTATATCATTTGATAATCGTAGTGATATCTGAAGTGATAATTCAATTTACTCATTCTCAATCAGATCATAGCAATTTTCTTGTAAAATCCACTCTACGTATAATTTTCTCTAATTATGAAAATGATTAATTAAATGTCAAAGATGACGCAACTGTAAAATATCAACATATAAAATATAAATGTTATCATTAAATCATCATATAATCTAACAAGAAAATGAATTGATAAGAAATTGACGGAATATTTTAATGAATGATTATTTGGAATGTGCAAAATAATATATTTTCTAGGTTGTATATTTTATTTCAACAAATGAATTAAGCATAAGTTACTTTTTTTTTATATTCAAATAATCATAAATTTTTCTTTTCAAAAATTTTGTAACTTTACAGTATCTCCTACAGTAGCAACAAATTCATGTTAACTCTACAGTATTGAAAAGTTTATTTTAATAAAAAAAGAACAAAATAAATCGCTGTTTCAATTTACTGATATTTGCAAGTTACTGATAAACTTTTTTGTACTTTTTTTTGCATATTGGTTTTTTGAATAAATAAATGATAAGTATGAATTAATTTTTTGTCAAAATTTTTGAATAAATTAAATAAATAAATTAGTAAATTTCCTTAAATTAATTTTGAAATAATTAGTTAAAAAGGAAAAAAAGAACGAATTTTATAATACTAAAATTTATTTTATTTATTTATGATATTATTTATGCGCAACTAAATTATATACATATGGAAAAATTGATATTATTTATTTCTTATCAAATAAATAATAGTAAAAGGCGACAGAAAATAATCATTATTTTTTTTTTTTAACGAATAAAAAATCCTTAAAAAAAATTTTTTCTAATAAATATTTAAAAACAGTAAGAAATGGAATATAAATAATTAATAATGTATAAAATACAAATAATTAATAACATTTATATTATAAAGCATGCAGCATATTGTAAAGCATAATATTTTGTTTAATATTATACTGAATTAATTATTATTAATTCTATTATAAATTGAAGCAATTCAAGACGAATTTTTAATGATTCAATCAAAAAATAGAAACTTTTTATTTTATCAATGATAACGAATTATTTTAAATAAAATTATACGCATATAATTTTTAGTATAATAAAACATATTTGGATCAAATATTTCCAAGTAAATTAAATACGATATTGCCATATGAATATGCTGATAAGCATAGATAATAATTGATTGATCTAATAACCATAGCTAATCATTGATTAGTCTTATATTTTTAAAAACTTTTTAAAACAGTTAAGCAAATCACTTTAATTATTTTCAAATGATTAATTATCCGAATATTTTTAGTTATTTTTTATATATGAATATATTTATAAATAAAAATATACAAATTATTCGTACAACATATAAATTTCATGCTATAAAATGCATTAAAAATTTTGTCAAAAAAAAATTTTTATTAACTTTTCAGTTACGATACGTTACAGTATATTAATTAGCACTTGGTTACGGTATATTAATTGATGTTTGTTTATGGAATAAAAATGAAATTGAAATAGAAAACGATATTACTTTTTTTGGCTAAAAAACCTTTTAATTACAATACGTTACAGTATATTAATTAATTATCATTTGGCTATGGTATATTAATTGATATCTGTTTATGGCATAAAAATGAAACTGAAATAGAAAAAAAGATATTTACTTTTTCTTGGTAAAAAAAGATCGAAATTGATGTATTCATATGTATGATGGAATGTATATGTATAGGAGGATATAATGCATATTTTTTAATTAAATACTTAAAAAGGATGAAATGAATTGGATAATGCCATATTGATTTTAATCAAAGAAATTTGAGCCGAAAAAAAAAATTATTTTCCCATTTTAAACATTCACTAATAATTATATATGATAAAAATAAAAAAAAAAAAAAATTATGATTTCTAAAATTTTGTACAGTTACTAACAATAATAACAATAATGAATATATTTTATGATTATCGTATAAATAATTATTCTCTCTATCAATTTTCGTTTTGATTATTTTTTTGATAATTATTTAGTGTTTATTGATTAAAATATAATAAATAATAATAATAAATCTTCAATATATTATAATTCAATTCAAATTTCCACCTATTTTTTCAACTTTTCTCATTTTTTTTTTTCGAAAACATTTCCAAAACAATAAAAAAGACGAAAAGTTTTGAAATGAAAAAAAAAAAAAAAAAATTTAATGCATTTGGAATTTAATGCAAATTTCCTTCCAAATTTCATTTTCTATTAGGCAATTTTAAAATTTCGAGAAATTAATTGAAATGATAAGAAAAAAAAAATTGAATATTTTTGAATAAGTGTTAGGAACAATTGCAATTTTTTTTTTTTCTATTATATCAATCATTTTAAATTACACCTATCAATAAATCATATTTATTACTCAATTTCAATTTCACTTTTTTTTTTCATCCTCGGAAAGGAAGAGGAAAAAGAAAAATTAAATTATATTTGATGGAGGGGAGAAGGATTGAAAAAAAGATATGCTAAATTTAATTTTTTGTTTCAAAATTTGGAAAAAAAAAAAATTAAATTTTTTTGGAAAAAAATTAAATTTTATCACTTTTTGATAATTTATTTTACAGGTTTTTTTATGAGAAAAATTTAAATTTTATAATTATCATTTTATTTTTATCAATCACTTTTATCATTTTTAATTCGTATGATTATTAGATTAAATAAATTATACGACATTTTCATGTTTATCATTTTGAAATACATAATTATAAATGAATGATAAGTTTTAGTCCAATTTAAAAAATTATTTTGATCCAAAAATAATATCCATTTTCATCATTGATCTTAATCATTGGATCTGCTTAATCGATCTAAATTAAGTTTTATTTAGTTCAAGTGATAGTTTAAATGGTACATGGTTTTTATCAATACTTTCGTAATCATTTTAGAATTTTTGATCAGTTCTATTATTAATTATTGATTATTTAATAATATAGCTATTCAGGACTATGTAATACTTGATAATATATCTTTTATTACTTTCTCTTATATCATGCTGCAATAATACTATTTCTGCTAATTTAACCAATTTAAAAAATAGTAAAATCTAAAAAAAAAAATATATAATTAAATGTTATCAATTATCAATGAAAAATTTACGCTTTTTAAATAAGAAATAGCAAATGTACTTTTGTTTCGCTTTTCTTATTCTTATCATTTTTGTAGAAATGCTAAATTATCATTTTATCATTTTTGATATATTTAACATTTATATTTTTAGTTAATTTTTTTGTTCTAAGCTGCTAAAAAAAAAAAAAGAAGAAAATTAAATTAAAATTCATTTACACGATAAATCATCAATTATAATTTTTGTTGAAATGCTAAATAAAAATGGTTGAGTTTAGAAATTAATTATAATCATTAATGATAAATGATATTATTAATTAAAATTTAATTTTAAAAATATACTTTAATTTCATCAAATGTTATTCAATTAGTAAATAAATCTTCTCATTTATTTTTCAAATTTAAAAAATTTCAAAATAAAAAGCATTTTTAATTTTTATTAAAATTTTTTTACTTTCAAATATTATGCAACGACAAAAAAAAAAATTAATTATTTGCTAAAAATTATAATTCTTAGTAACTTTAAAAGCGTTGTCTTTTCTAAATGTCAATTCAATTAATTCAGTTTTAAAATTTCAATCAAAATTTAGGCTATATTTGAAAATGCTATTCGTATTTTAGCTGATTTAAATTATCAAATAAACAATGAAAGAAAAGATTTAATTTATCGATAAAAATTTAAAACGGAAATTTCGTTTTTTATTTTTTCAATCTAAATTTTGTTCAATTTTATACATTGATGATTCATCGTGTAAATGAATTTTAATTTAATTTTTTTCTTTTTTTTTTTTAGTAACATAGAATAAAAAAAATTATCTAGAAATATAAATGTTAAATATATCGGGAAATTATTTCGAATGTAAAATATATGGATAATAAAATTCAAAATTAGATCCTTTTCTTTTTTAAATTTTAAATTCAATTTTTTGATTTATATTTCTAGCAAATCTATTATTAATTTAGTTATTTAATTATTTCATTATTTTAAATTATTTTAATCAAACGATGAATAAACAGCGATATACTAATTAGCAGCAAAAAAATGAAAAAAAAAATTCACAGAAAATAATATTTAAAAAACGGAAAAGCAAAAAGAAAAAATAGTAAATGGATTTTATGAATTTTTACGTATTACGTGTTACGTGATATTTATAACATTATTATGATCATCGTAGAATTATTTTAATAAACATTAAAATTCTTTCATTTTGAACATGCTAGTAATTTAGAGAATGACTTTCAAAAATTATTTAAATAATTGAAAAAAAAAAAAATTGTCAAAAAGATGATTATGCTGATAGTGGCGATAAAAGAAGAAAATGATGATAGTGCTGATTGATGGGATAAGCAAGTAAACAGATAAATAGGTCAATAAAATTGAGGTAAACAGATAACTAGGCCGATAAAGGCCTAGCCATTTAACAAATGTCCATATGTAGGCTAAATATAATTTAAGCCATCAACTAAAAGACGCATATATATATATATATATGTGTTGTGCATATGTGACCTTGGCCATTTGCTTACTCTAATGAGAATCTAACATTTTATATGGGGCAGATTATAAGCCTAACGAATATAAGCCAAGTGCTTATCGATTGTGCATCAAATTAAGGCTTGTCATTCTGCAATGCTTTCGTCTGCAAATACAAACTGTTTCTGACTACTTCAAATCTGACATATTAATGATAAAAAAAAAAAACGTTTTTTCTTTTTTTAATTAATTCTTATTTTATCAAAAAAGTGAACCTATATAAATGCGTGGGCGGAGTAACGAGGTATATGCGTGGGTGTATGGTTTGCGTGGGTGTATGCTGAATTTCTGCGTGGGCTCATTTTTTTTTTTTGTTTAAATAAATAAACTGAAAATTTTTAATTTTCCTTCTAAAACTCAAATTATTTCTGACTAAATTAAATTTGTCATATTAATGATAAGAAAAAAAAAGTATTTTTTTGCGGAAGACGTAGGTGTATGCATGGATGTGTGTTAAATTTCTGTGTGGGCTCATTTATTTTTTTTTTTTTGCTTTAAATGAATCAACTGCAAAATTTAATTTTCCTTCTAAAACTCAAATTATTTCTGATTAAATAAAATCAGTCATATTAATGATAAGAATATTATGGCTAGTCATCAAACAAAAAAAAAAAAAAATATCTGTACAAGTACTATAGATGCGTAGGTGTATGTTGAATTTCAGATATTCGATTTGTGCGCGAAACAATTTTTTTGAAAAGAATATCAATTTTCCTTCTGAAACACAAATTATTTCTGACTAAATAAAATCTATCATGAAAATATGTATGAAAGAATTTGATATAGACAAATAGATCTGTTCAATGATCAATTATAATTATACAAAATTAAAATATAATTTTAAAATTAAAAATTTCATCAATGTAATTTCGAATATTTTTCAATATTCCAAGAAGATCGTAAGATAAAAATGATAAGATAAACAATTGAAATAAATGTCGAAAATTCAATATGATTTAAAATTCGTTAAATCACAATGACCATTTTAAAATTAATCTATTTAATGACAGTATTTTTTTTTAACTTTTTCTCTTTTAAAATGATTCCTAATAGTGCTAAAAAAGGAATTTATTTTGTTAATGATATGATAAAAGAGTATTATCACCTGAACATTACATATTAGATATGGTAGATGATTGGAAATTTATATTTGTTAATTAAATAGTGATAATGCTCTTCTATAATAACATTAATAATGAATTTATACCATTTTCAAAAAAAAAAAATAATAAATTGATAAATTTTCGCAAAGAATATACATATATATATATATTTTTTCATTTGTAATATCACTCCACTGATAACATGAATATATAAGAATTTGAATATAAAAATTTCATAATATAGATTAAAGAAAAATAACAAATGATATATTTCTATCGAAGTTATGGTATTTCAAATTTTTGAATATAAAATTTTTTATGTAAATAAAACTTTTCATATAATAAATTCAAAAAACAAAAAACAAAAAAAAAAAAAAAACAAAAATAAAAATAAAATTCATTTTGATAATATCGCCTAATTTCATGTATTTTTGCTCTATTAATGAATGTTAACATAAAACATTTGTAATTTATAAAATTTTATTAATTTTGAAAAGTGGAAAATTTGCATTCTTAATTTATGAATCATTTTTCAATAAGATGATCAATCATTTGAAAATAATAATTACGATAATTAATTTCAATCGTAATTTTGATAATATCATTTTTTTTTTTTTTGTATTAAACAAAAATGCAGAAAGAGATGAAATGATGACTAAAGACAGAAATTAAAAATTTAATGATTACTCAGAAGTACTATCAAAAAAAAAAAAAACGTTTATAACAAGTTTTATTTAAGTAAAAAATTGGAAATAAATGTATCAAATTTAATTCAAAAACGGAAATTAAAAATAGAATTAATTTCTGTCAATGATTCACATATTCTAATATGTTTACATTAATAAAATTTTATGAAAACTATGAAATAACACAAATATTTGAAAAATTGATGAATTTTTTTCATTTTCCCCTTGTTAACTAATTATGAAAATATAGGAAATATTTTGTACTGATAAATTGATTAATCCATTAAAAAAAAGAAGGAAAATAATCATTCGAAAGGAATGTTTGGAAATGAATAAATTGAATGAATTGATAATAAAATTTAAAGAAAAAGTTAATTAGCTAAAGATAAAAATGTTTTATTTTTTTGTTAATTAATATATCGATAATTAAAGCATAATTAAAAAGCAAGTGGTATTATTATTACTATTTTAAAATATTAATGATCAATAATTGAATTTTTTTCAAAAATTTTTTTTCAAAATATTATAATTACAATTTTCTTTTATTCTGATTTTTAATTTTTAAGCAATGTAGTAAATTATTGTAGCAAAATATTAATTAATTATTATTTCATTTCAAATAACAGTTATTTTGTTACTGAATTAAAAATTAGCTAAAAAATTTATTCATTTAAAACGATTTTTAATTATAACAAAAGAAGAATTCATGTATTTAAATTCATTTTTAATTAAAATTAATTGATTAATTCGTGGAATAAAGAATTGAAAAACGAAATTTCAATCATATGATAAGATGGATGAAATACTTTTCAATTTATGAATTTTCAATTAATTTTAAAAATAAAAAATATGAAATTAGTAAAAGCATTACGAAATACTACTATCGAATTCAGGTATTTAAATTCATTTTTAATTAAAATTAATTAATCAATTCGTGGAATAAAGAATTAAAAAACGGAATTTACATTCTAAAAACAAATTTAAAAAAATAAATTTATCAAATTATTATCCTATGTTAACAATGGACATTGACTGGAAAAAAAAAACAAAACAAAATAAAATAAAATAAAAAAGCTATCGAATTTAAAATGAGAACAATTCGTTCTAAAAATTTAAAGTCCATCTAACCAAAACACATTTTCGTGATCTGTGTATGTTTATGTTTGTGTATATGTGTGTGTGTGTGTGTGTGTGTGTGTTAAATAATTTATAGAAATACATACATACATACATACATAATATACATACACATACACATACACATACATAAATACATACATACACATACATACATAATATATAAGTTACGATTGTTTCTGTTCATTCAAAACTAATAAATTGACGTTAAAATTGTGAACAGATGTTTAGTAACATTATCATTATGGAGACAAATCTGTCCGTTCCTCAATATTTTACTTATTGAAAAACGGACAGATCGATATATCAATGCAAACTTTTGCAAACATTTTTATCACGAGCTAATTTCAAGTTTCAGTGATTTTTGCTTATCAACATTTAAACAGCATCATTTTAATCCTTCAAATTTTAGCATTTATTGTCGAGAGTTGAATAATTGTTATTTTATTTCAAATTTTAACATTTATCAAGATCTCAGATTAAGTAGCTTCGTTTTACTAGGCATGATTTTGATCTGCAAATTTTGACATTCATCAAGACTAAGAAATTTTTGTTCATTTCAATGAACAAAACTAAGCAACAATTCCCGTTCTCGAGAATAAGCATTTTTCAATTATTACTTTATCTGATTGCAAGCATCAATAATTTCATTTGAGCAGGATAATTTTAACGAATCATTTATGGAAAAAAATAAATAATTTCAATGATTTCTTTTTCGAGAGTTAAGCAATTTCAATGATTCGCTTTTTTTTCAAGATTAGGCAATTTCAGTAATTCAAGCAATTCAGTATTTCGTCAGTTTTTTAAATCGATAATTTAGTTTTTGCAGTTACTACTCTAATAATTTTCAAATGCATAATAAAAATCATTTAAATATTACCATTCATTTCTTAATGGATGAAAATTCTAAATTTCATATAAAATTTCAATTCCAAATCTTCTCCCATATGTATGTATGTGTATGTATGTATTTCCAACTATTTTTTTTTTAAATAAATATTAAAATAAGTGACGAAATATTTTTTATGATAAAATTAATAAAAATAAAGCTAATGTTTCGCTAGTATTTAATTTAAAAAAAAAAAGTAAACAATTTAAGATGAAAACGTTAAATTTTTTTTGGATTTTAAGCTAAAAAGAATATAATTAAAATTACATGAAAAAAAAAGCAATCAGTAGTAATTCATAACTTTAAATAAGTAATAATAATAATTAATTATTTGTTAAAAATCTTTAATTATTACCATTGATAAAACTGTTTGATTTTTTTTTTTTTATGAATCTTCTTTTTCGCATAAATATATTTTAATGAAAATTCATCGAAAATTTATTCCATTGGATTCAACATTTATGATTTTGTCAAAAATTATTAATTTCGATAAAAATCATATTTGTCATACATAACATATAATCATTGATATTATTATCAATAAAAAATAATGAAAAAAAAAAAATATTCGAATAATTAAACTACTTTTTTTTTCGCGATATTTTAGGCTTATTTTGCTTGCAAAAAAACACTTTCTTGAATAGACTAATTCATTTTTTTTTTTTAATTTTATCAATTTCTAGCAATTGCTAAATAACATTGTTATTGCTCTGTCCATATAAACACCAAAAACGAAAACATTTCATATAACATCTTATCAATTATAATCCTATATGAAAAATTAAGTCTAAAAAGATTTATTTACCTATCAAATTTTTATTCATAATACTAGAACAAAATGATTATATGATGATAGAAATCGAAATTTGTAGTATCAAAATACATCGAAGAAATGCGTCATTGATAATTCCTACGCGAGATTTTGATAAGCGAACAGAAAATAAGAATGAATATGATGATGAAGTGTAATGGAATGATATAGAATAGCAATAAAATAAATTGCAAAATAAACATTCGAAAGAACTATGATCTTTTGCTCACGAAAAATAAAAGATGAAAAAAAAAATAAAAAAAAAAAAAAAGAAAATGAAGGAATATAGGTTGAAATATGAGAAGTATGAATTTAAAAACAATAAGCAATAAGAAATATGAATGATTTTAACGTTAACGTGTTGTGAAATATAAAAATTTTTGGCCAAAACAGCTACGAAAATACAAACGATTAATTCAAATTGTCATAAAATATGGCAAACCATAATATTTCGCGATACTTTCAACCTATCCTATATATTTTATAACAGATTATATTTTTCCAATAAACGATTACAGTATTTTTCGAAGCATTTTATTTGATTTTTTTTAAGAACAGTGAAAAAAAAAAAGTTTATTTTATGGAAGATAGTTTTAAAATACAATAAAATATGAAGAATGATTTAGAATAAGAGGAAAGAAAATTGAAAATAAAATGCAGCAAAGCTAGAAGATTAAATAATTCTCGTTATGTTCAGAATCAATCACTTTAAGTGATAAAAGTACAAACAATAAGAACAAAAAAATAAGACCTTAGGCATATGTACCAATAAAACCAAACAATTATCTAAATAAACCATACAAAAATTACTGGGAAATTTATAATTTTGTGATTTTTGATCAAAAACACCATTCAAATCTTCAATTCACAATTTTTGTAATTGAATTCATGGAATTTCAGGAATTATCGTAGATTTGTACTGATAATTATCGTAGATTTGTACTGATAGGTTTGATTTACTATTTCAACTTTTTTCGCTAGTGATATTACTAACATCGCTAAATAAGTAATCTTGGATCAAGTGCTATACTATTTTAGTTTTGAACTGCTATAGAGTACATTATCTTTCTTATAATGATCAATACGATAAGCAAAAGGAAGATCGTTGATCAATGCTCGCACATTGTCATTTCCAGTTCATTCCAGTAAAATTGATTGTTAAAACATAAATGCTAGTATGAAATAATAATTAATGATAAGATTAATTTTATATGTATAAAAAAAGTGATATATGATAAGAGAAATAGTTGTGCATAATTAAATATAATAATCGCATACTATTCATTTAGCTTTGTGACGCATTTCTCAGGAATTGCATTAATCACTGCATTCACTGCCGCATAACTGAAAGTAGCAAATAAGGAAGGTATTTTAATTTCTAAATTTATGTAAAATAAAATAATTCGATAAAAATTTTAAACGGCGAAAATATTTTAAAACACTAATGATTCCAGTAAAATTGATTGTTAAATCATAAATGCTAGTATGAAATAATAGTTAATGATAAGATTAATTTTACATGTATAAAAAAAGTGATATATGATAAGAGAAATAGTTGTGCATAATTAAATATAATTGATAGCAAAATGATTGCTATCAATTTGATTTTTTTTCGATTTAAGAAGAATTAGAAGATATAAATATTTTAAGAAATTACCTTGACAACGATTTCCGGCATCCGACTAATATCAATTTATGCTTAGCCCTCGTAATAGCAACATTAATTCGCCGACTATCAGCAAGCAATTCGCTTCTTCGATTTTCAGCTCCCCCGGTCCATACAAAACTTAACACAATAACTGACTTATCTCTTCCTTGATATTGGTCAATAGTATTTACTTCAATCCCTGCCTGAACTATGCGGCGCAATCGTTCAACATGATAACGATAAACACTGATAATACCAAGATCATTTTCCGATAGACCTAACTGAAGATGACGTCATTTTGTTACACAAATTATATAAAAAATAGTTGCAAGGGATTAAAAATCTCTTGAAACTAAAAATATCGTAAAAGAATAAAAATTCTTTTAAAAAATCCGCATACTAAATTAATTATGTAATTATGGACAATGAAAAAGATTGAAATGAATATGAAAACACATATGGAATTAAATTTACTAAACATAAACTAACCTTAATAAATAGTTTGCAAAGATTTGCAATGAATTCTGCTTCTCCAATATTAGTTATTTCGCCAAAATTGTCAAAGGTTGCACAAAATGATGAATTCTTGTATGACTGAGTATCCACAAATATGACAGCATTGTTTAGTGAAGTCGAAATACAAAGGTTGTGTGCTTCTATAATTACTATTTTTTATGTTTATAAATTAACAAACAAATAATTTTCGGTAACTTAACGTATTTTTGAAATATTTCTAACATAGCAGTGGTAAAAAAAATTATTTAAATCTAATAACCAGAAACAGGATATTTCAGAATTTCAACGATTATTCATTAATTATTTATCTTAATCATTAATTGAACATACTAAAGTGAATGCCATCACTGATGGAATCAGAGGATATATTGGTGAGAATTGCTTCAGCTACCATGTTATTTGCACATCGAAGTTTATTTTCATAAAAGAGAATGCTACTAAGTTCTGCAATTGGCCTAAAATTTAGAATATAATTAAGATTGAAACATTTTTTGTTTTTTTACGGACATTATAATTCCTTCGAAAAATTATAATTCACCTATTCATCCGATATTGCGAGTGTAATGTAATTACAGCTGAATGATGGACGGTCAATCGTTCCAATAATGATTTTGCCATTCCTTCTTGTCTGAAGAAGTATATGGCAAAAATTATTGATCAGATCATTAGTTTTAACTTTGATTTATTTTAGCTTCAATTTTCGCTATATTTATAATAAGGGAATGAAAATTCTTCATTCCACAGGAAGTTGACGTTTGAAAAGCCATTACTTTGATGATGTGGCTTATTTTTTTTAAATAATGATCGATTTAATCCCATTTCTAATTGTTTTTCTATTACTAATATGGATTAGTATTTGAAAACTATGCATAAAAAAATACCTAGCTTGTTTAGAACAAACAAGTGGACTAAGTTGTCGATGATCACCAACAAGCACAAAGGAATCAGAAGCAGCAATAGCAGGAAGTATTGTAGATTCCAATACCAAAGATGCTTCATCAACAACTGTCATTGAAAAACGACGATATGAAAATAGCAAATTCGTGGATATTCCCAAACAGGTACATGCAACGATGGGCTGAAATCTATAAGAATTATGTTCACTAGAAAAATTAACTGATAATCAAAATTTGGACAGATTTCGAATATTATTATAATTAGCATGATATATGCGAAAAAAAAAAAGACCGTGTTCTTTAGAATATTTTGCATTAGTGAAGCTTTCGCACTACCCGTATGATTAGACAATTTTGCTTCCAAAGTTAAATGTTGTAAATTTTTCTTCACAGAAGTTTGTTGTCCCAATCGTAGAATTTTATTTTCATCAACATACTGAAATAGTAATTTTTTAAATTTGAAAAGCTAAATTTAAATCGACAATATCAAAAATTTTTCAACTTTGCCTATTACGATAATTTCTCAAGTGATAAAAGAAGTATAATTTGAAGCGGGCAAAATAATTAATAAATTAGAGAAAATCTATAACATCCAGATATATAATTATAAAATATAATTAGCAATTTTTCATTAGAAAAAATTGAAAAGAGAAAAAATCAATAACCTCAATAAGTTTTGAAAGAAGATTATCAATTGCAGAATGAGTGTGAGAAGTAATAAGAACAGTGCGGTCCAAATAAATAAGACAACGAATTAGCACTACTAAGGTACTTGTTTTTCCTAGAATTAGATTTAATAATAATCTATTCATTTTTTTCATTGATTTTAAAAAAATTAGAAAACTAAAATAATTGTTTTTCTTTTTAAACTCTGACAGCTGACAAACAGCAAATAGGAAATCTGATTTTTAGAAAAAAAAAAATAGTCTGATTTATGAGATTTCTCGAAAAAAAAATTTGTTTTTTGTCTGATCTTTTACTTCCGCCCTAAAAAAAATTCATTGCTTTAATAAAGATTCATTTTACCAGATCCAGGAAATCCTTCAATGATTGCATAATCATTCGACATAAGAGATTTAACAACTGCTCGTGCTTGATCACAATTTAATTGTCGTACAATTTCTGATATGCCAACTATATCTTCTTTTTTCATTTTGAGAATATCGGCGGCCTCATATCAATTATAAGAGATCTAATTTTTGACCTAAACAATTTGTTATATTTATAAATTCTATTAATGTAATGAATCAAGAAGAAGATAAAAGGAAGAAAACATTTCAATTCACCAAATTCTCTATTTTTAAATTTTTTTTATCGAATTAATTTTTTCTTCAAAATTCAAAAATTAAGCTCATATTAAAGATCATACATTTGTTTATCATCAATCATTAGTGCAACTAAATTTCCAAGATTAAGAATATATTTAAAGGAAGTTTCATGTTTCTCAAGAAAATATGTTCTTCCAATAACAAATAAACTACTGTTGCCGTTTACAGCGACTTCGATGAAATTTCCTGTAAATTCAATACGTGACCTATAATCACTGACAGAGTAAATATAGTAATTACTACGATTACTGAAATATAACGAGATATAGTTATTATAAAAAGTTTTCAGAAAGCTAAAAAAATAATAATATTATGAATTGAAGATATGCATTTGAACTATAAACAACTAATCGGCAAATAGAAGACTAATTTGGAAAATTATTGCAAGATTATATCCAAAATGCAGTAATGCTCTCAGTATGAAATAATGCATTACATTAAGTAAATAAGTCTATGGAAATTATGTATAAAATGAAAAGAGCACATTATTTTATATGTGCTCTATCACTGATAGCAAACTAAAAAAATCAGCCTACCTTTAACAAAAATTACAGAAGCCATAGCAATCATCTCATTTTTATCAGAAATAATTAATAATAAATCTCCATTCATAAATAATTCATATTGTTCATCTATTATTTTTCTCTGAAAATAATCAAATTATTGCTCTGCATAAATGTATAGATTATTTCATAAAAACATTTTAAATCGAATATTTTGTTTGAATAGCTTAGAAGTAAAAGAAGAATTCACCTTTGAAAAGTAATAGTTGTTCTATTCCCTTTTTGACAGATGCAATCAAGAATAACTTTCACATATGACATCGAATTCTTTCTGAAATTTACATCTAGCCTATTGAAGCATTACATATCGCTAAATCCTATTTCCTCCATATCTTTTTTATTGGCAGTTTGACCAAATACAGGAAAATTTTTGGAATAAAAGAAAAAAACCTTCTATATATATTTTCTTTATCAGTTGGATTTCTCTCAGTGTCATATCTCCATTCCATTAATACCCAACGAAGAATCGTTCAAAGTAATCAATATGATTTTGCTTAAGATGTTTTATTTGATCTTGAAAAAAGATTTCGGTTACCGTTGACCCAGAATGATGATGCAATAAAGAACATGATAAGGCCTGATTACACCATTTACAAATATGTGTGTCGAGAATCGGTTCTATAAAAATAATGATGAAATCTTTCATTGTTATTCCAAAATAAAAATTAAATTAAGAATTTTCCTAATGATTAAGTGTAAAAAATTTCTACAAAAAAATACGACAGTATATTTTTCTAGCTAGTTTTCGCAGAACTGATTGTATAAATTTACAAAAAAAGCGCTAATCTGAGATCTTTTTTTTTTCTGACAGAATGAAATCTAAAATTTAGTAATCAAAGAGAACCTGGAAGATTATCAAACGAAATAGCATTTATGCCTGCAGCAATTTCGTTGCGTACTTGTAGGATTCCCTTTAAATCAGTCGTTTTGGGAGATACAGTCCGAAGGGTTGCATCGAGCAAATACAACAACAACCCATTTTCAATGCCACCCTACGGAAATTAGCATATAATTATTCATTTATAAATACATTTCATTTCAATTAGGTTTGTATTTCTGATCGCCTATTTTATGATTATTCGTATATTCTACTTATCATTAAGTATATCACTTTCCAATAATGTACCGCAAAATATCGGAATTTGAAAGCCTAGAATTTCAAATTCTTTTCAAATGAAACAATATTCAGAATCACTTAACTGCACTATCTGGATGAATTGAAATAGGGAATTCAAATCGCATTACACATAAAAATGAATTCAAATCGAATTCAAAATGAGAATTAAACTTGGTGGAAATCTGAACATTTAGATATGATACCAACCTGTTTTGAGGCCAATGCAAGACAGTAAAGCATGACCTGTGTAATATGCTCTGTATTTAGATTCGATTTCCCCGTTTTCAATTCTACAGGTATCAATTTTGGCTCTCCATTCTTTTTTTCACCTGCAAATCGGAATAATAAAATTTCCTTTAAAATGGTTTAAAACGCATTCAGCAATTTATTAATGATAGTAAATTAATTTTTACTAAAGAAATATGAAATTAAATATGAAAATATGAAAATATTGTCAATTATATTTTATAAATGGGAAAAGACATGAAAAGACCTTTAAAGTGCAATCAATTTTGGCTTTGAAACCATAGCATGAATTCCAGATGGATTCTTCAACATCCACTACTTCCTTAATTCTCGAACCTATTTGCAAGCATTCATTTCGACCTTTTGGTTCTGGCATATAAGATGATATCCACCGAGTTATTGTTTTGAAGTAAAGAGATAGTTCATCTTCAATCTAAATAAAATTTAAGTAGCATTTCCAGCAAATCGCTCGAAAATCTATAAAAAATTAAAAATAAACCTCATCAGATGAGAGGTTTAGAGCGAAAATTTGTTCAGCATATTGCTCATGCAACTCCTTTTGCCACAATTCAAGTAAATTATTGTCATTAACATCGAATTCTGAACGCGTAATTGCAGTCTGAAAAATATTTGAAAAATAATCGTTACAATAACAGATTTTTGTTCAAAAATTACACTTATTTCTTCAGATATATTTTCATGCTCGTACTTGTATTCCTTTAATGAAAACAAAAAACAAAGAATTTCATTAACACCTGAGGAATATATAATAACCTAAAATGAAAGTCTAATATTTTGCTTTATGTCATTTCCCAGTAAAATAATAGATAAAAATATCAACGGAAATGTTAATTCGCTTAATTATGAGGAAATGTATACTTGGAAGAGTTCATGAACAATATTTCCAACTAGCATTTCTTTTGTTGTACTACTTCGCCCCTTAAAGTAATGAGAAAGTATTGCTTTCCGACGGCATGACGTACCTTGAGCGATAAGTGTACATGGAACTAATACATTGCGTTCCACGATCAATACACCATTTTCCCAATTTAACAACAATTTCTGAAAAAATAATTTAATATAAATATAACAAAGCAAAAATTGTTGTTCGTAATACTGATGTTTCATGATGTATCAATCATTCTATGCAGAATACTTTTAAAACAATTATATACATTTTCAAATCATACATAAGATTTTGAAGAATTATAAATGGAAATTTCAAATTCTTCATCGAAAAATGAACAATCATAACGTATGATTACCTAATAATTACCTAATCATCACAATGTATGATTATTTGATAATTCTTATGATTATCTAATCATCACAACGTATTATTACCTTTTCTCGGTCCATTTTAGCACCAATAATACGCAAGGAAGAACCAATCGTAATTGGAGTAGATGCCCAAATTCCTTCTAATCTTAAGCGATAAATTTTAGATGTATCTTCACAAATACAATCCAATTCATGTATCGCATCTCTATTATCATCACATAGTGAAACAACACGAACATTGATAATTGATGCATCGTTAGTTCCAAAAGGGATGAATGAATCCTGGCCATCTGTAATGATATTCCGGAAGTCACTAATTTCTTATAACTTGATAATTATGACAAAAATCGTTTCCATAGTAAGATTAAGCAATTTTGAAATATTTGATAATGGAATATAAAAACTGATTCAATATCTGCAGCAATATTTATAACAATTAGCATAAAATTTAAGTTGAAAATTTTTAAACTTTTGTCAATATTCAAAATCATTATTTTACCTCGTTCCACACAACTAATTGATAAACGTTTCGGACGTTTCCGTGGTGGTGCACAATCAGAAGAAGTAAGATTGATAATATTTGTTTCTGATAATGCTCCAGCTGATATGACTGAATGACTGATATCATTGGTAACAAGTTCAGTATCATATAAATTATTTCCTGGTAATTCCATTGCACCAAAATGGATACGTTCTGAAATAAAAAAAAAGAAACTGCAATTTCAATAAGCCAGAAAAGAAGAGAGAAAAATCAAATTATAATCTGGTAATAATATATCTTCACATGATATGATAGCATAATAGGGGATAAAGATAATATGATAAAATGATAAGCATTGCTTGCTATCAAGCAGATTAAGTCATATTTATGAAATATTCTATCCCGTAAATTCAATTTAAAGTGGCAATAACCATATTTATGTCAGAAAAATTCATATCTTTATCTGCATAAAATATCTTTATCATTTTACAACCAGTAATATCTCCATTTTCTTATTCTCAACAAATTCACCTATTAGTTTATACCATAAGTATGAGATATTCATTATGCTCTTCTTATCATCTTATCATTTGTTCCTTATCAGAAGATTCAAATTTATTATCAACCAGTCTAATAGGATTTGATAATTAATTTAATTTAATCCTGACCAACATTGTTTATTCGTATTTTTAATTTTCTATCATTTAATCTTTTTTTGCTAATAAAATAAAAAAAAATCAAATCAAAATATACAATTGTACAATATTTTGTTATCATTTTATCTCTTGCTTAAACTGCTTCAATTGTTATCAGTTAATCTAACAAGGTTTATTTAATCAATTTAATCAGTTTTTTTCCTTTTAATTTTTAATCCCACTTTTTTCATTTAACTTTTTTTCGATTTTTCTATCAATAAAATAGAACAATCTAAATATATAGGACTTTTTTTTTTCTTAATTATAATCAATTCACTTATCACAAATATACATTATGCCAATAATCCATACAACTTCCTTTTTTTTTCAAAAGATAAATTTCAAAAAATTCAAATTCCTGGCGCCATGCCAATCTTCCAACTATGACCCAGTCATCTATCGCAGCAATTGTCACCCATTGATCTTACGACGGATGGCATTTGACGTGATAACGTGGTTTTTGATTTCTTTTATTCTTTATACTTTTGACCTTGAAATTCTTCTGTGTCTTTGAAATATAATTGCTTGACTTTATCAATGATAAGAGAATGTGAATTTAGTTTTACGTTAGATTGGAATTTAACAGCTGGTCATATTCTATTCGATTGAAATTCAGAGATGAACCATTTTCTATGTAAACTATAATTCACAAATTAGTCTACATTTTATTTGACTTAAAAAAATCCATAAGTTAGCCATATTCTCCATTCTAATAAAAAAAAAATTATTTTAAGAGGTCAAAATGCAGATCCATACATTATTTATGTAATAGATAAATTAACTGAACATTCATTCGTTTGTATGGAATGTTTTAAACTATCAGAGTTGTGTCGTTCGAACTTTTTTTTAGCATGCAATAAAGTATAATGTCGGATGATAGGAATATACGGGAAGTGAAAGGTCATGAAAATGAAGAACAACAGCAATCTCAGCGATTCATTGAAAGAATGGACGAAAGCGGAAGCAAAGCAGCTGGTGAAGGTAGATCTGAAGGACAACATGAAAGTATGTTCGGGAAAAGTTTACGAGAAACTTCAATCGATATACCTACTTTTGCTGGTTTGCGCTTTTTATCTAAAAGTACTTGGAATTACTTTTATCTAAATATGATTTTTCTGATCAATCAAAAAAATCATGTTTTATAAATTGCGAGCAATACTTTGTGTTATTTACTTGATTGAACTCTTCTATTTTCTTTGATTGGAACTCTTCTTATAAGTAGCCAGGCCAGGTTTTACTCTAACAGTAAATATAAACTTATAGTGAATTTTCCTAATATTCATAGAAGTAGAAAAAAAATAATAGAAGTCTTTCAAAGATAAACATTTCATTCGATAAAATAAAAATTAGTAATTCCAAGTAAATGCAATTAAAAATAAAGTACTTCATTCTTTTAAATAAGCTACAATAATTGATAATAAAAGTTCAATTTATGTGCTAGTAGCTTTATAAGTTAAAAATAATTAATTTTAATCGAAGTTGAAATATTTAACAATATTGATATATTTACATTGATGAAAAATATTTAATTTCGCTGATAATTGTGTTTACAATTAGTTGATCATATAAATTTAAGATGGTTACCGTTTTTTTGTTTCATATGAGAAAAAAATATGATAAGAAAATATGATAGATTTTTTTTTTAACAAAAACCACAATTAAATTTATGACGATTTTGATTTGAAAACTGAAATATTTTTGTAGAAGATACTTTTTCGGAAAACATTGTTTTGCCTACTGAGCATATGTCAAGTGAACAAGGAACGAAGGATAATGCATTCGATGTGACTGAATTAAAAAAAGAAAAAGTCCGGCTAGGTATGTTTGATTAAAATTTTTTTTGTCATGAAGTATTTTCTTGAAAATTTTTAGCTATATTATTCATATCAATAGCTTTTCGATTTTCTTTTTATGAAATGATTCTTTCATTTAGCTCCATTATTCTTGATTTTCTTATCGATGTTGAACTAAAGTTATATTAAAAATTTTGAACCCTATTAAATATAAACTGTGAATTATAGAACATGTTTTATTTCTAACAAACGAAGAGTTAGATGCGGTTCGAAATAAATTATACAGAGTTAGTGAAGCGGAGAATGCACTGAAAAAGGAAAATGAAGAATTATTACGGGATAGAAGCCAGCGTATGGCTTCAATGCGAGAATTGGAAGCTGAACGAGATCGTATATTACTTGCAAAGGTTCTTTAATAACAAAAAATTTTTTACCTTCCATTTCAAATTCTTTTTTTACTTTAAAAACTTCGCTTCTGATTCCTGTTTTAATTTTTTGAGTACTTATATTTTGGTTCTGAAGGTTGGAATTTCAGAATGAATGTGAGCAGAAGGCTGAAATGCTGTTGCGTCAGAGAGAAGATTATGAAGGAAAAATTAATCGCTTAAATTATGATAAGTCGCTTATTAAAAGTATGTTTTAAAAATGCCCTTAATTTTCTTATTAGATATTCTAAATAAATATTATTGAATGAATTTTGTATATGTTAATTAATAATAGATTTGTATCATGAATCTCTTATATCGTCTTGTTTTAAGCTTCAAATTCAGTAAGAAATTTCTTTATATTTATACAAGCAAACTGCTCAGATTACAGTTGTTATTTAAAAATCGTTCAAAATTTGTTAATTATGCTAAAAACGTAAATGTATTATTATAAATGTCAAATTCAGAATAAAGACAGAGGGAATTTCTTGATTCACGAATGACTGTGAGAGCTTTGAGCATTCTCAACTTTTTAAATTTGATAATTTAATTTAATGAACTTGCAGGCGACTTACAACTGCAGAAAAATGAAGTGGCAAAATTGATAGAAAAGAATATTTTACTAGATACTAAACTTGATGAATATGCCAAACAAAAGCGAGTGGTTGAGGTTTGGAATTTCACATTAGAAAATGAATAAGGATTGAATTTGAGACCAGCTATGAGGAATGATTAATTTTCTAAGCTTATAATTATGTGTTAAAAATGAATATTTGTTCTGTTATTTTAAAATTGAATCGTTTTCCCGCTTTTTAATTTCTTGTTTTTTTCCAGTATGTTTTTTCCCTATGCTTTTGTTCTTATTTTACGCTGACAAAATGCAGTTTATTTCAGTTTGAAAAAGAGCGTTGGGCTCAGGAAAAAGAAATATATTTGCACAACAAAGATTGGTTTATGAATGAAATTAAAGAGCGTGATCGAAAATTTGCTGTTTTGAGAATCGAAATGGTAAAATATAAGCTTGATTCTATTTATGATTTTATATTGCCTTTTTGTACAATAATAATATGAAAAAGGACGACGGAAAAATCGAAGGATGAGGAAAAAATTGTTTATTTTATGAAATATTCAACTAAAAATATGTTTCAAGAAAAAAATGTTTTATTGGAATATTTAATATTAATATATTTAAAAAAAATTTGTCACATGAACTGACAAATTTTTTCAGTATAAATATTAATTTTCGTCATGTTTTTATTTCATCATGTTCCATAGTAACATTCTTTTTTGAGCGTCTGCAATCTTAAATTGAATTAATTTGTGCCACAAGCTGTTATTTTTTAGCATTAAATAACAAGGGAGACTTTTAGCAAAATATTTTATTACTTGAACATATTTTTTAATTCTCTGCATAAAATAATGTATTCAATTTAGTTCAGATGGCATATCTTTTCGTAATGTTATAAGCAAATCATTTGTTTAACCAAATGGAAAATTTTTCGATCAGGAAAAAATAAGTAATCAGTGATTCAAATTATTTCATCACAACATATTATATCATTTTTGGGCTAAAGTTGAAAAAAACTGTATGATTCAGTATTTTATTGAATTATTTATTTTTCCCAATCGAAAAAAATTTTTTTTCAAAAAATGCAACAACATTTTGATTTTAGATCCGGTATACTGGTGAATTGCAAGCGGAAATAGCTTCTATCACAGATAAGTATGATGCTGCAATGAATGATGTTAAAAAATTTAAAGCAACACTTGATGATCGAAATAAAGAAATTTCAAGATTGAATGATCGGATTAAAGAGGTAATAATATTTAAATTTTAATGTTTTTTTTACGTCATAGCATTTTATGACAATAATTTTGTCCATTTTTTCAATAATAAAAACTGCATTTAAATATTTATTGATTCATTATTTAATTGGCAAAATATTCTTGATCAAAATCTTTTAAAGATCTTAGAAGATAATGCACAAAAGCTGAATAAATTGGAAGAAGAGTTGTTAGCAAGTGAACGACTTTGTTTCTGTTTATAAAGAAGCTAGTGATGATGCAGAAAATAACTTGCGTCAGCTTAACGACGATTTTGAAAATCGTGGAAGACTTCTTGAGGAATCCAAAAAAGGTTTGGATTTTCTTATTTAATTTATATTGTTTTCAAATAGAGCTAGTTTTATAATTTAATTATCATTTAGAAATTGGAAAGTGACTATTTCTGTCTAAATCAAATCTTTTCTAGCTTATGAATCATTGTGCGTTGAATATGAAGAAAAGCAAACAACTTTCACCAATGAAGCCGTTCAAAAAGGTTATTTCAATATAATTTTTTGATAAAATAATTGCTGTAGAGAGATGGAATAGGATGAGACTCTTTCTGTTGCGAAAAGCAAAGTTTTTCAATATGATACTAGAGATGATGTACGATAGTTATGATGTTTGACTTGCCATTTGTTCCTCTTACAGAAACTAGCAATAGTTTTTTTTTTTTTTTTCACATACTGATATATGTAATTGGCATATTTTACCGAATTCTTGGTTAATCTCGTGAAAAAAGAAAGAAAGGGATTTGATAAAAACGAATAATTTCTTTTCCTTTTTTTATATATATCATAAAATTTTTATCCACTTTAGTATTAATATGAATCAGTTGAACAAATGTTGTTAAAACATAATTACATCAATGAATTTATAAATTTCTCTTATATAAAACAATATGTTTTAGATAAAAAGATTGAAGAATTATTGGACGAATTGCAGAAGGCCAATGATTTATTGAAATGTAGACACCGTGGTTCTTTTTAATTTTATTTCTTTACTTACTTTGCCTTCTTTGTTTTACAAAAATTCAAAGTTCCAAGATCATGGTGGTTTGTATTCAGTATACCAGTTTCAAACTTCTTCATATAAAATCTTTATTGCAGTAACATTGACTGACGATGAAATCATGGAACTATCTCCTGCAGCTGCAGCTGCATCATCCTTGATTCGTGGTGGTGTTTCATTGACGGGTATTTATCGCGAACATTGTCGTGTAGTTGCAGAATTAGAAGAAACAAAAGCGGAAAACAAACGTATTGAAAATTATTTCCATGAATTAGTTGAGGTATCATTTTTTCATTGCAAAACATTTGTATTTTCAAACAAATTGATATATTCCTTTATTTATATCAAATTTGTAGATATATCTAATCAAATATTAATAAATATGTTCAAAAATAAATTATATAAGCACTACTTAATATTTTTACAGGATATTGAAGCCAAAGCACCGCTGCTTGCGCAGCAGCGTATAGAATATGAAAAACTGTCAGGTTTATGCAACAATTTGCAACAACAGTTACAATCGGTGGAACAAGAGCGACTGAAACTTGAGAATGCTCGTGATGCTGCAACACGTGAGTTGACATATACCCGAGCCGAACTCGAAAGATATCAACGTGACGTGGAAGATCTGAGCAGACAGGTAATCTTTTTATAATTTCTTTCAAAATATTTCGATTATATTGACACATATAACAAATTAAATTCAGGGTTGGTATCACATATCTTTTTATCGAGTTCAGTATTTAGATGTGTAATAATAATTGTTCCGTACTGAAATAAAAATTATTTATGTATATGCTTATTTTCATATCACTGTTATTGTAAATTGTAATTTCCGAAATTCAGTTTTGTTTCTGTGTTGCACTCCAAGAGTATGTCTTTTTTTTCCAAGAGTATGTAGATTTTTCACTCAGTTTAGGTTCGCCACTTACTGCATGCATCAGAAATTGAAAAAGCACGCAACACAGATTCTCCCCCAATGAATAGTGAAGATCGTGATATTTTATGGAACTCAATTGGTGAGATGCAAAAAGTAAATCAAAAATTGATGTCCGATTTACGCACAGCTAATGCTAATCGTGATCGTGCAGTGGAGGAAGCTAGAAGCGAAGAGTATGTGTAAATCGTATTTCTTTTCATTTTCTGATTTTATAGTTGTATTTTATTTTTCATTTTATGTTTCGAAAATGATAAATTTCTGAAAGCGTTTAGATTTTCTACTTTTCAGAATTAATCGGCTTACTGATGCATTGAATGATGCTATCAAGAAATTAGATTTTCTAAAAGATGAAAATTCAAAGCAAAATATGGTGATTGAAGAGCTGCAAAAACAGCGTGACACATATAAAAGAGTTGGTGACGAAAGAAAAACTTTAAAAGAAGTAACTTTTCTCATGATTTTCATCTGTTTTTTCTTTAATATAATTATGAATCATATATTTTTTGAATTATCAAAAATAGTTTAAAATAGTATGTACTGAAATTTTTTTGTTTACAGTCTCATACTCTTAACAAACGAATACAAGAAATCGATTCTGAGAATGCAATATTACGAGTGCATTTGGAACGAGCTGAAAAGAGTTTAGAATTGTTTCGCGAGGAAAAATATCGTTCTGATGAGTTAGTCGTCTCTTTTTTTTTTCTATGATATATTCTCTTATGATATTTGTTTTACAGTTAACATATTCTACAGAAATTTTTTTTCTATTAAATTTATGCATTTTAAAATGAAATGATTCACTTAAGACTTCTGCAAGCACGTATTGATCAACAATTTGCTTTGATTTCTGAGTTACGCAAAACAAATGGGAAATTAGAAGCTGACATTGAATTACAGAGGCAGACACAACTAATGCTTACAAAACAAGTGAGAAATCTTTTCATTATTCAAAAACATTATATGCGATTCCTTCAGTTGCTTCTTTGCCATAATAGCTATGAGTTATGCAGAGTTTGAAGCTTTATTCAAAATTTAAATTCAATTACATATTATTACCAACAAAGATTGATTTCAAGTATCCAATGGTTTAAATATGAAATGATTTATCGTTTTACATATAAAATTGGAATAATAGTAGGTAATATGCTTCTTGTGAAGATGTATCATCTTTTAATAGCATAAAGTGATATGAGGAAGACAGAATACGGGGCAGCGTATTATTTGACATTGTATCACTACATCACCTTGTGTTTTATTCATAATAGAAAGATTGTTAATTACGACGATGCGAAAAAAAAGCTTGAATGTAGTGTGAATTTTTTTTCAGTAAGATTTTATTAATAAAAAAATTGCCTTTATTAAATAAAACAACACTTTTTTAGTCTGAAAATGATTCAAATGAATTAACTTTGGCGCGTGAGAAGTATATTAAGTTGGATAGCAACTATAAGATGACCGATGAACGATGTAGAAATTGCAAGAAGAGCTCATGGAAACGAAGGGGGAAGTTGCCAAATATAAGTTCGTTCTTGTGTCTTTAATTATATTCGGATCTCATTCACAATGTAGTTTTTTAATAATATCGAGTAAAAAGTTCGGTGGTTTATGTTAATAAGGAACATCGAAACACTTTTGATGCTATATTTTTATATATTTTCATGACATAAAATATGTTACTTTTTTCTATAGAACTGATGTAGAAGCTCTTATGGAACAAGTTTCGCTTTGCGAAGCACGGAAGGGCGATTACAGCAGGAATTGCATATTCTGCGAGAATCAAATTACAGTAATGAAAAAATGTCATATACTTTAAAGCAGCTAGAGGTTGTCATTTGTCTTCATAAATATGAATTTTTTTAAAGAAATGAAATTTTTATGGTTGTCAAATACTTCTATTTAAAGATTCTATGATCCGTGGGATTGGAAGAAGGATCAGAATAACTTCGTATTAAGGTATTATGGAAAATTGTTTTCAGAGTCGTCTGCAACATAATGATGAAGAGAAAGTGAAGATTTTGGAAGATCAATTAAAACTTGCTAAAAATGAGAATGAATCTTTGAAAAAGTTTGTTAGCGAAATTTCAGAACAACATCGTATGATTAGTTTGGACTTGAAGGTGTGATTTTCCAAAATTTGTTTTTATGGATTCATAAGCGAATGAAACTATATCCTCTCATTTATAATCGAGTTGTGAGAAAGATAATTCTAGATGACAACGAATAAAATCCAGACTGAGCGGGATCAAGCACTGGCTAGCAAGAAATCAGCAGAAGAACGTTTGACTTGGAAAGATAAAGAATTAAATGATTTACAAAGAAAATATGACGATTTGATGAATCAGCTGAAAACACCAGATGCATCTCTTGGTAAACGGATTACTGTTGGATTAAAAGTGAAAGACAATGCAGTTACTTTCTCATAAATCAGTAGAATTTAGTAATTATTTGAAGTTACACAGTTTTCAATTTTTTTTTTTTTATTGTGAAACATATCCAAATTTGTCATTTTTTAGAATCTACCGATGAAGGTTGTAAAAAAGAAGCACAACAGCTTCGAAATCGAAACAGTTATTTGGAAAATCAATTGAAAGATATGTCCCACAAGCTAGAAGGTCTCTTAATTTTTTTTTTTGCTTCAAGTACTCTTTAAAAATTATCATGTGTTTTTATAGAATAGTATGTATTACTACTCAAGTAGTAATTTTCTCTCAAATTTCCACAAAATTCTTTTCGTTATCTGGGGAACTGATAACGAATCATGGTGAAATAATAGTACTAAAAACTTCAATAAATCGGGAAGAAATTAAATATTATATTCGGCCTTTAATTTTGCAGAAATAACTTAATGATGAATAGAGTTCATGCACTAATGTTATTATTTGATATGCAGTTATATGTGCTATTCTATTTTAAATAGTCAGGATACCATGATGAATGGATTACTGCGCAAAAATATTTTTGAATTTTTATCAAAGTCTCATTTTTTTTTTTTTCAAATGACTAAATCAATTTTTCAGCAAGTGAGAAAATGTTATCGATACGTGAGCAAGAACTAGATGAAATTAATAAGCTGAGTAATAACATGGAAACAACATTATTAGAGCAGGGAGCAGTAAGTTAATTTACTCATATTTATTTATTTATTATTTTAATTATTATTGTTAGAGAAATAGTCTTAGATTTTGCATGATGCTTCACATTTTTATGGAGTTGTTTTTTATAGACCGCTCTTGCGGAACGAAACAGCCTGCAAGCAATGTTGGATTTGGTAAAAGGGCAGTTGAATGAAAGGTTATTTATTTTTCCTTATATAGCTCGAAATATTAATGGCCTTCGATTATTATTTATGAAAATTGATGAGATTTGAAGTTATTTTTCGTGAATTTGTGCAATTATTATGAAGTGATAAGTGAAATATTATGACTAAGCTCGTATATGTGAGTTCAGTTCAAAATTAATTGTGTCTTACAAACTAAGGAATGGGGGAGAAAATACTAAATTTAATAAGAAGATGTTTATGAGATCAATGAAATTGTTTTTTTTTAGTGTGGCAGTAGTTGAAAACCAACGAGCAGAAATTGTTGTACTGGAGCAAAAATTGCAAGAAGCGGCTAACAAAACAGAGCAGCTGAAGATGGAAAACATGAAAGAGTATCAGGGTTTAGAGAAGCGATGCAGCATTTTGGAAATGCAGAAAGCTAACGCTGAAACTCGGATACATGAACTGGAATTAGAAAATTCGAAAGTTGCTACTGCACAAGTTTCGGTATAAGATCGTAATTTTTTTTTGAATTCTTAGAATTTTTCCATTAATATAATTTTTATAGGCTATTTTAAAATTCTTTTGATTTTAGTGTTTATTTTATTTCATTTTTTTCATCTGGATGAAATTTCTGTGATCCTTTTTTACTCGTAGTTGATAATGATCGTGGAATTACATTGAGATGTATGAGACCAGTCTTAATGATGAGTCAAAAATGAAACTCTAGCCTTTATTGTTTAATAAATAAACGGAATATAGAACACAAATAATGTGAATTTTTTGTGTAGTTTGATGAAGAAAGTAATCGACTGAAAGAAGAAATCAACAAATTGGAACAAGCACTTCATGTCAAAGAGACTGAATTTGTAAATTTGAAAAACACTGCAATTGAACTTGAGCAGAAATCCGAAGATGTTAGACGAAGTTGTTCATCGGAAGTGGTTTGTGATTTGTTATTTCTCTTTGCTTCCATTACTTTGTTGTTTTGGATGTGCGTAAGTTCATTTCTCTAATGACTTGATTAAATGAATTTCAGGCTGCACTTCGTGTAGAAAGGAATCGATTTGAAGAGGATCTCAAGCTAGCTAATAAATTAATTGACGAACAAAAGCAGAAGCTCGAACAATTGGGTGATAATTTAGTGAAGGTGAATATTTCTTATATATAATTTGAAATAAATTTGCAACTTTTACGTGAAAACTGAAAACAGAAAATTTGCTATAGACAATTCAGCTATTTTTGTGGAACTTGGAAATGCAAATTAATATGGAATTGAGTAGATATCTAGGATCCAACCATAAATTTATAGGACATCATCTGACAAGGAAAGAAGCTGCCTGCAGAAATGATTTTAAAATTCTCTCATTTTTAGTAATTTGTTGCAGATAACAGAGCGTATGACCATCTTGGAACGTTCCGAAAGCATTTCTACTTCTAGTGAAGATATTGTTACACCAGCCAGTTCGAAATCATCTGCAGCACTATATGAAGTCATTAAATATTTGCAAGGAGAAAACCGACAAGTAACATTTTTTTTTCTCTGCTAAGATATATTCCAATGATTTTATTAACTTCAGAATTCAAGAAATTATTAAATCTCAGTGTTGATGCATTCAGAAAAATTTAGGCTATGGAACGAATGATGAATGCTGAACTGCAATGGAAGCGTTTGCAAGTTCAACAAGCTATGGCTGATGAACATCGATTGAAATTGGAAGAAGAAATTCAGAAACTTCGGAGTGAAGCTGAAGTTTGTTATTTCTTTGTTTTATTTATGCTGATTTTAAAACAACTATGGTCCCATTATCCAGTGCTAATTTGAATCCATATTTTGCTTCATGCTCTTTTTCTATTAAAACACGTAAATCAATATCGACATAAATTATTGTTATTAAAGAAGCAAATATAACTAAATGAATTGATGTTTTTAAAGCGAGAAAAACGTGAAACTACTTGGGATAAGTAGCTAAATATTGCACACTTAAATATTGCACTCAGTTCTATGACTGTCTAAAACTGTTATATTTTCAGGCACATGTTCGTTCAATTGCCGAAACAAGTGAAATGGTAGCACGATTGACGTTAATGGAAGACATACAAAAGGAAAATCAGAATTTGAAACTGCAAAATGAAAAATTAATGCATCGCAATGAACAGTTGTTGAAAAATGTGTGATTTTAAGCATTCTATCAATAAACGGATGTGGAAAATAACTGATTTGGTCATATTTTTATTTTTTTTCCTTTTTTCATCTCATAAATTTTATTTCAGGTAAGCGATTTGCAAGTACGTGTTGCTGGTTTGGGTGCAGAAAAAGTTACAGAAAAAGGAAGATTACAAAATGTCTGCGCTGATTTGCAAACATGTCGAAAAGAGGTAATGGTTTATTTATTATATTTTTAGTTTTACGAATTTTTAACTCTGTTCTGATTTTTAGATGCTTTTTAAAGACTTCAGAATAATATTTCAAGAATTTCGGAGAAATTGATTTCTCATTTGTATTTCTTGATAAATGTCGAAGTTTTTTTCAGCTTGAATCCTGGAAGGAAAGGCATAATCAAGTATTGATTTCTTTGGGTAAATTTGGACCTGAAAGAGTTGTTGCCTTAAAGTACTGTTTTTTCTTCGGATATATTATTATTTCTTTCTTGGTTACATCTAATAAATTTTAGGCTTTTTTCAAAGTTTATTTGCTTATTAAACTAATTTTAGTAATGAAGTTAAATCGCTGAAGCGTAAACTGAGCATGATGACAACAGAGCGTGATTCATTGAAAAAAGAATTAGAAAAATCTGTTAACGAATCAACATCTAAGTAAGTTTCTCTATGTTTAGTGAGCATTGTATTTCTTATTTATATTCATTAAGCACTGATATCTGTTTGTCATACATTTTTTATTTATAATGATTTGAAAACTAATCTTACAAAGTTTACTGATTTCATCCATCCTGGGAATCTCATTTAAAAGATTTGATAAATATCAGGTTTTACTATATTAAGCGACCACCAGTTGGTGCATTTATCAAGGTAAATTGAATCTGAATTAGCTTATATGTTGCTTGGAAACATCTCAGTAAAGTTTCCAACTTTTTCCTGAATAATTTCATATTTTTTTCATAATGCATGAGCCACGAATTTTATGAGGAACTAGATTTATGTATTACTTACCATTTTATTATCATTGGAATAAAACTGCTAAGAATACTGTTTCCAGAGAAGCCTTGGCAGATGTGCAGAAAAAACTTGATGAAAGTGAATCGGAACGACTCAAACTGTCAGCGAAATTTGAGCAAGCTAGATTAATTGCACGTCGGTATAGGATGAAATCTCAAACATTGGAAAAAGAAGTTGAAGGACTGAAAGCGAAACCACCTGAGAAATCAATAGTAGAAGAGGAAAACGCCGCAGAAACTGCAAAACTAAAACAAGAATTGTTTGCATTACGTGCTGAGATTGAGAAGCAAAAACAACAGGTAGCATTTTTATATGAATGTGATTGCATAATTTGTAAAATTTGCAGTTTCAATGTTCAATTACTATTCTAGTCTTCCAGTACAAAATTAAGGTGAATTATGTCGCATTCCTTTATCGCAGATTCTGAATTTCAACTTTCCAGCAAATTCTTTCAGAAAATTGCGCCCGAACTGGTTGGCCAATTGATGGTGGAACTGGCAGTACACAGCCAACGAAAGCAAGCACAATTCTTCAGACACAATTGAAACAATTAGAAGAACTCAATCAGCAGAATAGAGTTGGACTTTATTAGTCTTAACCCAAAAATTAGGGAGAATTTATCTTAAATATTCGTTTGCAATTTTTAACTTTGGTTTTATGATCACTTCAACGCATTTTCCCAGCAATGCAGTCGGATGCAATTATATAGAGTCTCTAGAAAAACTTAGTCATTAAACTATGATTTAATATACTCGATGATTTGATTTTCGATGATTACAAATCAGCTAAATTTGCTGATTAATTTGTAGCACTTTCTGCTCAAAGTTCTTAAAGGTATTTCATTTTATGATTATATATATTCAGAAATGTTTTTTTATGCTTTATGTTAACTGTTCATGGCTGTTTTCCACAACAAATGGTTAATAATAGGTTTTGTGGATTTCGCTAAATTCTTTTTGTGTCGATAATATTTTTGACTAACTATAAGTTGAATTGGTTCTAGGATTTATCCAAACAATTAGAAGAATCTGCTGAAAGATATAAGATATCACAAGCAAAATTGAACGAAGCGGAGGCTAGAATCCGAGAATTGAAAACAGAAAGTGATACGAAAGGTTTGTGATTCTTTAGAAGTTAATATGAAATTTTTTTTTGTGGTTCTTTATTTTAAAATTTAATCTTTGATTTTCTTTTTTCGACTAGTTCTAAGGTTTTTGTCTGGACTTTCAGCAAATAGTTTTGCAGAAGAATTACGTTTTCGATTAAATTCAATCACAAGTATGTTAACCAAAAAGGAACAAGAAGTGGCTCGATTACGCGAAACAGCTAAACAGTCAGATGAAACTTACCAAGAGAAAATTAAAATATTGGAAGCTGCATTGGACACATGTCGTAAAGAAGTCATCAGTCGGCCCAGTTTTCTTGGAGCGGCATTTGCTAAACCTGTTAGGTAATTTTTTTTAATGTCGAATCAATTCATAATTATGACTGTTCATATTTATTTGATTATTTTCTTACATTAAATCAAACCGCCTCGCGAATTTTTATCTTCCGAAATTGCAAAAATAGTTTTTATCATTGTTTTTTTATCGTTATTCGTCTTATCAAAACTTTTTTTTATCATCAATTAATATCCTCATATTCTGAAAAATATATATTCAGTACCAATTTCTGCACTAATCTGAAAGCTGATCGAACAACCATACTGCTTGTTTCGAAATAGAGTAACATAATAGTGTTTGTTATAGAATTTCTTAATGATTTGAATCTGATTTCATTTTATAATATTTCTAGTTCGTCTACATCTGCGATTTCTCAAAGTCAAAGTTCTCCTGTTGCTGCACCTGTTGCCACCAATACTACTGGACTAGACTTTCCTTCCTTATCCAAAGAAGGTAATTATATATGTTTGGAAGTGTTTTTCTTTCTTCATGTTTCATGTTAACCTTTATACTGTTGCTTTGTACAATGATCGAATAAGTTAGGACAAACATATTTTCAATTCTTTTAAAATTTCTTGAAGATAATTACGATAGCGAAGCAAATTTTTTTCCGTTTCTGATGTTTTTTTATAAGGAAAATTCTGTATAAAAATTATACCTAATATATTTCAGAAGCACCGACCACTTCACATTCGTTGCCGCTTGTTAAAGATCCTGTAACGATTACTGTTGTACAGAATCAGAAATATGAAGACACGAAGCAAGCAACAGCAGTTGTTGGAAGTATTGAGGAGCACGAAACACATCAAAGTACACCTGTATCAACAACTAGCGAACAGGTATTATTCAGTTTTTGCTATCGTTCATTTATAAGAATAAGAAGTAACAAAATCTAAATAATTGAAGGTAATAATTAATACTTTAATTTACCACTAAAATCTGTAATGTTTCGCTTCTCTTGGAATATTATATCACTGGGTATATACCATATCTTGATAATTTTTTTTATCCAACAAAAGCAGTTCCATATTTTTTTTGCGGGCTTTAAAATAGATGAATGCCAAAGATTTTATTGAATATTTTTTGCAGAGTAACACTGTGAGCCAATCCTCTTCTGGTGATATTAAGCAAATACGATTACAACAGCAGAATGGTTAGTTTGCAAATCTAGATTAAATTTTTATTAACTATATAGTTTAGAACTTGCTTTTCAATTGTGCAACGTAAAAAGATTGCTATTTCAAGAGAAAAAAGACTTAGAAAAGAACTATTTTTGCAATGTCATACAATCATTGCTATGGCTTATATGATAAATTGATTCATAATTTTCAACCTAGAATTTCATTACGCTAATGTAATTCAATCAAACGTAATTAATTTGGTAGACTTTAATATAATACTACTTTATAGTTACTTCTGGAAATGGTGACGGGGCGAATATCATTACAAGCAGTGTAGCAAGTGGAGATATACCAACTGCAATGCAAGGAATTGTATCGCAAGTGGGATTGCAACCAATTTCAATGAGTCGTAATGAAAATGAACCATTAAGAAAACGAGCATACATACCGTCAAGGTTGTATTTATCATTTTCAGATGATTACGGAATTTTATTTGAACTATCGATTTACATCGCAGTTTTCAGTGATCAAATCGAAACAGGGTCGGATGTTTTGGAGCCGCGAAAGCGTTATCGAGGAAGTCCTATGGGACAGGTATAATCATAAAAATTTGAATTTATTCAAGTCAGGATTTCTATAATGTCAGGAAAGGGAAGGAAGAATATTAGAGAGAAAAATTTGACTAAAGGAGTAAATCTGTTGGAGAGATTGGTATATTCTCCAACTTTTACCTAAGCAAATTTAGTTTTCCATATTTGTAGGTTTCCACTAGTGGTCGTTTCATGAAGTCAGGAAGTGAATCACGGGTTGATGTCGAGCAGCATGCTACGGATGAAGCTGAACATGAACAACAAGAAAATGGTTGGTTTCATAATGTAAAGAACTTTTAGCATGATATTACTATTTTTATTGATCAGATAAATAATATAACTGTTATTGAATTTCTTTCAACAGTTGAGACAACTACAAATCCTGAAGGTGACTCGTCAGATAGCGTGAGAAGAATTGAAGCAGTGAAGAATGCTAAATCGGTTGTTGAAGTTCAGGTTCTTCTTTTCTAAAACTTTCTTAGTTTTAGTATTTCATTCTTTTTATTTCTAAATGTGTCAAGTATTGTTTGATGCCGATTTACTTCGTTTAAATTATGACTCATTCCATCTTCAATGTATTTTGATACATCATTGAAAGTTTTTTTTTTTTTTAAGAATTAAAACAATCTACTTATCTTTAATACAACAATGCATAAAACATTATCGAATTAAGTAATTTTAGCAATAATATCACTTTATTTTGCTGACATTTTGAAAATTTCATTTGTTTTGCAGGAAGTCAGTGCGGATGTTAGTTATGAAGCAATTGCTGAGGGTGTAGCACAAGAAGGGCATGATGAGGATGAACAAATTGAGGACAATGAGCATGATGTTATAGTTGGTGAAGATCTTGGACGAGAAGTTTCAGCAGATGAAGATAATCTTAGTGAAGAAGCGGTTAGTGAAAAGACTAATTTCATATCATTTTGCAGTTGATGTCATTTTGGTAAAAGGATTTTTATTTTTATTTATTTATTTTTTTTTTTTTGATTTATGAATTCGAAGATTTTTTGACAAGATATAAACTTTCTTTTCTAATATTTACAAATTGTTTTTGTTAGCATTAAATTTTTCAGGGTGATGAAATGTTGGAAGAGATGGAGGATGAGGAATTCGATGAAGAGGAACCGGATGAAGAAGGTGAACTCGAAATACCTCTACATTATAGAAGGTCTGGGTATCGTACTGCGCGAGGCAGACCGCGTCTAGTTAGTTCTTGTTAAAAATAATTTTAAAAAGTTTAAGATGTTCAAGATTGATTAATTTTCTTATTTCATATCGCATGCATAAAAATTTCAAGCCTCAAGTTAGAAATTTTTTTGACGTTTTTCTAATTTTTGTTCTTCCGGAGTATATTTATAGCTTATCACATTACACGCAAATATCTCATTTTCTGAATATGAAATTTCCGCTTATGTTATTAATATGAATATTAATGTTTATTGTAATGATTTAGATTCAAGCTAACTACATATATATTTGTATATTTTTTACTAACGGCATACTGTAATTAATCTTTTATAATTTGAGTTTTGGTAATGATAAACTAGTTATCAAAATTTTTGGAAAAAATCTATAGACAGTTTGCAGGATTTACAGGAATCAGGAAATGATGGTGATGAAGATGACGGTGTGATTCTAATAGAAGATGATGATGATGGTGAAATGGAGCATTCACATTCTCCAGCAGATCTTTCTATAGATGAAGCACATGGTGAGGATCATAAACGTTCTACTGTTGTTGATGATGATGTGGAAACGAGCACTGCTGAAGCTCGTGAATTGCAAAGCATTCAAGGTTCTCTCATTTCATTTCAAAATCGTATTTGATGATTAAATTCTGCATTAATTTTCTTTTCAAGAAATGTAGAATCAAAACCTGAACGAATTATTCTCTTTTTTTTGAATTCTAAAAATGTTTATTTTTTTGTTTGAAATAATGTCTGTAATATATTAGGCGAATCCACTCGGCGCTTAGAACTCAGGTTAGAAGCAGCTTCAGAGCATTCTGGTACTACTTCGCATATGGATTCATCAACATTACAGACTTTTGTCGCAGATCTTACGGGTGGTGCTGAAACAAGCCGTTCCGAGTAAGAATTTTTTTAAAATCTAGTAATGTCGATTAATTTTTTTTTAAGTCTTTTAATTTTGTTACTAATTAAAGTTTCATAATTCTTTTAAAATATAGTGAATTATCTGAACATGTAATTTTCTTTCACTAAGAAAACTTTCGAAATTTTTTTTCATTCGTTAAACGCGAGGGAAAACTTATAATCTCGAATTGATTAATTCTTCAACTTTCATTGAAATAAAGTTACATTTCTAGATTTATAACGTGACTCGTTATAAATTTTTTCAATGTTCTACTACTCTTACTTTAGACATGGTAATTCAGAAGCGTCTGCAGAACTTGATTCACAACCGCATTCATTGGATATAACTTCACAAGAGGGTGGTGATGGTAAGATATTTCTCAAGATGAATGAATCTTATTTTTATAGATGGATTAAAATATAATAGAATTTCAAATATCTAAAACTGATTGACATTACTCTGTTTAGTTGTATCCGGTTCAGAATTGCATGTGGTACATGATTCACCGCTACTTATCGGTATGTATGTTTATATTCATTTAATATTCATATGTTTTGTGGAATGGATTAAAATCTTTGTATACTACTTGGAATTTTATACAATGAGCGCTGAAGTATTCAATATTAACACATTGAAATATTTATTAATGATGTATGTATTATGGTACTTTTATTAAGGATATAGGATATTAATAAAGTATTCTGATGATTCATTTTTTGTAAACTTTGAAAAAAAAAGTATTTGTAGAAAATATTGAATCCGATAGTCGTGGTGCATCAAGTACAGTTGCTCCGATAACAGGTACAGATGTTGATAGTGGTGAAAGTGAACATGCGTTGATGATAGAAGAAGGAGGAAATGATGTGGCAGAAGAAGAGCAAGGAGATAGGCATGCTACACAGACAGATGATGAAGCAGGATCTTCGGGACCAAGTACATCAGATGGATCAACAACGAGGCGTATCAGAATACGATATCCTGATATAACGGAACCTACTTCAAGCAGGTAATGCAATAATTCTTAACATGCAAACAAGGAGTTTCTTGCGGATATTGTATTGCTGTTACAAAAAAGAAAAAAAAATATTTTGGCATATTTGCAAATTGGTTAGCACATTATTTTCATTTAATATGCATTTAGAAATGTCTTTAAATATACTCAACTTTCTTTTAACTTTATCCTATTAATTTACTATTTTCTTGATAAGCAATGAATAATATAAAATATCAGCTAACACTAATATCTATTTTTGATAAATTATTCTGATGATTTTTTAATAAAGTATTCTGATGATTTATTTTTTGTAAACTTTGAAGAAAAAAGTTTGATTTGGATGCCTAATTTATTTATTATTTTATAACTTGCACCAGTAACAATTTTTTATGATCGTGAGATAGTTCAAGAACGCATGATGATACTATGATTGTTTATCGTTTGTTTCGCCATCAAAGCAATAATAAATTATTGTTTTTCATTGATTGCTTTCATGGGTAAAACGATTTCTCGAATATTCCGAATATTTGAGATTTTGATTTTAGCAGTGATGCAACTCATCAGATTTCGGGTTCTACGCAACGTGGCGGACGTGCTATGCTGTTACGTCGTGGACGCGGATATCGTGTATGTAATAAAACCGGTATGAATCAGAAATTTAATTTTGAAAAGAATCATATTTCAATTGTTGAGACTTTTTAAACTGCATATTCTTGCTTCTCGTCTGGTGTTTATGTCATTATTTCGTTTATATAAAGCGAAATTACTTATGACATATTTTTTTAACCGAAAGTTCTTATAATTTTAATTTAGTTGTATTTTCTAATTTAAAAAGTTTTGAAATTATATGATTGTAATCTTTTTTTTCGTCTTGCATAAGCTTAGTCAGAAATATGATTTTTAAAAAAAGGAGTAAAAATGACTTTTTATGATTGCTTAACTTTTTAGTTATCATATGTGGTCATGTAAATTTTGTTCACATAAATTCTTGGCAGCAAAAAAATTTTGTTTTGGAATACAAGTAATCAGTGAATAAATTCTGTTTTCAGAAACTCAAAAAATAGTTCTCTTTCCTTGAATTTCATGAAAATTGTGCATTCTTCCATTCTATCGTTTGTAGATTATTGTTCTGATCATTTTATCGTTCAGTTTTAATTTCTATGAAGAAATAAAGTTTATGTTGAGTTCACATTATTTAATTTTATTCTTTGAGCAAAGATCAGTAGTAAACTATTCGTATTTCTTCAATGAATGAAGAATTATTTTCTAATTTTGATAGAACGGAATGTTCAAGGACGTTCAAGGATATGATCAGCTTTTTCCAACTCGATTTTACTACCCGAATTTTGATTGGTTGTGATGCTTCATAAAAAGGAAAAGATGACTGTAGCGGCATTTTCTGCAAGAATATTTAATTGCTTTTCAAATTAGATTAAAACCTGTTATAGGTTAGAAGAATAGTCATGAGTACCAATGATGTTTTAGATTGTGAGAATCATACAAAAATTTTAAAGAACGGCAAGATTCATAAATAAGCCATTACCAGGGTAGTTTGCGATAAATGATTGATTGATTGATTGCAATGAATAGTTATAGTGATTAATAAGTTAAATTGAACATTTTTTTTTACGAAGAATTGATAAAATTTTGTTATTAATAATCATTGATTGAGATGGTGAAGTTTTTGAAGTTATTCCTAAAAACTTGTTCTTTCAAAAAAAAAAAAAAATCTATTTTTAATAAAACAATACAGCAATAATCAATATGCAAATACAACATGACATTACTATCATGTAAAATGAAGCTATTATAAATTTAATAAATCATCCCGGCAAGACATAACGAAAAATAATTAATAATTAATAATAATAACAATTAATAATTAATAGTGATAATGATAATAATAATTTATTAATGAATAAATTGCAGTAGCTATCTGATAATTGAAATTTTTCTGATGCATTTTGTTTGGTATAACAATTTGATATATATATGCAAAAAAAGATGACACAACTAAATAGCATTTTATTTCCCGAAACAATTATAAATTTTACAACTTTCGATATTCGAAAGAGAACGAAATGTACATATCTAATATACATATTTAATCTAGTAATTTAATAAACGATAATATTACGAAATAATTCGATAACTAAAATTATTAATTGAATAAATGAGATTATTGTTATATCAAAAATTACGATACAATAATAGAACTGTAATAGATTTTAATTTCATGGTCATTCTACAATATTATATTTTAAATTTAGTTTTTTAAACAAAAATAAAAACAAAGAATTTAAGTTTTCAAGTTTGTAATTTTTCATTTTGTATAATTTTGAAATTAAAATCTATTACGATTATCGTTATTTTATATCGTAATTTTTGATATTATAATATTTCATTTACGCAATCGATGATATTAAAGTTATGCGCTATAGCATTTATCAAAATTACTTCATCTATAATTGATTATTATTTTTTTTTTTTTTGAGAAAATTTTTAAAGACAAATATGTAAGTTCATTTCGTTACATTTATTTTTAATAATTCAACAATGAAAAGAAAAAAAAAGACATACACACACATACATACACATGCACAGACATACATACACATACACATACAAATATATTTTCGATTAAAAAAAAACGAAGAAAAAAATAAAGAGGAAAATTTTTTTTTCATATTTCTCAATACATAAATTTGAATGATGAAAAAGATGGGAAAAATGAAAGATGGAATAAATCGATTTACTTTTTTTTTTTTTTTTTTTTTTCTATCTTCCTGATAAATATCGTAATTTATTCTTATGAAATTAGATGCCGGAATGTTAAAATGAAATTTTTTGGTTTGAAAAATGACTGATTTTGTTATATTAGAAAAAGAAAAAAATAAAAAGAATTTTTTCGTTTTTTCCTTTTTTTCTTGTCATAGAACATTTTTAATTTTATTACAATTTAAATTTTAAAATTTATGGTTCATTAATTTTTGTTCTTTTTTTCATTGCCTTTTATATCATTTCTTTTTTTTTTTTTTTTTTTTTTTTTTTTAAATAGTCCTTTTGATTGATATTAAAAATGAAAAAAAAAATTAATCTTTTATTTAAAAATTTATTTAATTCAGCTTTTTTTTTTTTTATTATCCAAATCAGATTACCTTACGATGATGACCTAGAAGAAATGAAGCGATATTTCGATCTTTTCAAAAAATATTTATCTTGTTTATTTATTTGCTTTATTTTTTTTCTTTTTTTCAAATCGATTACACATTGTGAATTAATTGAACAAAGAATTTTATTCTCGACAAAAAGCCTCAATTTTTCGTTGTGATATTTCCAAAAAAAACATACACAATTTTTGTATTTATGTATAATTTTTTTCTTTTTGCATATTCAAAAAAAAAAAAAAACAGTTATTTAAATATATTTGTTTTATTTATTCATTTATTTATCAAATTATGAAATAATTTTTTTTTTTAGCTAAGATCGGTAAAATAATTAATTACGGAAAAAAAATAATTATTTAAAAATGTATGAATATGAGGGGAATATTTCACTTAATAATTAATACATTTGAAAATGCTGGAAAAAGAAGGAAAAATTTTTAAATAAAATTTTTGAAACAAAAATATTTAATAAAATATTTTATCTAATAATTAGTTAGCTCTTTTTTTCTTCTTTGGTTTTTATTTTGTTTTGATTTTAACGAAGGAATGAAAAAAAAGGAATGAATTTATTTTACTTATTCGTATATTCCATTAATCAATATTTTCGATTAAATCATATGATTAATTGAATATTTCCTAAAAAATTTTTTATTATCTAACAAAAATATTAATATTAATTTGAAATTTTAATATAGTATGTGTTATATGTGAAATGACAGATTGAAATGATGAAAACCTGAAATGATATAACCTAATTAGCAAAATTTTATAACGGTAAATTAAATTGTAAATGAAGAAAGAGAATGGAGAATTTATATATGTTGATGATGTTGATGATGATGATGATGATGATGATGATGATGATGATGATGATAAATGATAATGATGATAAGTGATAGGAAAGGTAAAATAAAGGTTAAATTACGCAATATATAATCTAATATTATTTGGAGTTGTTTTTCAAAAAATGTTTAATGTTTGCTTTTATATTCTGTGTTATTTCGAAAGGTAAAGTGAAATATTGTATCACTCGATTATTAGTATTAAGTAATCGTTGACATCGATTGCCTTTTACTTTTTTACTTTTTTCACCAAAAAAAAAAAAAAAAAAAATAGAAATTTCTTTCGAACATACACATACATAGACATACATACATACACACACATACAAACACATTTATGTATATATATATATATATATATACCACTTACAAACATCCATCTTTTTTCCGTTTACTTTTTCCTCTTTTAAAATTCCATCATTTTTACCACCTACATTCTTCATTCACCCACCTACTCATTTCTCCTCCTCCTCCTCCTCCTCCTCCTCATGATTATTTTTATTTAAAAAATTTTTTCTTGTCAATACCTAATGCGTAATTTTCGATTTCCATTTTGCAACGATATATACACCTATTATCAAATCAATTTTTTTATCATCTCTTCTTTCATCATTAACCTTCTCTTTACCTTCTCTGATATAATTTTCTTCTCCACCAATCAAATCATTCAAATAAAATTATCAATTAATACTTATAAACGATGAGCATTATTTTATCAGTTAATGACAAACAAAAAAAATTTTAAAAAAAATTATTGTTTTAAAATATTTTATTGTAAATTGACAAAATTCTACACCATTAATAAATGATAATAGAATGAGTGAGTGAGAAATAGAAATGATTTATTCAACATTTTATCATTAATTATTTTGATATGTTAAATTATTTATTAAATTTCAATTTTACTTTTACATTATTTCATTTCATTCTTTTATTTCATTTTTTTTCTTTTCAATTTCAAAAATTTCCATTTTTTTTTTTTGTAATTTAAATTAAGGAAATATTAAGTAAAAGAATACATTTTTCGCGATATTTTAAAGTAAAAATTTTTTCTAATTTTCTTTTCTTTTCATTAAAGAACTTATCTCAGTTATAAAGCGAATTTTTATTATTTCTCGCTAAAGGAATGAAAAAAAAAAGAACAAAATAGAGGGCAAATTTTTACATAATCCATTTATTTGAATTTTTGAACAATTTCAAATTGTTATTTGTGAAGCCTTTTTTAAAGATGGAAGTGATTTAATGAATAATCGAGCGAGTTATAAGCCATCTTATATATTTTAATAAGATGTACTTTCGAGATATGCGAAAATTAATTTTGTCTTTTTCTACTAATTTTAAAACTTATCATGTTAATTTGATTCAGCTTTACTTTTTTCCGCATATTTTTTCTTTTTATTTAAATTTTATAATCAACGAATGTATCATTTTCTTCCTTTTTATTTTTATCATTTTTTTTTTTTTTTTTTTTTTGAAAATAATTTTAGAAGATTTTTCATTTTTCAACATACCAATATCAACGCTAATTCTAACAACAACTGTCATCATCAAATTTTTTCAAAAATCAAATATCAGATTTGATGACGCTACTTACATCACGTTCCGATCAAATACCATCTATTGAATCAAAGTAAATTTATTTTTTAGATATTTCTTATTGTCATCTCTTTCCAATCTCACATCTCAATTAATTCATGTATTTATGTCATTGTGTTAGGAAAAAAATTGAAAAATTTATATTTTTCATTTTATTATCTAATTTATTAAATAAGCTTTAGCGGTTCTCTTTGAATAAAATTCATGTAAAAACACTTTTATTTCATTCATTTGTTTTTTTTTTTTTTTTTTTTAAATTTATTTTTATCATCTGTAATATATTTTCTATTATTTTGGGATAATTTAGAATTTCCAGAAAATCAGTAGTGATCAAAGAAAAGAATGAAGATGTGGAAGAGAATATAAAGAATGAAAAAAATGAAGAAGTAAATGATGATGATGATAATGATGATGATGAATATGAAAAAGCACTTCTCGATGGTTATCCGGTTAATCTTGAATTTCATCATGCTGTACAACAACGAAATGAAACTTTTCAGGCATTTTTTCGACGTTAGTTTTATTTACATTTGATCTTTAATTTTTTTTTTTTAATTTTTCTCTGCACTTATTGATCATATCTTTTTTATTTATCAATAATGTATATCATTTTTCCTTTTATCGAATTTCAAATATTTTTCTTTAGCCTTATAACATTTTTATCTTTTGAATAGTATAGCGCAAAGAATTGTATTTTAACCTTACATGAAATATGAGAAGTATTCTTAAAAAAAAAATAATAATAATAATCAGAATAAAAAAGATAAGATTAAAGAAAAATAATCCGAATAAAAAAGATATGATTAAAGAAAAATAATCAGAATAAAAAAGATAAGATTGAATTATAAATAAATTTGAAAGCTCGAGGAAAATTTGTTTAAGAAATTGAAACGAAAAAAAGAAATTATGAATTAATGAAATCAATTTGTTATTAAAAAAAAAAAAATGATAGATCAAAGCACATTATAAGAAATGATACTGTTATTGTTCATTTCAATACATTTTTGTTTACTCATTCTTTAAACATTCAAATGATAAAAAAACTATTCGATATCAAAGAAAAATAATTTTATCAAAAATATTTGATAAAAATTTCAAAATAATTTTATTTTATTGCTCTTTCAAATTTTTATCAATTTTTAAATTTATGTCCAAAGAATATTAATTAATAGGTTTAAAAACTAAGAAAAAAGAAGGAACAAGAAAAATGACTGTGTATGATAAACGGAAATATAATATGTTTCGAACTAACAAATGTCAGATACGAAATTAATTGATAATATGTTGTTATCATATTTTAAATAAAAATATCAGATAACATTTATCACTTTTTTCAATAATTTTTGCGAAGATTTTAAATTTTCTCATTTTTATACAAATGATAAAATATGATTATAAAATAATTTAATTTATGCCAGGAAAAAAACACATAAAGCGATATATTTTCTTATTTTTCACTAAACTTTTTCTGCTAATTTTTATTTATTCAATTGGTATTTTTGGCGAAATTTTACGCTAAGCAAAAAGGATAAAAGAAAGAAAGGGAGAGAGAAAATGAGAGAGAGAGAGAGAGCGAAAGATAAGAAAATTATTTTGATTTAAATTTTTATTGATAAGTTACATATAATAAATTTCTGATAAATATCCAATTACAGGTCAATAGGCCTTTTCATTTCATTTTTTTTTTCTGCTTCAATGCATATCCGATTACTTCAAAATCAACCTTTATTACTAATGAAAAGTATTGAAGCATAGCGGAACATAATTTTGTGAATATTTAAATAGGCCCAGTAGGATATTATTAATATGAAATATGAAATTCTAAAAATCAATTGATGATATTTTTGATGCAAATAAAGAAAATGAAGCAAAATGGAATGATTCAATAATTTATCATGTTAGCCAACCAAAAATTCATTCATATTCATTCAGAATTATTATTTTTTTTTATGAAACTGATATATATGATAGGGGAGTATTATACATGATAAGTATTACATGATAAAATATAGTTTATTGATTGATCATAAGATTCTTTCGTATATTTTAATTCAAATTTAACATTTCTTGCAATGATTGTTTTTGTTATGATGATATATCGATAAGCTTTATTTATATTTTATTGATAAATTGAAAAATTTGAACTAATCATTTTTTTTTTTTAAATTAAGGACATTTGCAAAATGTTGTACATTTCTTCGTCGAAGATTGGTTCTTATCTGCTGTTCTTGGTATTGTTACAGCAGCACTTTCAATCTCGATGGATATAAGTATTGAGTATCTTCAAGGATGTTAGTTAGTTAATTCATATTATTTAGTAGTTCGAAACTTTTTTCTTTCTTTTCATTTCTTGAATGGAATGATGTAAGCATCAGAAATTTAAACGTTATTGATTAATTAATTAATTATTTAATCAATTGATCCACTGATTTAAATTTAATTTTAAAATTTGAACAATCAATTTGATTAAGTTGAAAAAATGTGAATAGTTAAGACAAAATAAATACATATATTTGCATGATAAAATATATGCTTGAATAAACAGATATGGATGAAAGAAATTGCAGTTATAATATTTTCTTCAAACAAGACGAAAATTGATATTTAATAAAAGCCAAGAAATAAAAAAAAAAAAAAAGGAGCAGAAATGAAGTTTTTTGAAGATGAAAGATTTGAAAATTTATTTTTTTTCTTCAAAAATATATTATATGAAAATTTTATTCAAATTTTTACGAATTCGCTGCTAATTTACCACAAATTTGCACGATTAATTAGTTGCAATAATGTATCGAATTATGAAATAATTAAAATTTATAATTACATTGTTACTTTGAATATTATTTAATATATACATATATATATATATATATATATATATATATATATATATAGTATATAATATATGTACTTAATTAATCGCAATAATGTATCGAATTATGAAATAATTAAAATTTATAATTACATTGTTACTTCGAATATTATTTAATATATATATATATATATATATATATATATAATATATATCTTAATGCAATAATGTATCGAATTATGAAATAATTAAAATTTATAATTACATTGTTACTTTGAATATTATTTAATATTTGTGTATATATACATGGGTCAGTTGCTTAATATGATAATATAAATTTTGATTTCGCTTTTTGTCATACAAATAATTCTTATCACTTGTTATAATGCAAAAAAAAAAAAAAAATTTCAATTACATAATAACAATAAAATGTTCAAAATTATTTTTTACAAAAAATAATATTTACTGTCAGTATTATCTTATACATGTTGTTAAAATCAGTGCATACTGTAGATATCGCTTCACACATACTGTTAAAATCATTCTATGCATACTGTAAGAATGATTTTGTGCATACTGTAGGCATCTATTACTTTATGCCTAATGTGAAGATCGCTTTATATGTAACTACTAAGATTATCATTTTTATTATAAAAATTCTTATATTAAAATTAAAAAGAATGACATTATTTCAGACCGTATAATATTATATGAATATGCGATAAGAAATTATCATTATTATGCAGCGCTTATCTCATGGACAGCATATATTACATTATTAACCGGTGCATCTGCTCTATTCTGTCAATGTTTTGCAAAACAAGCTATTGGTAATTATACTTATATTTGCATTGAAATTAAAAAAAAATGAAATCTTAAGGAAAAGAAAAAATTTTGATTAAATTCTTTTATTATTTAAAAATATATAATTTTGAATGTTTTTAAAATTAATTTAAAAATTATTTGTGATTCTTTTTTTTTTTAGAATCGGGTATTCCAGTAATTCTTTCTTTTTTTCAGGATCGGGTATTCCAGAATTAAAAGTTATAATGTGTGGTTTTAAAATGAAAAATTATTTATCGTTGCAAACAATGATTGGGAAAATTTTTGGTTTAACACTTGCGCTTGGTAGTGGACTTCCGGTTGGTAAAGAGGTTCGGTTCGATCATTGTTGTTTCATTTTTTTTTTTTTTTTTAATTTATATACCTTCTATGTGCTATTTTTGTTTGTAATTTAATTGAAATTGTGTGAAATTCAAAAATTTTTTACAAAATGAGCTATTTTCAAAAAAAAAAAAAGAAAAAAAAGGCGAGAACAAAGGAAAATGTCAAGTATTGAATGTTAATAATAAATGAAAATATAGCAAATTAATTAATATCTTTATTTTAATTTCCTATTTATCATTACTTCATTTATTACTCATTTAACTGATTATTGGCTAATTAATTGATTAATTAATTTTTGCTGCTTACTTATTTTTGTTATTCATCCATTCTTTTTGTTTTTAATTATTATTTCATTCTTTAGAAATGTTTTTTTTTTTTTCCACAAAAATTGGAAAAAAAAATTAGGAATTCTTTTCAGGGACCATTTGTACATATCGGCGCAATTGTTGCATCACTTTTAACCCGAATTACTTCGGCATGCAGATATCAAGCATTCTTTTCAAGTGAAGGACGTGAAATGCAAATGCTTTCATCGGGATGTGCAGTCGGTATTGCATGCACATTTTCGGCACCTGCTGGTGGTAGAGTATTTCATTCATCATTTAATTAATTAAATTAATTAAATAGGTATATTCGTAAAGATGAAAAGAGTAATGGAAAAGAAATTAATGTATTGAATGAATCAAATAAACTTGTAATTAATCTAAATTATAGCAATTTAATTAAAACGTATCATTTCTAAATATTGACCAAAAATAAGTAAAAATAAAGAAAAAGTAATTATTGCAATATATTGAATTTAAATAAATAAACTTAAAATTAAGTCTAAATTATAGCTTAATTTAAAATTTAATTAAATTAAATTTAATTAACGATAAAAAATTAAAAAATATTATTTATTATGAGTGATAAATAAAAGCAAATATATATTAAATAAATGACGAAAACAAATAAACGCATTTAATAATTCAGAATTCGAAATTAAATTCCAATTTATAGCTAAGTTTAAAATTCATTTAAATTTCTAAAAATTATAAATAAAAGAGAAAAATTTCTATTGTACTAAATAGCTCTTGCAGCTCATGCATATTGTTTTATTTAATCCATTAAAATTATTTTATAATTGAAATTATTTTTTTCTAATTTATTTTAAGCTGTATTATACGGTATCGAATCAACATCACGATTTTTTGCTGTACGAAATTATTGGCGTGCTTTTTTTGCAACAACATGCAGCGCACTTATTTTTCGTTTCGCTAATGCTGCTATTATACCACCAGAAATTGGTTTGGATTTTCAACCGATTTTATGCAAATTTTCTATCTGTTCAAATAAACGAAAAAAAAAATGTAATTATCTAAACAATGAATTTTTAAAAAAAAATTTCAAAAATTTTTTTTACAATTCCGTTTTTTTCTTTTTTTCACTGCATGCTTTTTACGTGAAATATAAATTTGCATTTCACGTTAATTTCACGGTACAAGATACATTTCATGTTTTCACACGTTTTTCTTTTTCTACTTACACTTACGTACTATAATTTTATCAGTATTGCTGCTTCATTCTAGTTAGCATCAGCAAATTATGGTGAAATTTTAACATTATTATTTTTTATCATTTTTAATATTGTTAATTTTATTATTTTTTATTTCAAAATTTGAATTTAAAATTTCGCAATGAAATTTCGAAATTTACATACAAAATTTGCTTAAATTTAAGCCAACATTTTTACATGTTATAATATCTATTCTAATTTAGATTGAAATTTAATGCTATCTCACATTTCAGCAGGTACTATAACAGCATATTATCAAACATATTTTCCAAGTTCGGTATTTGTTGTTGAAGAGTTACCGGTATTTGCGCTTATTGGGTAAGTATTTTATTTCATTTTATCAATTTAAATTTTTGATTTTATCATTGTTCAAAATTCATTCTTGAAACAATTTGAAATTTTAATATTAATGAAAGATTTTAACTTATTTTAAAAATTTAAAATTTTTTTTTATTAAAATAAGATTTCAATATAGCTCTTTTCACTTCATACACTCTTTTCTCACACAACATCGTTTTTTTTTTTTTTTTTTTTTTTGATGATATTAAAATGATAGTATGTATCATTTAGCAATAAATTTTTTATCAATTTTTATCCATTTCATAGTTTTCAAAAAATTTCTTAGCTTCAAATTCATCTTAATTCTAATATAAAGTTTTTTTTTTTTTTTATTTAGAGCATTTTCGGGCTTATTCGGTGCATTATTTGTATTTATACATAAACGAATTGCTATATTTAGAGAGAATAATCGTTTATATTTGCGTATTTTTGGTAAAAAGTATGTTTAATTTATGAATTATTCCGAAGATATATTATTAATTTCATTTCTTTTTTTTTTTACATATATTATATAATTTGTTTTTAAAAATTCGAAAAATTCTTCAAAAAATTCTTTATTACTTTTTTCTAGTCCATTATTTTTTACATTATTAATGGCAGCCATCGTTGGTGTAGTAACGTATCCGGAAGGAATCGGTCGATATTTTGCTGGAAAGGTAACGCATAATTAATTACTATAATTCGTTATTAGCCACGATAGTATTCAAAAATGTTATTCTTAGCGAATGCATTACATAAATTTCGAGTATTAATTAGTACTACCATTGATGGGGATTACTGTAATTCGATAGGGCATACGATATCATTAAAAAATCAGCTCATTCTCTATGATTGGAAGCCGATTTGCAATGAATTTCTGTCGCTGAATTCAAAAATATAAAAATAAGTGGTATAACACACTCTAAAACAAAAATATAGAGACGAAGAACTTATGAAAATGATTACTGTAACTCAATAGGGCATACGATATCATTAAAAATTACTTAAGCATTGTAAATAAAATTATTATATATGTGAATTTTATATTTTTCATTCTAATAGAATCAAAAATTATTCATTTCATTTTTCTCTTAGTTCACTGCGAATAAGAAGTTATTGCATAAATAATCAAATAATATTCGTTGACACTGTCATGCGCACAGTATGCAAATCAAAATTACTGTACTTGGTTAAAAACTACGATATTATACAAACATTATTTCAACGTACTCTTTATTAAAAATTTAAAATTGAATATTAATTAATGCATAAAAGAGGCAATAAATTTATATATTTTATAAATTCTCTACATTTTTATTCAAACTAATTATTTAAAATATTGGAATTATAATTTGTTTATTAATTTTTATTTATTTGTTATTATCATAAATATATTAATTATTTAATTTAATCTTATCTTTTCAGCTAACATTTCGTGAATCATTAGCAGATTTTATTTCAAATTGTACATTTATATTATCAAATATAACAACACGAGGTTGCTCGATGGAACGATTAGAACATTGGATTGGAAAAAATCATGAATTTAATGCCTTAAATAGTTTAGCAATATATTTTTGTGTTTATGTAAGTTTTTGTTTTTGTTTTTTTCTAAATTAATTTCCATTTCATGAATTAGTTGAAAATAAATTTTTCAAAAATAAAAGAAATGAGCAATACATTTGTATTGAAACTTAATTTTTTTCTAATTATGGAAAAAAAGGAAATTTTATGAAAAATTTTTCTAAACAAAATTAATTAACAATGAAAATGAATAACTAATTAAGCTTTCATATGCTTTCAAAAAGTTTTTTTTTTTTTTAATGATATTTTTAATTTTTATCGCTGAATAAATTTTGTTTCTTCGTTTCTACTATTATCTTATTTGTATAGCAAAAAAAAAAAAAAAAATTGTAAAAATGATGCAAATTTTTTTTATGAATAATGAATGAATATAAGGATAAAAATAAGCATTTGTCAATTTATTTTCTTTTTTTTTTATCTTTTAAAAAATAAAGTTAAGCAAACATTAGCTTTTATTTTTAATGAAATTTATGAATTTCATAATATTTTCATTCTTTCTTTCAAACATAAAAATAGGTCGAAGAAAAATTTATAAATTTGAGAAACTTTTTTAAAAAGCAATAATTTGGTGATAATTTCAAAAAGAAAATAATTTAATTTAGAGTGGTTGTAAAACTTATTTAGTTATTCAGTTTATTCTCGTTGCAATATGCATATCATTGGCGGTACCAGCTGGTATCTTTGTACCATCGTTTGTTATTGGTGCTTGTGGTGGTCGTTTAATTGGTGAAATAATGGTATTGTTATATCCGCAAGGTCTTTCGTGGTCCTGATGGTCCGCAAATTTTTCCTGGACTTTATGCTGTCGTAGGTTTGCTTTTTTGTTCCTTTTTTTTTTCCTCAAAAATATTATCGAGAAAATGTTCGATTGTTGATTTTTTATATCTTTTTTAATTTTCATTTTAACAGAAATTTATTAGTAATCAACGAATTATTATTACTCTTTAATTATCATTTATCAATCATTTAATATTTTAATTTTTTGTATTTTCCTTAATTTTTATTTTGACGAAAAATTTTTTAGTAATCAGTGAATTATTATTAATCTTTAATTATCATTTATCAGTCATTTAAACATTTCGTGAAAAATAATGGAAAAAATAAGTTAATGATTATATTAATGATTATATTTTTATAAGTTTGCTTAATTTAGGAGCAGCAGCTTATACAGGATCGGTAACACATTCACTTTCAATAGCGGTTATTGTATGTGAAACAACCGGTCAACTTTTACCTTTATTACCTGTATTGGTACGTACATTTTCTGTTTTTTTTTTTAATTATTCTAATCATTCGTCTTTTTTAGTTTTTAATTTTTGTATTTTCAAGCAAAAATGCAAAATTAATAATTGATAAGAGTAAATTTTGAATTTCATATATTTAAATTAATATGATAATTTCCCTCAACTTTATCTTTTAAATTTATAAAATTGTTAAATACAATGATTTTATCATGATTTTATCATTGTATTTATTCATTTACTTATTTTTACAAATTTTTAGGTAATTTTTTTTTCCTTTTTTTTGTTAAAATATTTACATTTTTTAGATTGCGCTAATGATTGGTAATGCAATAAGTAGTTTTCTACAGCCATCAATTTATGAAAGTATGATTGAAATTAAAAATTTACCACATTTAGCTGATTTACCTCCTTCTCGAATTAGGTAATCTATTTTAGTGTTAATTGATAAAGGTATAAAATTAATTTGATTATGATAAAATACACTAATTGCTATCTTTAATTACATTGCAAAATTATAAACAAAAGATAAGAAGGTAATAATAGAAGAGTAATTTGTTTTCATTGTTGTTTTAATTATTTTGAAATGAGAAATCAGATGATAAATATTAGGCTATCAGTTATAGTCTAATATATTAAGTTGCATGTATATTTCAGGTTTGAATTTGTTTGAAAATTAAATTTTTAATTTTTTCAGTGTTCATAAATTAAAAGTTGAAAATGTAATGATTCATAAAGTGATATGTATAACAAAATCTACTACATATAGTGAACTCAGGGAACTTTTACTTGCAACACCGAATTTTCGATCATATCCACTTGTTACTGATTCCAGTAAATTTTTCATCAATTAATCAATAAATGATCTTAGCAGTTTCCTAATTTTTATATAAAATTTAGTCCTCGTTTGTTATGCTAAATTTATTGCATGTTTTTGTTTGATCAACGAATTAAATGACCTTTTGAAGGAATCATTAATATGAGGAGTTCGGGAATTCTAATATATTAAATTTGATAAATGATCTTTTGAATGATTGATCAATATGCCTATATAATATATTGAATGATAAGAATATTTTGAAAGAATTATTAATATTATTTCCGACATTTTTAAATAACAATTTACAATTACTTAAAAAATATTTATTAAATTAATTGCTTTCTCTAATTAAAATATATGTTTAAAATGAAGAAAAAACAAAAGTTTTAAAAATTGATATATAATTTCAGAATCGAAAATTTTGCTTGGTTCAGTCGCACGAAAATATTTGAATTATTTATTGTACGAAAAATTAGGCGCAGATTCAATGATTGATCGACGTAGAATTAATACAACATCTGATTTATTAAATCATATACGACGAAATTCTCGATTAAGTGCTAATAATTTGTTAACAGATCGAAATATTAGCGGTAATACATTACTTGCTAGTAGTCCATTACATGAAGATCGTATTGGAGGTAATTATTAATTTAATAATTAAAAAAATTAAAAAAATTTAAAATTTGCTAATAGTAAATATGATATAAATAAATCAGTTATCATTTATAATCATTTTGTTACATATTTTACTGATAAAAAATTATAAATTTTCACAAGGATAATTTCATTTGCCTTATTTTTCTAGTAATTGAAAAAAAAATATTATTTTGAAAAATTTTTATTTAAAATTTATATTTTATATTTCAATTTTACAGATAGTCCATTAGCACCATTACTTCAACGTCAAGCAGATGTTGAACAACATGTAAATTTTTTTGTTTTACATATTTAATCATTTTAATTCAAATTAATTATTGAATTCAATAAAGAAATTAATTCGAAAAATTTTGGTATTAAGATAAATATTATGTGATTAATAAATGATAAGGAAATTATTCTCGAAAATTTATTGTTGATCAAATAGTAGTATTAAAAGGATTCATTGCAATTTAGCATATATTATTACGATCAATGTTTTAAAAAAAAATGAAAAATTCAAAAAATGATAAGAATATTTCTTCATCATGCAATCATTTTATCACCGAAATCTACATAGCATATTTTTGAATCAATAAAAGAAAAAATGAATAAAGTAAATTGATGGATTATTTCCTGAAATTTGAATTAAATTAAATTAATGATAAAAGGTTTGAAATACAAGAAGTAATAAAATATTTCCATAAAAATTTGTAAATGATTATATTATCAAAAAATAGAGTTAAATGATAATTTTTATCACTAAATAGAAAAAAAAACGTATCATTTGTCCAATATTTTCCAATTACGGTATTTTATCACAAATTAATAATTCATTAAAATTTTAGTCAAAATTTTTTAGCCAACACATTTAAATATACATGAACGAGCACATATATTACAACATCCTATCCATCTGGATGAAATTGCGATTGATCCGGCACCATTTCAACTTGTACTTGGCACATCACTTTATCGAGTAAGTAAACTTTATATTACATATCACTTTATCAGATAAGTAAACTTTGTATTACATATCACTTTATCAGATAAGTAAATTTTACACTGATGGATATTAGTTGGATTTTCTAGTACTTTCTAGTCCTAAGTATATCAGATTATCAAGTATATCTGATTTGGTAATCAATATAATTAGTAGTTAATAATTATCCTTGGTACATTACTTTATCGGATAAGCAAACTATATTACCTTGATGGATATTTGTTAGATTTTTCAATACTTTGCTAAATATATCAGATTATCAGATATATCTAATTTGATAATCAATATAATAAGATAGTAGTTAATAATTAAAGCAACTATTTCGTAATATTAATACAATATTTATTAACTAAATAAACTTCATAATGTATTCATTACAATTTAAGTGAAATTTCAGTTTCTACAAAAAAAAAAAAATAAAAATTGAAAAAATTATAAAAGTAAAAAAATACTGATGTTAAACTAATTAATATAATTCTTCAATTATGGATAATTTTAATAAGATAATAGTAATAAATTTTTGAATTTAAAATTTAACAATATTATGATAATATTTAGTAATTGGTTTATTTATTATCACAGGTACATACGTTATTCTCATTACTTGGTCTTAATCATGCTTATATTACAAATCGAGGAAAACTTATGGGTGTAATTTCAATTAAAGAGGTTTTTTTTTTTTTTTTTTTTTTTTTTTTTTGCTTAAAATTATTTTATAGCAATTCTAATTTTTTTTTTTAGCAAAAAAACAAAGTTAAATTTAAAAAAAAAAAACTTTTTAATATTTTTTTTTATAAAAACATTTTACATAAAATCGTTTCTTTAAAAAAATAAGAAGAGAAAATGAAATGAATTTTATAAAATTTAAAAAATATTTCATTTTGTTTTTTTTTTTTTGCTTAAATAATTACAAAACAAAAAAAAAAAAAAAAGTTTTTCTTTTTCAGTTACGTGATGCACTTGCAAATATTTACAGTCGTGGTGCTATTCCAACTTATTCTGTACGTAAAAGTACGGTAACAGCACCACCACCTAAAATATTATTAGAAAATGGTAATGTTGAACATACCGTATCAACAGTTGCTACTCAAACACTTCTCGAAGATCAGGTTGTATTTGGTGTAGATTCTGATACAGAAACACCAGATATTAATAAAATAATTGATGACAAAACTGCAGTATAACTAAATTCTGTTGTATAATTTTAGAAAAAAGAAAAAAAGGAATAGAAATAGAAAGGAAAAACGAAGAAAATTTATGAGTGATTTTATTTATATATTAGGTTATATTTGAATGATTGATTATTACTGGAAGGAAATGATAAAATGAATAATAGGAATTAGAATTGAATAAGTATAAAATTAAAGCGAAACTATAATAGAATACAGTTTAGAAATACTGGAGCATGATAGAACAGAATATGATAATAATTTGAATTATGAATGATGTAATAATCATGATAAAATTCATAATAATCATGATAAAATTCATATACATATCAAAAAATGCAATTATCATTATTATTATTTTTAAATTGTTATTATTGCTTTTTTTTTTTTATTTTTTCGATATTTTTGCCTTAACAAAATTTCATACCTCACTTCAAAATTTATCTCGCCAAAGACATATCATATCATATCGTGCACATTCATGAATTCATTCTCGATGTTTATTTAACAGCACTGATTAATGTTAAACTAATATTTTAAATTAGTATTGATATATCTATCATATGATTAGATATGTTGTTATTCAAATTTTATATTTTTTTTTTTTGTAAAAATTCATGAAAGTGTAATTTATGATTTATAAATGTTTATGAATATCGTTATAAGCAATGAACATGAAATTATAATCGATAATTAATATGAATATGATATTATCAATTGTATCTATTACTGAAATATAATAATAGTAATAATTTGAATTGGAAATTTTTTTATTTTTCAAAACCCAATCCATTAATCAATCAATATAATAATAGGGAAGGAATTAGTTACAAAAAAGGAAACGGCTAAAACAAATTAGAAATTTTTAATTTTATTCATCAAATTTTATATCTAATAATTCAAAACCATTTAAAAACAGTGAATTTTTGAAATATCATCTTATCAATTATTATTAATATAATCAATTCAAATTATTTCTCCTTCATTTCATCATTCAATGAATTATTTGTTGCTTACTTAAAATACTCTTGAGAATCACTTTTGAATTCTTATAATCAATTTAATTTTTATTAAATAATAATGAATTTTCTCTATGTGTGAAGTTTTTGTTTCAAACAAAAGGAATAGATTTCTTATAAAATTTCATGCGGAAATTAAAATTCAATAAAGAAATTAAAAATGCTTTGAAAATAATTTCGAATTTATGCAATCAATTTTTTATAGAATTTAATTTCAATTTTCGCAATTAATTTTAATTTTCTATAAATTGAATGAATTTATTCGCACAATTAAGAAATATTAATTTTGCATATTCAACTTTCCAGAAAATGCAAATTAATTTATGATTAAAAATGAAATTTTTTAATTAGATTGATAACAAATGTTTATTTCGCATAAACGATATATTATATGAGCATTGATTTCATTTTCTATTTAAAAAAAAAAAAAAATAAATTTATCGGAATTAATTTAAATATAAATTTTTAATTCCATTCCATCAATAATTCAAATTCAACAATTATATTCAATTTGTTCTTAATGCAGTTGTTATGCAGTTGTAAAGACATTCATTTGCTTTAAACTGTTGTATTCATATTTTACCGTACTGATTCTATGCCATATGCTTTTATTTTGTTTTATAATTTTAGTAGAATTTTTTTTAAAAAAAATCTGAACAATATACCCCATAGAAGTTTATTATAAAGCTTGTAAAATGATAAATTTTAATTTAAAATGAAAAATAATTATTAAAACAATTCGTTAATTTACACTTCCACTCTTTTTTAAAATTTCGAAAATTTTGGAAGAATAAAAGGTAAAGAAATAACTTTCCAAATTTTAGCATTAGTTTTTTTGAAAAGTTCAATGGTAAAATGTTTGGTATTTTTAAGAAAAGAAAAGAAAAATTTGATTTGTAATCAAAAACAATCAACTTCAGAAGTGATAAAAATATTTCCGTAAGAATCGCAAGCCCTTTCAAAGTTGTTATTGACCATTGTCACATGATTTTGATTTGTTATTATATCGATGATCAAGTGATAAATTGTTCATTATTGACAAATGATAATTAATGATTACTGAAAACATGAAAAAAATAGGGAAGTAGTAATGTATATAAATGCATGAATATAGATTTTATAAATTATTTTAATCATGCTATCGAATTTAATCATATTTTACAAAAATATTTTTGAGATTTACCAATGTATTTGCTATAAGTAGTTTAATTTCAGTATATATATATATAAACTATTATATATAAATATATAAACTCTTATGTTCTTTCTGTTTAATTTAGTCTTGAAATTATATGTGAAATTTGAAAACTTTGATTTATTAAATTCATTCACAAAATGAAAAAGACATAACAAAAAACTACCATCATACTATCAACTGGCAACGAATCGAAAAGACTAAAAATATGATGAAATTAAATTTATACTTTTCTTCTATTATCAGCAAATTTTTTACTTTTTGGAAGATCATTTCATTCTTTCCTATATTTTCTCTTTTATTCATATTCCCTGCATTAACCAAATTGAAACTTTACAATGAAATTTGCAGAGAAGGAAAAAGTAGAAGACTAGAAAGATTCCATAATTCACTATAAAGAAATATAAAATGTATGACAGAATAATTAAGAAAAATCTAACCAATGTTTAGAAATTTTTTAGTTGAAAATTGAAACTTTATAAAATCAGCTTAGTGCATAAAATAAATTTACTTATATTTTATAATCTAAAAGAATAAGAAAGAACTATTCATAATGAATACGATGACATGACATAAATAATATTCTGGAAATCGCAACACCACCAATGTAAGTCATTTGCTTCCGTTTTTATTCAAAAAACAGACATGAATAGCTATTAGTTCTTCCATCAAAATTGAAAATAAATAATTTTTAAAATTGCTAGTTTTTAAAATAAAGCCCAAAGAATAGAAGAATAAAAATTTTTAAAAAATTGAAAGTAATGAATAACGTAGTAAAACAATGAGATAGTGAAAATTTGTTTAGAAGCAGGAAATGAAGTATGTGTTATGAAATTGAGCTCTAGCATTATCCATCTGTGATGAATTAAATTTCATTTCTCGCAAGCTCAGTATCAATATCAATATCGACCGAGCAACTTACGCCACCAGAAACGCCATGCAAGAAGATCATATCCACGCTGAAGTCGTGTATTCAGTAAATTGTAACTGCTTTTACGAAGCGTATTCACGAGATGATCTAGTGTTGCACCGCTTGCCATTAGCGCTAATCGTAGCTTTGGTTCAATGTTTTCACGATATTGCCTGCTTTTTAGAAGTTCTTCCTCCGCTATCTTTAAATTCAAAAGTTAATAAATAACTACACAACAAAACCAACCTTGATAGAATCTGACAGAAAATTCTTTAAAATCAAGATAATGGTAACAAAAGAATATTTTATCTCATTGAAAACTTTTCCAAGAATTTATAGTGAATTGGTACCATTTTATTTTGTAGTATTTGAAATTTTCATTTTATGCTTACTCCTAGTACGAAAAATTATTTTGGAAAAACAATAAAAAATTGTATAATTTTTTCCGCAATGAATTCAATTACATCATTAGGTGATTAATTTGCATAATCTAGTTAAATTTCAAGAAACTAACATCAGTAAGTTCCTTGACTAAATCACGCAATGCATTCTGTTTTTTATTCCTCAATACATCATCCGCACTTAACTGATACTTCTTAATTAGATCATTGGGAAGTAAGAAAATTCCTCTTGACAGCAACGGCATCATCGATCTATTATAGATAAAAGTTCTTAACAATTATTCGAGAAAACTTAAAAACAAAATCTGAAACTAAAAAATTAAAAGTTAGAGCAAAGATTAACAATGAAAATATGTACCTGATTAGAGTAATAATTGAAACAGCATGCGACATAGATTCTACTGCCTGGATTGCTTTATCAGAAAGTTGTACTTCAATCATATGAGGGCCAGAAAGTAAATGCATCACTAACTGTGTTACAGATCCAGTAGTTTCAATACCATATTTTTTAACATCGCTAAGAGATTCAAATGGACGATCACCTAGCGTTCTTTGCCTTGCAGCAATCAAATTTCTCAGTAAATGTTCATCAAAACGATGTCCAAATAGACTTAAAGCTATTGCAATCGGCTGTCTGCAAAATTGTCGAATATGATTATCGTAAATAATTATCAAAAAAATTAAATTTTGAAAATACAAAAAAAAAATATCCGAATTTGAAGTCCAGGAAAAAAAATTAAATTACCGAGGTAGTGGTCCTTTTGTTTGACCATACAAAACATCCAAAGTATCCTTCCAAAATTGCAAGCGATATATTCCGGAAATTCCCGAATTTCGAACAACTTGATCTCGTATAACAGCTAATTCTACATTAAAAGCTAGCAGCTGGAAATAAATATCAGAATTAATAGTCTCAAGAGTGCATTAAAAGAATTCATTTCATTCACTATATTAAATCTTTGAAAATTTCGTTCAATTTAAAAATATAAAGGAGCAAAAAAATTTACGGTGAATAAAGCGGGTTGAATTTCCGATGGCATTATCAATCCAGCAACATAATTTGTATAATCTCGCTTACGAGTTATTTGCAAACATTGATGAAGAGCTTCATTTATTATCTGAAAGCATAAAATGAACACATTGATTGATTTAATATAATTATTGTTGTTTTTCTTCTTTTTTTTGACACTAAGTTGATTGAGAAATTAGAATACATCTTAAAGAATGTTGAAACACTTTACAGAAAAATAAAGGATCGTATGTGTGAAGTGTTGAGAATTTCAATTAAATGTTATTCAACTGACATCTAAAATTTATATGGAATAAGCGAAATTATCATATTTAGGATGCTAAATGCAAAGTAGCAAAAAAGATTGCAAGTAGGAAGTATTCACTATTGTTCGAATTTATATTTAACCTAAGTTTTCGAATAAATTTTTTTCAGAATCACAATAAATAAGTTGAAAGCTTGGTGTTCCACCAATAAAAATTAGTTACCTTTTTGGAAGGAGGTTTTAAATACGGATGTCGTGATGGCTCTTCGGTTTTTATTGAAGACTTTTTAGACAAATCATTTCCAATATCTTTATATATAGCAGTTGGAAATGATGCCATTTTTCGGCTGAGTGAAATATTTGCTATCTAAATGATGATTTATGAAACATTATTCAGGGAAATATAATTTCTAGATCAAAATTTTTAAATTTAGGAAATTATGGTTTTTTTTTTTTGATCTAACAAATTTGAAAATTCTATCAACATACCTGATGAGGCATAAATGAGAGGACCGGGAAAAATGAAGAGAATAAAGTCGAATATTTAATAATCAACTGTCGCAATAAAAAAGTTCGCCATCTTGGGCAGTTGATGAGGACGGACCCTAGAAATAAAGAATAAATGATATTTATTCTCTCCCAGAGTCTTATTACATAAGAATGCAGAACATAATAAAAATTGAGTTTTATTTCAACGTTCTTTCTGATACTCAGATTATTAATGAAAACATGAAATGTAACTTTAACATCTTTGAACGTTTATCATTTTTTATCAGAAAATATGACGGTCCTATAAAACACTGTTATAGGAAAGATAATTCGCAGATAATCTTCAAAAGTACAATCATTTTTATATCTTATGGCTAAAAATGAGAAAAGAGTTATTCAAAAAACAGTACTCCGAACATTTTATATAATTTAAAAACAAAAACAGAACTTCTAAAAATTAACCAATAAAGAATCGCATTGATGTTGACGTAAATCGTTGTATGATGGTGAAAGAGTTTTCGCACGATGGTCGAATGTATAAAAAAGATGGGCAATTTCCAACTGTATCCCATGATTTTGTACGATTCTAAAATCATCAGATATTAATGAATTCAAATATTGGTACCATAAATTAATCATTTAGTTCTAGTTATTGCTCATTTGTTATTTCTAAAAATTTATTCACATTTTTACAAAGTTTACTTCCTTTTCACTTACAATGTGAATAGCTTTATAGATTCGAATATAAAATAAATTATTTAAAGTCATAATGATCACAATATTACAATATTTCTTTAAAAATAAATATCAAAAATATTGATTTCATCCTACTCAAAGTTTTTAATGATTTCCAAATTTTGATTTTGACAACTTGCTTATTCTAAATCAATAATCATATCGTCATTTAAAACTATACTATGTTACGATCTATTTTTAAAGGATAGTGAGTCTTTTCCTTCTTTTTGTACGTAAAAATTTTGAAATAAAAAATGTCTTTTTTTAAAAAAAAAGTATAAATATAATCATTGAGATGAATTTAATGAGAGCTGTAATCAAACCTGTAAATCAGAGCGAATTGGCTGAAATTCTCCAGCAATATAAGTAGCGCTATAAATAAAAGCGATTAAACTCACAATTGTTTGTAGTGCAATATCAAGAGGTAGTTGCGTAAATGGTTGTTCCGTCAATCGCAAATAAAATCGATGCTGCAAAAGATTACGTTGCAAAATTAATAACGGAAATAGATTGCCATTTGAAAACGATTAATAATTTATATTCTTTCTGGGCGTTTTTTTCTTTCCTATATTATATTCCCTCTCTTATAAATATCGAAAATAATCGTTCAAATGTATTCGCATATTTTTCTTATTCTTTATCTATATTATTTTAAGCGATAAGAAAAAATCAGAAATCATTTTAAAAATTGATAAATTTCATAAAATATGATCACAATTAAGTCCAAGCAATATCAAGAGGTAGTTGCGTTAATATATTGAAGTAACAAAAAAACTTAGGATTATTTTTAAATAATAAAAAAAGTTACAAACTTGTGCAGCTGAATAGGCACAATGTAGAAGTGAAATAAGACCGGCTAAACAAATTCCACGATATATTGATAATCTCGTTGGATACATCGAACTGAATTGTTATCCTTTTACTACTTATATCTCTTCTTGAATACAGCTTAATTTTTCATTGATTTTAGTACGGAAAATCGTATAAAATTAATTTAACACTGAAAAAAGTTAATACATTGAAGTAACAAAAAAAAAGAAATCGATATATCTTATTCGCTGATGCAAACAAGCTTCAGGAAAAAGATTGAAATATTAGATGTTTCATTTGCAAATAAACTTTAACCATCTAAAGCATTTCTACTATTACTAAATCATGTCTAAATAGACACAATAAGATCAAAGTTTTCAAATAAGCAATCGGTTATACGACAAAAAGATATACTGAAAATATTTTTCTTATTGCATGCACTTTATCAGTTTAAAATAAGCAATAAATTTCAACAAAAAACATTGCAATATTAACAAAAAAAAAAGAAAAAAAAATGTTATAAAAACAAGATTTTTAATGAGACGGTTTATAATAACAATAAGATTTAGTACTCCAAAGAAAATGACAAACTTAACAAATATTTTAAATTGAAAGACAAATAAAATTCAAAAAGTACTGAAACTGTCAGTAAGTAGTAATATGAATCATTTATCTAACAAAAGGAAGAAATGAAAGAAAAATGATTTTAATGGAACTGAGAAGTAATTTGAACTTTTAGAAGAAAGCCAAAATTAAAAGATCATACTGCAATATGTTCAGTACTTAATTGTTTCATCATTTTTTAAAAAAAAAAGGAGTTAAAAAGTTGACGAAATATTTTACAAAAAAATAAACTTGAATCATATAACAAAATTAACAAGTGATCATTAAGAAAATAAAATTATGAAGAAGGAAATATCATTATAAAAATCAATTTTTAATCAATCTTGAGTGGAAAAGCTACAATGAGCAATTTTTTGCCTTCTAAGATGCGGCTCATTTGTTCTGTGATTGTAATTGGCAACTGCTGGTTCACCAAACCTAAAATTAATTAATTTCATTTTTGGCTAACTTTAATGCATATTATTTAAACAATGAATAGAGAGAGAGAGAGAGAGAGAGATTTAATGTATCCTCGTATAACACAATCTGACATTACTGGACGAAGTGAATTAAGAACAATATAATTGCTTATAACCATTTATAAAAGTAATAAAGAAAAACATAACAAGGAACAACCTTTTTGTCAACTTTTCCATATACGCGATTACTGTCTTCCTCATACTCTTCTTAAAATTTGCCATTAAAACACGTTCAACTATTGTATTCAACTTTCCGAATGAGGTCGATACAAAACCACCACGTTCCACAATTGTTTCTGCTATGCCATTTTTTGAAACCCTTTGGGATTTGAAAATTTTCATTATGAAAGAATTAAATATAAACTATTTTAAAGATAATAATATTTCTATCTTCTAATCAATAAGTGTAAATCAATTCTTTTTTTGGCATCATTTCTAAAATCATGTATTTTGAGTTATGCTTTTTAACTAATTAAAACTAAATCTTTTAAAGATTGAATATATGCTTTAAAAAAGTGAGCTAATAAAATTATTGATGTAAAAAACGAAAAAAATATGGAGATACCGGTTTGTACACACAACGTTCATGAATTTTACATGTGGACAGCATTGTAATATTTCTTGTGTATGTTACTAAGGACCGTTTCCTTCGATCGAATATACTTTCCTCAATTGTTGGTACTACCTATAAATTGTTAAAAAGGGAAGATATCTCGAGATGCATTAAATTTTTGAATTATCTTCAAATTTTCATATTTTTGAATTCGAAATTTGATTTAATAAAAATTTTGAAATCTGTTATCAAATGGAATTACTAATTAATTTATCATACCCTAACGTTAGTCAAACGTGACATCCATTTTGGAATTGCTTTCAAGAATGTTCCCGTTTGCTTTAATATCAATTTTTTTGTTTTGATTTGATCACCATCTACCTGAAATCTATTAAAAATATGAATTACTAAATAGAAGTAACAAAAACTCCATTTTACATGTAAAATCAAATACATAAACATAATGTATTCTAAACAATACTTTGCCTAAAAGATATTTTTGTTTGTATAAATTTAATTTTATATTATAATATATTACTAATATAATTATTTTAGCAAAGTAATTAATATAATTAATCCAACTACTAATGTTATAATAATCTCGCTCAAACAATTGAGTAGTCATCATACCTTACACATATCTATAAATATATTCAAAGAAATGTTATCTTAAATAATTGAATGAAACCGGAAAATATATATGTAATACAAAAAGAGAAATTAGTAAAATGTTACAATCAATACCGGATTATCAATTATCATATTATATTTCTTTAGTTCAAAAAATCTGAACAGCATTTACTAACCGCAACTTCAATAAAATCTTCACTTATGACATGTTTTGCAGTTGTATTAGGATAACGATACCAGAATACTGTTGCAACTTGTTCGAATGCATACGGTAAGTATTGGAAGCAATCATAGATGCGCATTCTCTTAATGCACCTGAAAATTTAATCTTTTCTGGAAAGATAAAAAATAAAAAAAACAATGACTTCTCCACTCTTCTTATTATACATGAACTCCATATGGCACTTTTCAGTATCATAACAATATCAAAATTATCAAAACTCTACTTCAACTAAATTCAAATATTTGATCTAATATAGTTATAATTGAGGCTATCTTCAACCCATATCTTAATAGACCATATAGATCTAAACGTAGTTTTAAACTCTGGCAAAATCGAAATAAAATTTCTAATATTTCAAATAAACTACGGAAAATAACGAAAGTTAAAATTAATCAAAATAGAATATGTAGTTCCAAATATATATGATTTTCAAATTAATTGCCAATAATAATGAAATTTTACTAAATCTTTTATCCATTTCATATGAAAAAAAAAGATGATAATGATAAGAAAGGCAATATTCACAGCATATAATGAAATAAAAAAGATAAAAATATTTATACTTGCAGTAAACAGAATAACCGGATAAGAAAGTTATTAAGAAATCAATCCATCATAATAAATTAACAACATAATGGATTGATTATACATTCTCGAAAGAAAAACTTCAAAGAGAATAGAATAAAAGCTAAAAACTAATTAAGTAAATAATAACAATACTAATGAGATCTTATCAAAATAGTTAATCACAACGAATTTGAATGTTACTAACGAAAGTTATAAGTAGCTGCATGAAACAATACTGGCAACAGAATAGAATAAAACATATTGAAAAAAAAAAATGCAATTAATAATGATTTAAAGAAAATAAATGAAATATATGAAAATTTAAAAAATTAAACTAATCACCTATAAATAAGCTAATCAGTTAAAAAGCTATTTAAGGATGATAAATAAAGTGAAAATTCTAATAATTCATTCACTACCATGTAATTTCGGAATATGAATAAAGCATCATCAAAATGAAATTGAGCATATAAGTTGAAAATAATGAGAAAAAAAAAATACAACAGAAAAACATCAATCATAGCGATAAACTAAAATATGATATTAAATATTTCAAACTATATGATTTTGCTACTAAATGATAAACTATAAAAACAAAATAGTACTACCCTAATTAGAATCTTTTGATGCAATGATAGCGATATCAGATAATATCACATGATTCTGATAATGTATAAGAAAATGATCCATATAACAAAAATAAGTAAATGTTAGTAAAAGATATAAGCCTATATAGGCCACTATTTATTTAAAATAGTTACTATCATAGCAGTTCAATAAATCTAAGTGAATTAAAATTCATCGGCACAAGCAATACCTGAATTACATTTCTATTATAATCAACAAAAAAAATTAGAATAATGAATGACTATTTAATATCAAAATTTCCTTCATCTTCGAAAGGAAATAATTTTTGTGCAATTATGTCAAGGTAAACGTATGCCAGTTGTTTATTTAAACGTGGATATTGTAAGATATGAAAGATAGTTAATATTCCTTTACGGAATTGTTTATGACCAATTAATTTAATGAAACAAATTGGCAGATGTTCTTCCAAATATTCTAATGTTAAATGTTGCGCCAATTCTATACGTAGCATTTTTTCCTGAAAAGCTGGGTAAGATTATTCAACAAAATGATAATGCATTTGCATCCTTCTCAGTAGAACAGATATTTTCGGCTATCATTTAATATGCAAAGTCAAAACAAATTAATCACCTGATCGGATTTTTACTGGATTATTAGTTCCAAAAATTGAATCTTGAATGAACCGTATCATACGTATACAATTAACTTCTACAAATATTCCATTCAGAAATCGTCTAAATAGAACAGCTGCTACCGCATCAATAGTATTTCCCATTAAATGTCGAATGATAACAATTATCCATATTGGCCATCGAACAACACCAAATAACCGATTTAAAACAAAAAGTACAACATCACAGAAGCTTCTGAAAATTTCAAAAAAGAAAAATGAGAGAGTACGAATAAGTGAGAAAAAATTTTACATCGAAACTTGATTAATTTAATAAATGAAAAAAAAAATCCTTCTGTTAACTAAAGTCATTTTTGAAGATCTAAATCTTAAAAGCGATATTTGGACATACGTAACTTAATATAATTTTGGTCATTATTAAATCATCTAGTAAAGAGTTACAATGATCTTTTCAAGCTAAAATGTAAAAGAAATCAACAGAACTCGTCGTATTGTCTGATTTTGTAGTCAAAACGAAAATGCGAAATTAGAACTCGATAATTAAAACAAATACTTTGTCCATAATGTATTTTGTGTGAGAGAGAAGTCTATCTGAGCACTTGGACAATTATCACCATATATATCGCTTTGCAATCTGTTCCGCGTTTGTTTCGCAATTTCCGGATTAATGGATGATACATTGCTGAAAATATGTACTGTTCGAAACTGTTTCTTTAATTAACAACAAAGAGTTATTTGCCCGATAAAGATTTAGTAAAGATCTGAGGTCTTCGAAAAACTATTTCTTCTTTTAACCGATCATTTGTTGTGACAAAAATTTACAGCAGAAAAAATGATGCATTATATCCTGCAGAAAACATTTGCATTTGTATCTTTAACATAAGGTTCAATTACATTCTCCACATAAGACTTCATTCATTCGTCCAATAAAATTTAAACTTTATAAATCTTGAAATTTTACTTTGTTTCGTTCGAATTGTGTGACCGAGGAATTAATGTTGTCGCTAAAAGAGATAAAATGAATGGTTTTAAATTCTGACCTCTTTCGCGAGCAAATTTACTCGGCATTTTTTTTACCATCTGAAAATCATTGAGAGAATGAAGAAGAAAAAAATTGCAAGCTAAAAAAATGGAAGTAAAACAAGAGATAGATTATATCTCTTTGCAGACAATTCAATTAATGCTTGAATTGTAACTTACATTCCACGGATAGAGATCGGAAATTTGTGTTGAATCCCTGAATCTTTGTTCAGTACTTAGAAAAACAAATAGCAGATCTGACTGCTTCAATGCTCGCTAAAAGAATAACCTTATTTATGTTAAAAAATATGTTCATATATAAATATACAGTGTTAACAAATAATTCCAATAAATCATTGCATAACGAAGCAATAATCAAAAAAGTTGCACAGACGTAATCTAATCCTTTAATATTCAGAAAAAATGCTCGTACTTGTTTTGTCAGAAGCTGAATGAAACTTCGAAATGTTCACGTCGCGATTCCACATAAACACGACTTTTACAGTTGAAAAATCGTCGAGGTGGCAATGATTCCGTTTTAATTGTATTTCCATGGAACTCTATCAGTTTTGATTCCAGAATATAAAATTCGTTGTAGTGACGAATTACAGACCACTAGAAATATTGACATCCTGAATGGTAAAACATTCACAAAGTCAAATGGTCTTAAAGCAAACATTGAAATTACGGATAAATTTCATCCAATTTAACAGAAAAACGACTTACTTTCTGTGGTGCTTCAGAGGATGATAACGATGTCTGATCACTATCATCATTTATATCAAACCGTTCAACAAAAACGACATAAGCATACATTGTATGACCTGAATATAACAATAAAAATTATCGTAACCTTAATTTTTATAACTAAAAGTCATTTTTTTATTGCAAATATTAATTAAAGCACTGAAGAAATCTGAAAAAGACCATCAACAGGATCTCGTCGTGGCTCAACATGCGGGATTGTTACATTCCATTTACTCATATCACGCCTCCGGATCAAACAACGGTATTTCAAAATTATTCGAATTCGTTTGATGTTCAAGCTCTTCATCGGGCTAAAAATTGTTTACAAATATTTCAGCCAAATTCATTCAACAATGAAGTTTTCATATTCAAAATATCAAGTAAACATTATAGCACACCATAGTAGAAATAAGTTGATCATCCTGCATTTCTGTGATGTTCTCTTTTCCATTATTCAAAACAAGCTGAAATTTCAATATTTTAGGCTATAGAAGTGAAATTTGAAAAATAAGAATATTAATAAAGCAGATAATCGTACTTCAAAGGTTGGCGTTGGTATAACTGTATCATTCCTTGGTGAAATCGAATTCAAACTTTTTGTGATTTCATCAGCTGATTCGATTCCTGTATTTATCTCACTTGATTCACCATCATTGAAATGATTAGAAGATGGATCCACCGATCGAGTTACAGGCAAGAGCATTCGCCAAAAACGATTCCTAAATTTGATAATTGTCAGAAAAATATCTAACAAAAATTGTATAGAATGATTTCTACATAAAACGTTTATGTCATATATTATCGTCATAGCCGCAGTTATATCAAACAGCAAATAAATAATAGATCCTACTGTATCAGAAATATTCAGCAGCATGACAATAACTAGCTGACTTATGAATTATATATCCTAATTCGACTGAATATCGCAACAACAACGTATATCATTGCATACTATAAAAAATGAGATGATTATCATTTTTCAAAACATCAATAATCACAAAACGCAATATCTGATTATTTCTCCCTTATAGAAGACTGAATTGATTATTCATTTAATTTCATAAGTAAATAGGATATATGATATATTTCTCTATCCATTTACCCTATTTACATAAGAATTACAAATCGAGTAAGAAATTTCGCATCTACGAATTAGAAATGATATAGAAATGTAGTCTTTAAATAATGTTTAAAAAAATCTTGTTTACCTGAACTGAGATAGGGAATAGTTAGCCTCAACAGCTGGTAAAAGAGAACGAGTTGATTTGGAATGTTTACTGGATGCAATTAATTCATCGATACCTACAGGACGAGGACCACATAAATTACGGAAGAAGCATTCTGATTGACAAAATGGTATAACATATTCATGCTGCATTCGTTTGTATACAATTTGAAAAGCCTATAATCATTAAATTAGAAATGTATGTTGGAAAATATTAAATAAATTTCATCTAATTAAATTTTACTTCTTTAAGACAATAACTCTAGCATCTAAAACTATCATTCTAAAATCACAATAAAATTGTGAAAAATTAAAACCTTTTCTAGACATCGATCAAGCAATTCATAATCATGATTCTCCACTGCTTCGCTAAATTCAGTGCTAATCTCAACAGGAAGATTAATCCTATCCGGGGCAGCTTCATGAATATATTTAACAAAAAGCTCCCAAATATCATACTGTAGTTCATTCATTGCAATATGGTCATTCTATAAATGCAATGCGAAGTTATCAAATTTCTCGTGCTCTCTACTGTCAACATTTAAATTATCAATTGATTTAAATCCAAGAATTAATAAACGAAAAAATTTTGTTCTAATTTTTGATTATCATTGCAGATCTTATGACATGTTTCCTATGCTGTTTTCCTAGACAAAATCACTAATTTATATAAGGAGATTTAACAGTACGCATATATGGACAGTATGCATGATTCGAATAATGCTTATAACAATTTACCACATTCTGGTTAAAAATATTACCCTAGGATTTTTTTTACTATATTTCTCAAAATTTCCACACATCATAATTTCAAGAAATATAATTACCTGGACATTAAGCATTCTTCCATGTGCATCTCCTGCATGGACTAAAAAATCAAGTTCATTTAAAGGTGCATGAATATCCTTTAAATAAGCCCTGAACATCAGCAGTTGTCGGGTATCTCGAAGCATATCACTAAGCTTCAATTGAAGCAGTGAATCAGGAGTGTCGATTACAGAATAATCAGTGAGTCTATACAAAATTTCAACTTTTCTGCTTTCCTAAAAAGCTACTTCTCAGATATTATCCAGATGAAGTTCCCATTTATCATATTTCTAATAAGACTCATTTTGACATGAATAATATTATTAGCCTTATTTTAAATGACCAATTTTCTAAGCAACATTTGATAAGAAAAAATTCCTTATGAACTAAATACTTTCAAAGTTAAAAGCAAAAATCATTTTGATCGTAATTGAAAATACCTGAGATATTTGTGGACAGCTAAGAACATCCGAATCACAAAGAAATATCAGCAACCGATTGATGATATCTGGATCAGCTATTAAATCCATAGCAGGCAATAAAAATGAAAAAACAAAAAGTTCTCGCAGAAAATGACGGCATATATGACTTGCCCATGGACGCTAAAATAATTTAAATACTGGAAAATTTAATCTTAAAGAAGATGAATAGATAAATGAAAAAAGCGAGACTATCGATGGAAATACATAAAAAGCAAAGACTTAACACATACGCATACGTAAACAATTCTCGAAAGTTTTATATTTTGCAGTATTAGCATAAAACTTTAAATTATCATATATCTTCAGGAATTCCTACTAGAAAATAGTAACCACTTATTAGTCATATTAGTTATATCTTCTTATTAAAGATAACAGAATAGATATTTTATTAAATAATAGTTTTATTAAAGCATGAAATAACTACTTTAAAGTATCATGAAAAAAACTTAAACTAGGCGAAAGAAATACCGAATGATTAGTAAGAATATCACGAAAAGGGGAATCATCATCGCTGGAATGACCTGCGATACAACTTTCATCCATTATTAATCCAATTAAATGATCAGCTAATTCACGTAGATAATTCACTTCATTTTCTCGTGAACTAAGAGCAAAATGTACATCTGGCATAGCTTCTAGAACTTTTGTTTCAACCAAGTGAGATGAAGATATCTGAATGATATGCAGTGATTAACAACTATAATTATGAGATAAAAATCAAAATTCATTGGAAATGATCAGAAATAACAATCTGAAAAAAAAATTTTAAATTATATGATTGAAAAATATCTAAAATAATTTTAAAACATTCATTATTTTCAATTGCAAGATCTCTTTAAAGCATAAAAACGTACATTTTTATCAATCATTGTACTTAAATGTTCTACTCTGCTACAATGTATTGCTGCTAGTGGCAATGCTTCAAATAAAATTGTCGAGGAAAGGTCAATCTTCTGAAAGCGCAAATACAAGACAGCAACAGCATAACGAATTTGATATCTAAAATAAATCCTCGAATATTTTTTGATCTCGATCAGTATTTTATATTCATAAATTATTTAATAATTTCATGATTTATACCATTTTATACAAATGGCATTCAATCTATGTGCTCTTCGTGTATGCTATTAGATTTGTTAATTTGAAGCAACGATAAATGATTGGATAATTTTCATAAATATGATAAGATGCAAAAAACTTGTTGAAATCACCTTATTTCATTAACAAATGCAGTGTCACCATTTATTTTCGTTTTATACCAGCTGTTTACATAGTTGTCAATTAATTGTTCAATTAATTCTTCAAGCATCTTATTTACCGACTCTGGTATTGTCACGCCTAAAATAAAATTCTTCCTTGTAGTTTAATAACAAAACTATATGTTCAACTTTCTCGAAAAAAAAAGTCAGACTCATTTTTCAACAGAAAGAACTCAAATTTTCATGAAAAAATTTTTGCAAGAAATATATCAATTATCAAATTTTTTTCTGACAGCGATATTACTCGCATCTTAGCGTATTCACTTGTAATAAATCATTGACACGCAACTTAAAGTTTTATATCATAAAAAAATGCGGAATTATAAAAGCAATATTAAAAAATGATTTAAAAAGTGAATATTTGGTAGCTAACCCTTCCATGGTAAATCACGAATTCGTTTGGAATTATTTTTTACATCCATGTTTTTAACAGTGGCTTCATTAGCAATTAATTTCTCGCCAAGCCAATTTTCAAAAAAATTCCATAAAAATTCTCCATTAGAATAGTCCATCAAACAAGCTATTATAAAATAGCCAACAGCTAATGCTGAACAATGCGAGACAATCCATAAAACACTGGAACGAAAATTGTGCAAAATTTTAAAATAATTACCAAAGCATGTAATGTTTAGTAATATAAGCAAAAGGAGGAAGTGAATATGTAAAAAGATATATAAATCTCTAAATCTAACGTAATAATATAAATGTGAACGCACAACTATTTTTCGTAAATTAATTTAAAAAACTTTATTAATTGATGAAAAGATGATTACTTAAGCAGCAAGAATTGATAATAAAAAGAAAAAAGTGACAGAAACGAACCAAAAAGATAACTATTTAAGGTATGTAAAAATAAAATTGATTACAGAAATTTAGAAAGAATGATATACGCAGGAAAAAATTTCGTCATATAAAAATGAAAAAACTGATTATCATAAATACTTAAAGCAGTAGTTATACAAATGAAAAATTAGACTTCATTTGGGAAATGAAATTAAAACTTCTATTATTTACTAATAAAATCATTCCATTTCTCTGAAATCTTTAACTGCTATTGATTAAGTTGTTCGTTAAAGGAAAACATAGCTTGCAACAATAATACTTTATTTCATATTAAGATATAAAAGTTTTGGAAACTTTATCCACTTGTACGAGTGGATACCTGTTTTGATAATTTTAAGAATTTCAAGAAAAGCATACCTGCATTTGAAGAATATCATAAGAAGAATAATCAAAATAAATGTTGAAAGTATTTTCATGCTAGAATTTTTCAGTAAATAAAATCAAGAAATAGTTCAAGAAATAGAATCCATCAATATGATACAGCAATAAATAAGCTGCAATAAATAACTTCAGAATATTTTTCAGTATCTCATTTAAATATTAATTATCAAAAATCCATTTCATTTTAAAATTATTAATTCAAAAGAATGAGTAAACCTAAGAAATGAAAGGTATAATAATTATAAATACACATAATCAAATGTTCCACACTAGGCTACAGCAATCAGTACATATCCAAAAAACTTGAATTTACAAACATGAAAAATAAATTCAAGTATTTTGAATTCCCAATGCTTTCATTAATCTATCCAGAATTAAATTCAAATTATTTTTTAAAACAAATTCTCTTTGTGACGACTTAAAAATTAAAAATTGAAGATTGAAAATTTCATGATGTCTAAAATAGCAAATTTTAAAGAAAATGCGTATGCTAACGCATCTCATAAAGATAAAATGAAAATTATTCAATGATTTTATTAGCAGAAAATAAACATTAATAATATCGCTAATTCATATAAATATTAAAAACAATATTCAATGGTTAAAAAACAATTCAGAAATTAATTGCCTCATTCAATAAAAATAATTTTTCCTGCATTGATGTTTCATTGCGGAATAAAGATATTTCTAATTTTCATTACCATACTTTTTGAAATATATCCCAATAAAAACAATCATAAGTCACTTAAAACCAGTCACAAATTCAGCTCAATTAAAACCTCTAACAATTTCTTCTGCTGAATAAAATATTTATATTTGATTACAAAAAAAAAGAGATTGATTAATCTCTTATTACACAATTAATGCAACAAGAATTAATGAAAAAAAAATAAAATTGTTTGTATAAGAACAGAATGACGATATATGACTTATGAATTATTTTAATTTTATAGAAATAAAATTTAAGTGAAGTCGAAAAAAGAAAATCTGAAATTTGAAAATTTGGTCAAGAATTTACTAATATATAGCAGCAACCAAATACCAATTTTTTTAAAATGGAACTAAGATAAATTCGTCGGCTTAGTAATTTTTTTCTTTCTTTTTTTGGAAAAAAGTTTTCGTTTTCTTCGTTTCAATAATGCATTTGATTCAGGAAATACTGGTCGTTTTACTTTGTATGCAGCAGTACCGCCAATACGTGATCCACGTAGTTGTGCACAGAAAGGTAGAAGAGCTGGCTGCCGTATGAATAAACCACGTCCTTCAGGCGTATGGGCTTGCAAACGAACTTCCCCACGTCTAGATGTTACGCATATCCAGCCCAGCGAAGAAAGTACTATATCACCACAACCTTTATGTGATCCAGTGCTTTCCAAAATCATTTCACTGCCTTTGAGCTAAAAAATAAAAATAATACTATTCCATGAGCTTAAAATTTTCAAACTTTTTATTTTTGGAATATGGAATTTCCAAATCGTAATTAATGCCTGCAATGTATCTGGAAAGGACTAAATCTAAAAGTGAGAACTTACTTCCGGAAATCGCGCTATCCTTTCCGCATTTCCAATCGGAACAGCAAGAAGTGAGCTACCTAAATATTTTTCTCGAAAAGTTGCAATTTCAGAAGTTTTTCTTATGAAAATCGGCAACTGAGCACTAGCAAATACTGTTAGCTGAAACTTTCAAATAGTTAATATAATGATCGTAAGACAATCTGCTATTATATAATTTATTATTATTATTATATAAATTATTATATAAAGAGTGAGCATTTCAAATTCCTTTGTCAAACCAAAACCAGAAATTAAATTCTGTAATCATCTTAAAATTGCATAAAATTTTTTTAAAAAGACAAAATTTTTTAACGTAAAATAAATTGATAATAAATTTCTTGAAAAAAATTACGAGAACACATGATCGCCTTTCTGGATGATCTCTATCCGAAACAGGTCCCACAGCTGTCGGTAAACTAATCACATCGACTTGCGCAATGCCACCAACAATAAGAGATTCTTCTGAATGCATGATAAATGTTCGCGGCATAATCATTGTTCGAGGTAAAACAATAATCAGTTCATCCAAAGTGAACAAATTCAAGATCTAAATGACAATATGAGTTATAGTAACAGTAATTCAGAAAAAATAAATAGCTGAAATCCAAATAATCTTAAAACAGTTTCAAAAGTTTCATATTTCAAAATTAGATAGCTAATGCAACAACAGAGTAACTTCATATAATTTAGAATAAGTTGTCTGGGGATGGCGAATACGAAAGCAAAAATTAACAAAATAAGGCAAATATGCTTCATATGATATTAATATGGTGTGCATTTCTTAAGAAAAGAATTACTGAATAATTCCAATTAGCTCTTGGATAGGCAGTTATTAAATCGATTATACGTTCTAAAGAAATTAAAGAATAAACCTGATCTGAGTTGACCATCCCAGGAGTATCAAAGCACCATTTTCCCTTCGCAAAAATAAACGAATTCGGATCAAAACTAAAAACGAAATCAATATATAAAAGTTTGCTGCGAGAAAAAACATTAGTGTATATATTATACTTCAATTAAAGGCAATAAAATTGCCGAATTTCAAAATCTATCCAATAATTAATTTTGGCAAAATCAAAAAAAAAATAATATAATAAAAATGCAAACTTACGCTCGCTTCGGTTTGTCTGTTTTTTCAGAATCGGCAAGTACGGAACGAAAAGATGGTGGTTGCAATTCTTCTTCACGATCCTTTAAAATTACAATTAAAAAGGAACGAGAGTAGAAACTTTAGTAATAAAATAATTCAAATTTACTATTTGTTTTGAAAATACATTTTAAAATAATAAATATGTGAAATTATACAAAATAAACCTTGAACGAATTTCCAATACCAGATTGCAACACTGCATACTTTATATCGCCTGATTCCTTATAAAGTTTATACCGCATACGTTCCTCTTTCTTTTGCCAAGCTTGATTCGTTAACAATCTATCTAACTTCAATATAAGATATGGAACATAAATAAAAATTCTAATCCTATTACAGCAGATTATTAAAAATTTATGATCCAAAAAAAGTGAATAGCATACTCATAAAAAAGGAATTTTTGAGATAAAAGAATAATGAAAATAAAATCTATAAGAAAATAAAATATTTAAAAAGATATATCGAAAAAAGTTTAAAACTTACCTTCGTCGTCTGATTTCCAATTTATGTGGTGAAGGATTCATTACTGGAAATTTTAACAATGAAATGGTGGTACCAGGCCAAGGAGTTGTAGCTGCACGTTCTATCAGATCTACAGCACGCACTTTGCATAAATCGGATTGCAACAATGCGTTGAAAAGTGTTCTATAAATGCAACAGATTAGTGTAAAAAGCCAACTTGTGAGATGTAAATAAATAATCCATTATATTTACATAATTTTCGATGGAAAACCGATAGAAAAATATCATAGTCGATCAGTACATACAGTATAGTCTTAGTTCTTTCAACAAAAATTAACTTATTTATAACAAATTACGAGTAAATTATAGTAATTTTAAACTGCAAATCACATGCCAAAATCAAAACAATAACTAGTCTAGGTGAATACATAGGAAAAACTAACAAGTCAAAAAGTTATAGAGTTAATCAATTGGTAGAAGAAACGTACGATTTCCCTGCGTTTGTACATCCGACTAAATACATATCATTTCGCAAAGTGTCTCGAGTTGAAAATCTTAGGAATATGTTCTGCAATAATAGAGCTTTTCATGATTTTACAAAACATTTGAGTTCTTGCTATAAAATAAAAAATTTCATATTTCTTTGTGAATTTGAGAAAATCATTGTATCTTGATGATCAAGAATTATATTGTTACATGACTCGTAAAGTAGACTTCTTTCCTAATGTATATAGTAAGATAATGAATTTGATTCATGTTATTATTGAAGCGAATCCTATATGGGCTTGATAATTTTGTTTACCCTATTTGATACTTCGATGTATTTTGTTCCTTTTTTTTATTTTGATACTTTCCACATTTTCGATTTACTTTATCTTTTTTGTTAATTTTAAGATTTATCTCCCAAGAGTCTAAGCTACATACGGCTAAACTAGAATTTTCAAATGTTACCCAAATATCATGAAATTTTTTATCGTTTGAAGAAGTTGTCAAAATGGGGGGGTAAGTGATAAGGAACATGTCTCACTGAAACATTTTTTTCTTATCGATTCTGAGTAGTGATCAAGAAATAAGATTTCATAACTGTCACCTGAAACACCTGATCGGTCAAGCAAATGATGTTTTTCACTAGAATAACAATTTTGCAAAAATAAAGTAGAAATATTTAATATAATACATACAGTAATAAGATCTTCGACACCATATCCTGTTTTCGCGCTAATAAGTGATGTATTTAAAATGTTGAAATTTTCAGCAAATCCTGCTTCTTTCAATGTATTATATAAAATCTGTCGGAAGTGACGCAGAAAACCACAGTGTGCATCTGGCGGCAATAAGTCAACCTTATTTCCTATAATAATCAGTAAAAAATAATACAAAATAATTTGACCTGATTTTTCATTTAATCCATTTAATTTTTCATTTTAGAATTTTTTGTGGAATGAAGAACACTAAAATAGGATATGCTAGATGAGAAGAAATAACTTACCAACAACAATCATAGGTTTCTGATAACCAATTATCTTCGGCAATTCAAAATAAATAGATCCAGGCAAATCACACATGTCAACAACAAGTATTATTAGCACTTCTTGTTTTAACTTCAAATGCTTCATCATTGAACGATAATCCACTTCACAAACATTCACATTCAACTAGAATAAAATAAATAATAATCACTACAGAAATTTATAAAAGCTAAAAATTCAAACTAATCGTATTGCTATTTAGTACTGGCATAAAATTGTTAGAATAAATAAGAATCAACTAAAATTCTAGTTTTATTCCAAGATTCAAAAGAAAAAGTTCCAGAAATATGATACAAAAGATGAAATTACCAAAAAATTATGTCTTTTGAGCATATAGCATCTGCGACATAATTGATCTTTGTAATCATTCAATTTCAAAAAAATTTCTGCGGGCAGAAAACCTGGCAAAGAAGCATCCTGAAAACAAAAACGAAATTGCAAAGATATCACTTTCCGTAATAGCAATAGCTAAAAAGAAAAAGAAATTAATCGACCGATTACTAACTTCTATATCGATTCAATCAACGAATTAGTAAACTGTATTAAATTTTGATGAGAAAATTAAAATAGTGATGATTATTTCGTACTCGACAATGGAAATTCGCTCCACAAGCACCACAGAATTTATTTGAAGAAGGTATTGATGGATCAACTGTACCATAATTATCCAGAATTTCATCACTCTCGTCCTCGATTACATTATCCTGAAGCTCATCAAACTATGATTACAAAATTAAGAAAAAAAACAAGTTTCCAATTTTCATATTACCTGAAGCTTCTGGAAATAAATTTCAACATAAAGAATCATAGAATTAGAACATAGACAAAGCGTCAAATTAGCATACAACATAAAAACATTAGCATATAAACATAAACAAAGCGTCTGCGTCAAAACAAACAAACTTTCGGATCGATGCTTTGTCCTGGTAACTGAAAATCAATTTCTTCAACAGCGTCTTCGGCACCGTAGCGAACTACTTCATCGTCAACACTAAAATTTTAGACCTTTTTTTTTTTGAAAATTTCAGCACTATTCAAAATACTACAGCATATAATTATCAGAAGTAAACAAGGAAAATTTCGTACCTTTCTCCACATTCATATAAAATCTAAGAAAATCTAACTTAAACGTCAAATGAACTAAAGACAAACTTTTCTAATTCAGCCCCAGGTATATCTGCCGTTGAACCAACGACAAATTCATCAACAAAGCCATCTCCATAAATATAAAATCCACGATCTGAACCAGGAAGTTTTGAAAATGTTGATAAATTTTCTGTAACATTTTTTGGAATAATCGAATCAGCTTTCAGTAGAAAGGAACCAGCCAACGGGAAATCCTGTAATAATTTGACTGAACATTTTAATACTAAACTAAATCCTGCTCATTTCAAATAAGAAATTGTGAATTATTCTATTTCCAAAACTCTAACCACTAAACTAAATGAAATGAACTGATGAGTGAAATCTGACAATTCACATTACCGATATAAAATTATACTATTGATTACACCATAAACATTACAATGATAGCGTATTCAAAACTAGAATTCATAAATTTAAATTTGTTTATATAAAACAATAAAACTAAATGTAAAAATTACATCCAGTTCTTCGCCAATTCCTTTACAACTATGCTCAAATTTATTCTTTTCATATTCATCTTTTTCTTTTCTAGCTTGTCGATATGCAATAATTGAAGCATATTTGTTTGCATTTTTCCTGAAATTAATGATTTGAAAAGACAGCTATTGCAAATTTCTTTTAAATTTTTAAAATTTAGCATACAATTTTCAGATGCAATAAAAAGTGACAACAAATAAAATAAACAAACTCCAAATATCTGTTAGCAGATAAGGAACCCAAATCCATTTCTAAAACAGATGACTGATTTCGATTCTCAACCCAAGAAGCTTCCAACCGTTTCCGCATCAATTCATTAATTTTCGAAACTGAAAGTGCTTTCGTCGGAATATTTTCAATAGTTTTTGTTTTTCGTCGTAAACGTCTACCGAATGACTGAGTTCGCTGTCGTACAGGCAATAACGAAAGCGGATATGATTTTAAGATTCGAAAAGTTCCACACAGCATAATGATAACAATCGTTTGAATTTTACTTCTGAACTCTGCGAACAATTTTTACTATCATCATTAATATCAGAAATGTAGTTGACTGAAATATTAGGAAATTGGCAATATATAATGTTTAATACAAAAAATTTGCTCAAAATATTAAGCTAATATAAGTTTTATCTAATAATGATAATGATAAAACAAGAAATAATTTTTATCATATGCTCAATTTTAATCTGCACAAAAAATCATTATTATGAAATGATTCAAAATATTTACCTTTTTTTTACATCAAAATTTCCGGTATTTGCAAAAAAAGATTGCAAATCAACACTGCCAATTCCTGCACCTCTTTCAAAATCATCTTCTATAATCTACAAAGAATACTTATAATTATGAACAAATTATAAATCAAAAATTTTTAGAAACTAATCCATTTCATTCCCGTTTTAGTATATAATTTTTTTTCAAAAAAGGTAAACAAAACTTACTTCGATATCTTCAAAAACGCCATACAATTGGACAAAATTATGTGTTAAAACAAGAATAATAAAAACAGCAACTGCTATCGGTATTAGTAATGGTATAGCAATAGCCCAATATTTCGCTGGTAAATATGTTAAATGAAGTGATTCTAAGAAAGGTGTTGGAACAATAGCCCAAATTAGATATAAAGCCAGAAAAAACCAAGAACAGATAAATAATGCAAAACCTGAAATATATGCCATAAAATTTATCATTTTAAATCTAAAATTTTCATTTAATTAAATTAAAATTTAATTGTACTCGACGACTTATTAATTAAGTGCATTAACTGATCAATACATTCTCTTTTATTTCGTCTTGCAATAATTCGTAGATATTTTAGTAATTTCTAAATTTTCCATTACCAAATTATTAGTGTAGCATAAAAACTAAAAATACTTCATTGTTTTTTTTCGACAAATTGTAAAGTTTAAAACAATATTAAATATTTCCTAGAATATAATAACCCTGATACCTTAATTAGTATAACATGAATAATTCAATATTGCATTTAATAGTTTCTGGAATTTAAAAAATTTTTCTCAAAACTGAGTAATACCATATACTCCTCGAGCAGGTGAAGGATTTGGTGAAGCATACGGTGGTATCGGAATTTGAACTACCTTCTAATAAATCATCAACAATAACCATACGGTTCTATAATCAATCATAAAAGAGCTTCACGTACTATTGAATATATCCCTAAATTTTCTAATTAATAATTATTTCATTATTATTATTACCTTTTCTTTAATTAGAGAGAAAAAATTATAATTAAAAATTGGAAAAAAAAAACCATATTTTCCCTAAAATCATATGCAAAATGTATTCATAAATTTTATGTAATACTAAATAACATAAACAAAACAAATAATATTAAGCGAACATTAAAAATTTGTATAATACATAATACAATATATTTTGCCCATAACAGAACAAGGAAACAAAAATCAATTTAATGTTTAATTCAAAAATAATGTCCCAAGATTAAACTCATCCATGAAGTGTTAAGTATATATCTGTGGTTATATTACTTAAAATAATGGACATAAATGAACATCTAAAATGGAATTCGTACTCTTGGCTATCAATTATTTTATCTAATCTCTCGTCTTATTAGATTCTGCTATAATCTCGAGGTCATAGAGATAAGCTATGGGAAAAAAAAATATATTAAGTAGAAGACCGATTAATTTTATATACGGAGTTTTAAACTGATAAGATCCAGTTTTTCAAATGAATAAAAAAAAATAACAGTTTTGGAAACAAACTAGTGAACTAATAATTCTAGCTCTTGTCATTCTAATCTATCAGAAAATAATTATAGCGAATAGATAAGAATAAGTGATATAATGCATTTTATCATTCCCACTCATAATCGTCGGTTTTATCAACATTACCATTTTCATCATCTTCTTCTTTAGGCGGCGGTGGTGGTATTCGCGCACTCATATGTGCAAATGCTCCTTCGCTTAATCCTACCGATTTTATTGGTTCTCGATGTTCCGACTTTTTTCCAAACATTCCTGTAAATTGAAAGCCTGTAAATTTATTTTACATTTACAAGCAAATTTGTGAAATTACAGAATGAAAATATGCTTAGCAATAAACAATACTAAAATTTAAGTACCTCTACGCCTTTGTTCCAAAGCTTTTGCTAGCGATGACATCAGATCGTCGCTCGATGAAGGAGTAACTACATTTCGTTTGGGTAATACCGATGTATCCTCAGCAAGTACTTCTTCCTAAAAATAATTCATTCATTAGTTATATTAGGCGAATGTCATTTTAATTTTCTTTAATTGAAAATAGAAAAGATGTTGAGCATTTTTAAAATTACTTACTCTGTTTCTTACTGAACGCAATTTCGCACCTTTTACACCTCCAGCTCTACGTATAGCATCCATTAAATTAGCTCTATCATCATTAACTGCAGTTACCGGCTTCGATGAATTATTAACTGTGATTTGCGCTGCAAGTTGTGGTGGTGGTGGTGGTGGAGGTGGCGGTGGAGGTGGTGGTGGTGAAGATGAAGATGATATTTTTTCTAAAAAGTAAAAACTATACAACATTCATGCAAAACATAAAATGGAGAGTATTAAAAACAATAAATATTTGAAATTTTTTAAATTCTTTTTTCTCATGTTTCACTGGAACTGAATATAAATAGTTTTGCTGCAACTACGATATTTGAATTTATCAAATTGTCTTATAGAACCACAAATAATATATTAAAAAGATAAATGAATGATAAGAAAAAGCAACAAAGAGAAATATTGTCACTGTATAAGATTTATACAATGAAAAAAAAGAGAGCGAAAAGGAACAATGATAATTAAGAAAATAAAGATGAAGAGTGAGAGAATATAGAATATAGCTGATTAAATCGACAAAATTTTCAGTCGTTATTTGTTCTACTTTCATGCAATATTAAAAATTAAGCTCAAAACTTATAACAGAACGAAGAACAGAATTTGAATTCAAAAATTCATTGAATAAAAAGATGTCATTTCAAAATAATTGACACCTTTCTATTCAAAGAGAATTGTAAAAAAAAAAAAATTCAGCAAAATTACAGCAAAAATTTTTAAATTCTAGCCTGAAGATAAGACTTAATATTCTAGATATTTTTTTAATAAATTTAATATTCCTTTTGCCATGTAAATAATACTATATAAAACGATAATCTTTCCATTTTACAACCTGCTCTTCGACTTTTTTTTTCTAATTCATTTTCTTCATCTTTCAGAAAAAAATATCTCCCAATTTCTGGTCATGATCAAATTTCAGCAATAAAGTTCCAAATTCATGATTGAAATACCTTGTGCTAAGTAAAAGTGTTTGTGGTAGAATCTCCAACTCCGGCAATGACCATATGATTTTGATATGATGATAATTTAATATAACTATCCAATTTAAAATGAAAATGAACAAATCAATTTGTTAAAATCCGAACCACTAGGAGTGGCTGAATTTGCTATCTGTTGTTTTGTTGCCTCAAGTGATACTTCTTGTACTTCGTTTTTTTCTGCATTCGGAAACTGCGAATTCATGATGTTCTCATTGATTGTTGAGAACGGTTTACCAGTATTTTCTGCCATAGGCAATTCTGACTTGGTTTCTTCATTATTACTATCCTCTTCCGTTATTGGAATATCTTGCGATTCAGCAGTACTTGATATATCTTTTCCTAAATTTTTCTGAACAATCGACAAGTCAGGAGGAAGACCTGGAATTAAATCACATTTGGAAATATATGGTTAATCCAAACATACAAGTATCCATAAATATTTAAATGTTTATAATAAAGATTTTTATTTAGTGCATAAATGAATCTCTTAGAAACAGATTAAATTAGAAAGCAAATTTTCAGAAACTTTTCAAAATCGTGCAGATTATACTTCTTCAAACGTTACAACAAACGATATATGCTAAGGAGAGTAAATCGATGATTTTCGCCAGTGACTTTTAAAATAAGTAAATAAGATATCAATGATATACTCGTTGAATCGAATAATAAGTCTGGAAGACTGAAATTCTGAAGTAAACCGAATTCCGGTTGATATTGCAACGGATCCGTTTTCTGTTTTACACTGACATCCAAGGTTGAATCATCAGTTATTGGTGCAAGTTGCTGTATCTTAGATTCCGATTCCGTATGTAACTAAAAGAACATGTAGGAATCCGCAAAAAAACTATTTAACATTATCTGCAGTTTAGTTTCAATAATATAAATGATTAAATTTTTAAAAGTCGATTTTTTTCCTTTTTCTAAAACCATACTTTACTCTGTAAAAGAATAAGAGAAATTCAAACCCACTTCAGTTTTCACATTATTAAAAGGATCCATGAATCGATCATCAGTATAGACATTCAGCGTAGTGTTAAAAAGCAGTAGATCAGCCACTGACTGCAAATTATCAGGAATCTGTCTGACTGAAAGCAACAACTTTCTAACTCAAACACCTCTGTTTTGAAAGCATATAATTAAGCTTCCTAGAAACTATAATAAGTCTTGATTTTTTCCCCAAATTTCAAGTTCTAATCAACTTATCTCAGACAATTTTACCCAGATAAGAGAATAAGAAATTATTTCTATGTTTGTTTTAGATACAAACTAAAAATACAAATCTTCTCCTAAACACATAAGATAACTTACTGGATTTCTTTGGTTTTATTCCTCTTTCTGTGAATCGATAAAATTTTCGCTTTTCATCCAAAACTGCTGCAACATCTTTTGATTCATGTAAATTATATTTATGCTTCGCATTAATTTTCTTCAAAAAAACTTTCGTATCTGTCCGTAATCCTTTGCCCAAAATACTCTGCTGACATTCATTTTTGATCTCTATAAATTTCCCAGGAGCACTAATTACGATTGCAGAATTCATCTAGAAAATCATATAATATTATTACAGTTTACTTATCGTAATCAACAATTTTCAACTTCATTTTAATTTCACAATTTTTTTGTGAAACATGTTAACAAATGCGAATGAACATTTCTTATCAAACGAATATTAAAAAAGAAAGAACTATTTCCTGTAAAAACCTTTACTAACTTCTCTGATTTGATCAATTTTTTTAGCAACTTGCTCCATATTCAGTTGGACGCGACTAGCACGCTCATTACAATTTTTTATCCTATTCGATAAACGTTCAAATATTTCATTTGATAAATTTATCAGTTGTTCCAAACCGACTACAATCCATTCTACGGCCTCTTCATGACTTGCATCACTTGGTATCATACAAATAGACATTTCTCGTGGCAATAATCTGCAAAATCGAATTCAATTTGCATCAATCTATAGCAGCAGATAACAGAAACATTTGTTTAATAAATTTCTAAATCAATTCTTTCAGGCTTAAAAAACAAGTAAAAATGCTTAAATTCATAAATAGTACTTACCTTTATAAGTTTTTAATCATTTTCGTTGGTTTTCCCTCTAAAGCAATTTTGAAAATTGAAAATTTTGCAACGCTAAAAAAAATTCGCAATAATGCGACGAGATATTTCTAGCTTCTTTTCTTCATCATCTGAAATAATGCTGTTTTAACATGTCTAAATTTATCAATTCTCGAATATAAATCGTAATAAATACATATGAAACAAACAACGAACTTAAATGATAGAATAATACGCAACTAAGTTTTCTTGTAATTATACTAATCATCATATTCAAAAAAAAAAAAACTAATTTTTTTTGATTTAAAAATTATAAAAGTAATAACATTCCGCGAAAGAATTCATTGTTATCTTTTTTGATATATCATTTCGTGCTGCACTGTTCATTGGAATGTTTTAGACTGTGCATTAATGGGATTCTTTATCAGTGATGCCCTTCGTAAGTTAATTTTGAAGTATCATAAATTATAAGTTTTACTTAATGAGTTATTTGGTAAGTGATTCAAAGGCATTCTAAAATTATTCAGGTCATCTAAAAATATTACACAGCAATAAGTTGCTTTATACAATTTCATGACTCTTAGTGATCTGCGCATATCCTTTAATCAATTCCAATAAATAATTGTATTAATTTGTAAAATTTTGAAAATAATGTTTACGCATAGCTAATATGTAATAAAATCTATTCATAATTTTTCCACCTGAAATTTAATAGTTTTCAATTCGTAGAGTTTTGCTAGAAAATTAATAATGCCATGCGCATTTTACAATAATTCAGTCAAATAAATCGTCATATACTGCGTGTAATTGAAAATGTTCGCAAATTAACGTAAATATTATAACACGTGAAATGTTTGTTATTTACACTGATACTCTATCACACTTATGCAACCAGTAATGATAACTGCATTGATATTTTCCAAGCATTCTTTAGTATCATTACTCATTTTACAAATAGAAAAGAATTATACAGTGAATATAAATAATTAGAAAAAACTAGTCATTGTATAATAAATTGCAGAAGGAATTAATTCCTCGTTCTGATTTAAATTTCATTAAACTTTATACAGCTGTCATTATCATCAAAATTTTCGATTAGAATTCTAAACTAATTACCAAAGTAAATTAGGAATCACATAAAAATATGACAAATTATGAGAGAAAAAAATATATTAAAAAAAAAATAAAATATGAGAAAAAAATGTAAAGGAAAAAAGACCTAAGAAATAATTAGATTTTTAAAAAACGAAACTCTTAATATTGTTAGGATAAACAAGAATTTTTTACATCCAATAAAAGCATATGCTGTATATTAGTTAAACATATGTGCAAGAAAAAGGAAGAAAATCAAGAAATTAGAAATGGAATTGAAAAATATTTGATTTCTTCCGTCATTAAATCCATGCAAAATGTTGATGTCAATAAATGGCATTCTTAGAGAAGTGAAATATAATATATTTGAAATTTTTTAGGAAAAAAAGAAAGCCCTAAATTCAAGCTACTTAATGCACTGACAAAATTAGAAATATAAGAACAAAGAAACTAAAAGTGAAAGATTAAGTGCTGCAATTCAACCAATTCAATACATTTTGAACAGAATGAAAATCCACATCCTAGATCTGAAATTAAATTTAGCGTTAATTACTGTTTTTTGAATATTTGTTTTTTTTTTAGTATCATTTGGGCTGCTCTGTCATTTTATATTATTGCATATCATAATTCTACTATGCAAAACTAAAAGTAAGCAAAAAATCGATCAAACGACACCACAGAATAATAAAATGACCTTAAATGAAGCGGTAATTTTACGATTGTTATTGAGTGGAATAATAAATGAAAATTTCCTTTTTTTGTAGATAATGAATTTTTTCAAATTTTGAAATATTTTAAAAATATCAAAAGATTAAAATTTGAAATTTTTAAAAATATACTTTTTACAAATTTCTTTTTTTCAATCAAAAGCTGTTATTTCAATTTCAAAACAACTACTATTAAGTATACTCCAAAAACTGAAAGAAAAAAAAAGAACTTTTTCTAACGAATAAATGAATTTCCTTCTCATTTGGATAATTTTATAAAAACTTGATGAATTCGATATTCATTATTGATAAGGCGGTCACTTTTTTTTTTTTTGCATTATTCAATTATGTGAAATTTTTCGTTAATATATTTTGATCGGCCATTTTCATTTTAATTCTTCTAGCATTTACTTTCATATAATTAAATTAATAGTACTACGGTATTATGTTGAAATCAATGATTTCATCATTTTCATTGTGTTAAAGATATCACGAATGTGATAATTATGATTATTTTAGATGAAAATAATAAGTTATTTGTAAGATGCATGTCTGCAAGACAACGTACATACAACACACTTTCTCGCACTTAATAAAAAAATCATTTTTTTTTTATTTTATCATTGATATTGTTAATATCTTTTCTTATTATATATACCATTTTAAAATCTTCTCTTATTATCAGTTAATAGTGGCTAACATAAAAATTATCTTTTATTATCATTGATATCTCTTCTAATTATTCTTATTATTAATATCCTTATTGATACTCTTCTTAATTTAGATAATATTAAAACAACCATTGCCATCAGATGCAATTCCTATTAATAAAACAACATTAAAACAATCATCAACTAAACCAATTGAATCAGAAGCAATTGTTAAAATGATACATGAAGAGGATACACAATGTGATACAGGTGATTGATCCGGATAAGTATAGTATTGATGTGAGATGGCAAAAAGAAAAAGAAACAAAATCTAATAAATAATAACTAAATTGAAATATAGCTTTAACAAATCACTTACAATTTTCAAATATTCAATTTATGATATCGTTCATTTTTTTTCTTTTCATATTTTACCTTTTCAGCAGAACAAAAAAATATAAATGAGAAGTCAGAAATTAATAAAACACAATCAGAAACAGAATTTGAAGATATATCACTGAAAACATCATTGCGAATTAATCAAACGCAAGGAAGTATTTCACAACGAGTACGTTAAATATTCACGTTTACATTTATACGTTAAAAAAAGCCGTAATAAATTGAACGAAATATTAAAAAAAAATTTGAAGAAATTATTCTTAGAAATTCTTATTTAATAATTTGCTAATATAATTTTGCTAGAAATATGTTTATTTATATTAATGATACATTTTATTAAGAAAACGTGCATATATTAAAAAAATGTGTGTATGTGAAGAAAACGTGTATATATTAAAAAAAATATATTAAAAAAACTGTGTGTATGTGAAGAAAACGTGTATATATTAAAAAAAACATGTATATATGAAGAAAATTTGTATATATTAAAAAAACGTGTATAAATTAAAAGAACGTGCGTATATGAGAAAAACGTGTATTTTTAACAGAAATATCTCGAAACGAAATGAAATGAAATGAAATGAAACGAAATGAAATGAATTGATATGTTTTTTTTTTTTTTTTTCATTATAGATGGACGATAGTGCTGATACTGGTGAATATGTTAGTGATCTGCCGGAAGATCGTGAACATAGTAGTGATGAATAGATTAATTCCTATTTAAAGAAGCACTTTCTTTTTTTTTTTTTTTTTTTTTTTTGTTTAATAATTTGGCATTACAAACATTTATTAATATTTATTTGTATTTTTCAAATGATAATTAATTTGATTATTTTGAATTAATAAAATATTCGAATTGGCATAATTAATTTTATGTAAAATTTATTAGTTGAATTTCAATTTTTAAATTTTTCGCCAAATATTTAATTCGTTTCTTATTGTTATTCAATTTTTTTGAAATTTAAAATTTTTTTATTCAAAATGAATGATCTGTTTAAGGAAAATTTCTCGTTGCAAATATTCGAGAAAAAAAAAGTTTGTATTAACTAAAAATTAAAATCCAAATAAAAAATTCTTTTAAAAAATGTTTCGCAAAGCATATTTTATCAAATACAGTGAAATTTTTTCGACAATTTTTATTCGCAAAAAAAAAAAGAGAAACAGTATCCTGAGAAATATTTATCAGTCATAGTTTTTCATAGCAAAATTATAATTTTTGATAATCTTCAAATATCACATTCCAAGTTGTAATTCCGGATAATACCATATTCCAAGTTATATTTCCGGATAATCTGCAATGCCACATTCCAATCGGAGTATTTCGGATGAACATAACTTTGGATATAGATCAATACATCTATAATACAATTTTTTCTTAAGTTCAAAGTTCATCCTTTATATTTAATACTTCAAAAATGTATTTTTGGAATTTATGCTTTATTGTCCATTGTATGAAATGTTGAATAAAATGAAATTAAATTTCCTTTTTTCTTTTAATTTTTTCTCTTCTCAATCTTTTTTGTTATTGAAAAAATCCATTCAATTTTAAATAAGTTTGTGAATTGTTAGTATGTAAATACTTATTTAGCGATTGTTGACGAAGTGTTTGTGGAATAAATGGTGGTGGAAATTCCGTAATTCGTATAATATTACATTCATGGGTTAATTCGGACATTATGGCACTACCATCATTCATTATATCAAGTAACGCATGGCCACCAAATTTTAGCCAAGTACTATTTGCCTGCAAAGTATTAATATTTTATTGAATTTAATATCATTGCATGCTAAAAAAAAAAAATTACATCATATGAATGAAAGCTACCGTACTTTAAAATTCTTTGTTGACAATCGATAACAATCCATGTCCAATTTGAAAATATAAAATGATGGATCTAGGCCAATATTGGGCATTAAATGACCTCCATTTAGCCAAATAAAAATACGAATAAACCAATAAGCGCAAAATCCTCCATCAATATTTGATAACCATAAGAATAATGATCCAAAATACAGTAATATAAATCTGTAAATAAAATGATGAAGAATGAATAATTTATTAAAACTTATTTTTTTTTTAATTTCAAAAATTTGATTTCTTTTAAAGCAAGAAAAAAAAATCAAAATATTATTATTGAAAGAATTAATTACTAAATAATAAATGAAATTTTACTTTGAAATTGCAAGAACAATTCGTTGTAAAATATTTCTCCAATGTTTTGGATTAGATGGTACAACAGAATTCATCCAACAAGTTCGATTACGTTGTGCTAACATTGATACGTAATTTATGCATAAATCTCGTTCAGAAAGATGCCTATCAAAAATTAAAAAGTATTCTTTCAAAAGTTTAAAATAAATAATTCAAAAAAAAAAGAAGCGATAAAATTTAAAAATTCAAGGAAAAAATGAAAAACATTTATTAATATTTATTTGTATTTTTTCATTCTATTCTAAATATTTCTATATTAAATTATAAAAAAAAAAAAATGAGAATTATAAAATAAAATTTACTTAATTGCAGAATCATCTACCGTAATCAATACTGGATTATATGTTCCATCAGGTAGAAATTCGATTCCACCAAGAAGGCTTGTTTCATAAATTAACATTTGATCCGTTCTCCTATGATTAATATTATTATTTATATGAAATTCAACAAACAAAACTATAGAATATTTTCAAAAAAAGCAAACTATTGGATTTTAATTTAATTGCAAATTTGAAATATATCAGAGCTCATGAATTAATCATATGTAGCTGTTGATAAAATTCATAATTAATTAATGAAGCAATTTCGGATAAGCAAATAATGGATGGAAAGTTATTATCGAGAATAAAAAGCAAGAATTATTACAGATAAATACTAAATTTGGAATAATAATGATGAAATGAATGAAATACCGAGTAAGTAAGAAATAAAGTCCCTTATCATTTATCAATGGTACCGAACCAGGCCAAACATTTAGATTACGTAATGGATATTGTTTTAACAGTGATTCTAGCCTTGCAATCTAATGAATAATATTTTATAAGAAATATCTGACTAAATCATATTTTAAAATTTTTGAAAGAAAAATCAAATAAAGAGCAAGATTACTGTAATTGTGATAATTACTGTAATTGTAATTATTACTAGTTATTTTACAAATTTGATAATAACAAATATTTTTGAGTAAGTTGGACGAATTTGACTTTGTTCGAATATGTATAATTAATTATAGGTTAATTAAAAATAGGTAATTGTAATTATTACATAAGAAAAAATTATATCCAAAATAATTCTAATTTTTTTACAATTTTCACCTGTATATCCATATTGATTGCTGGAATTGTCACCGAACCGGGATCAGCAGGTAACATTCGTACATCCAAAACATTACCAAATTCTGGTGTCGTATATCCGCTCACTACAATATACCCAAATGGTAAACCACCGTATCCTGAAAAATTTTTTAGAAAAATTGATAGGAAAAAGATTTTGGCATTTTGAGTCAAATTAAATGATAAATTTCGATTATCTTTACATTAATGAAAAAGATTTAAAATAAAAAAAAAGAAAGTAGGTGAAGAAAATAACTAATATAAAAGAATATTATTGAATTATGAAAGATGAGAGAAAAAGAGAAACAGCAAAATAGTACATAATTAGTGATTGAAGAAATACATAAAGATATATGATTGGTAATACTGAACAGTGATTGAAAATAAAGTAAGACATATAGAAATAACATGAATATGCTTATACTGATAAATTACTTTCATGGTACTTCGTAAATACTATCAATAAATTAATTTTTGAAAAAACCATAAATTATTATTGATAGGAAAATATTTCAATAAAATAGAAAAAAATGAAAGAAAAATTTTTTTCTCATTCATTTTTGAAATATTATTAAAATTTTGCTAATGTCTAAAATAATATTTTTAGTTTTAATAAATATAAGTAAATTTTGATAATATAACTTGTAGTTATTTCGTTAATTCATGATTAGCTTAAAATTTCGAAATATAAATGTAAAAATATCTGCAGAAAAAAAAAAAAAAATTATTTTCTCCGATAAACTTATCTTATTTTTATCAAATTTAATTCCTATAATTATTTTATTCCATTAATTTATTTTGATTTAAAATATCATATTGTTTATTTTTAATAATCATACAAAAACAAAAACAGAAAAAAAAAAAAAATAAGAAATATTCGAACCAACACGAAGTGCTTCAGATGCGTCAATTTTCCAATTTCGACATAAAATTTCAACCGTATCATTTGTTTCCTTATTCATCAATAGGAGATATTGTGTTAGCAATTTCATTTCATCATTATGCATAAGAAGTACGCATTTTTTAGGAGTTAATGAATAAAAATCAACAATTCTACCTGGATATGTTTCATAATGCAAATTATATATTGACATCTGAAAATAACGAAATTAAGATTAAGAAATGAAATTTAAACAAACAAACAAAAAAAAAAAAAAACAATAAAATATAACTGGATGTAATATTGTAATATTCAAATTACTTATCCTTTTAATCTTTTTTTAAAATTTTAATAAACTGAAATTTAATAAGATGAATTATTAATACTATGAAAAAAAAAAAAAAGGCTATTCAAACAATTAAGTACATTACGATATCATTTTTCTTTTAGCATTTTCAATTACAATTCTAATTAACAGTGTTAGTAATATAGAAATGGAAAAATAGTTCAGTTTCATCTTAATGATTACTCATTTTCAATTTCAGTCCTAATGATTACGCATTTTCAATTACAATTCTAATTAACAGTGTTAGTAATATAGAAATGGAAAAATAGTTCAGTTTCATCTTAATGATTACTCATTTTCAATTTCAGTCCTAATGATTACGCATTTTCAATTACAATTCTAATTAACAGTGTTAGTAATATAGAAATGGAAAAAAATTAAATTGGATATAACTTATCGATTCTATTTCTCATTTTCTGTAAGATAATTAATCGGGAAATATAAATTAAATTAGAATAGAATTATTATAAGTGTTTAATTTATAATAAGCAATTTTCAACGTAAATAACAAATAAATGATAAATCTTTTAATATTTACTTTCTTATTTCATTTGTTTGCTTTATCATTCATTTCTAGTAAGTAATAACTAATGAAATGTTTTGAATTTAATCTTTTTACCGTATACTAATACAGTAATTTTAATTATTACTGCATTAAAATAAAAAATAATAAATAATAAATGTGTCTAGTAATAACTAATTATATATTTTGCTTGTCATTTTATAAAATAAAAATAGTAAATGTGTCTAGTAATAACTAATGAAATGTTTAAAATGTAATCTTTTTACGTATATTAAATACGGTAATTCTAACCAATTTGGCGTTATATATGCATAGTAATCATAAATGCAGTAGTTCTAATTGGTACAGAAAGCGTTATGCATATGATTAATCATAAATATATTTTTTATTTTTCTTTTTCATACAGTAATAAGAATAAAAATAAATCTGTCCAGTAATAACTAATAAACATTTTGAATGTAATCTTTTTACCGTATATTAAATACAGTAATTCTAATTAGTACGGCGTTATATGTGCAATTAATTATAAATATAGTAGTTCTAATTTTACTACACATAGTTATTTTTTCTTTTCATAATAATTAATAATAATAATAATAATAATAATTAATAATAATAAATAATAATAATAATAATAATAATAAATGTGCATACATTTAATTTAGCACAATCAAAAATCCATAGCGCTAATTGTTGGCTTATTTCAAAATTAACCGATGTACGAATGAAAACATTTGCGCCAATAATATAAATATACTGTAAATTTATTTTTTGTAATTTTACATCAATAACATTAAATTTGATCAATTTTATATATTCATTAAATATATTTGTTATATATTCATTATGCATTGACTACAAAATGCGCCATATTATTAAATTTACCCGTCCTTCTGGACAAACTGTATAGGTATATATAATATTGGGCATTTGAACTGTTGGTGATCCCGAATATATTTGTCGTTGAGAAGTTAGCATGAAAAAAAAAATATGCTCTCGAGATTTATTTATCATACACTTAATCAAATCGACCAGTTAAATCGTGCGAATTGATATAAAATAAGCAAAGGTATATAAAGAAATAGCTATTTATTGCTTGTTGATGAATGAAAATTTTATGTAAAATAATCGTTTAATTATTTGTTAATTATACGAATAATTCAAAATTTATTTTTAATGGAAATATCAACTAATAACTGATAATAATTTTATTAGAATTGACATAATATTATCCAACTAATAATATAATTTTTGATGATAAATTATGAATTTGATCGATTGAAACATTTGAGCTTTAATATTTCATTAATTGAATTTTTCATTTAAAATTTAATTAGATTTAAGAATCAACAAAGGTCTCAAATATTATTAATATTGAAGCTATTATTGTATATGACATGTCAATTTTTGATACTTCAATATAAATTTTAGAAAAATATCGCAAATTTTAAAGATTGATAGAACTAAAGAAATCAATGAAGAAATTTTGAAACAAAAAATTTAAAAAATAACTAAGTAATAACATGCCAGAGATCAGCATGCTTGACCTTTGAAAAATTTAATAGAACTTGACCTTCTATTTATCTTTTCAAGCTAACATCATCATCTATTAAAAAACTAAATAAAGATTTTTAAAACTCTATAAAAAAATTAAAGCGCTTTATCAAATCAAATTGGTCTTGCAACGATTACATGGATCTCGTTCGATGTGCAATAATTATGTATCTTGATGAATCTGGGGATTGCCGCGTTCTTTGATAGGCACGGTTAAGGTATTTGGTGGTCTGAGGTTTCAACTCCCATCAGTTTATGGCTGAGGAAATTAAGTACTAATTTTTCATATGATTTAAGTTTTCCATTATTCCATTTCAAGTTGGTATTATTTTCAGTAATTTTTATCAATTTTTATAGTCTTATTGGAAAACATTTTTCATTCATAGTTGTTTACATCTGCTGATAAAAATGATTTGTGTCTTGCTTGATCTTTTATTTTCCTTCTTTTATACATTTTTTGAATGTATTGTATCATATTTTCTCTTTTTTATCTTCTGCAGTACTATTTTTTTGTATCCAATCTTTCACTCACTCATTTTTAAAAATTATTGCATTATTTTCATTTTTCTCAGTCTCTCTGTTTAATTACCGCAATAACTTTCTTTTTGCATATATATATTTTGTTTATTTCAAATTATTGTGTCATGGTGGTACTCTAAATTTCTCGTCTAATTATTACATTGTTGCATAATTTCGTAGTTTCAAAATTTTGTTAACGTATTAGATTAGTTACTGTTTTTTGTTTTCTAATCGCACAGGTATTTTTCAAATTATTGCAGTTTTTATATTATTTCAAATTATTGCAGTTTTTATATTTTTATTTTCGGATTTAGATATTTCCGAATTTGAATAATATTTGGTTTTTATGTTTCGACTACTATTTCTCACTTTGTTATGATAAAATACCTTTCTGACAATAATTAGAAGAGGTATGAAATGATGATATGAATTGATCTGTATTTCTAGAATTTCTTATTTCTTATCATAATTATATGAAAATTTCAATGAATTCTGTCATGTTTAAGCTGGATTACTATAGATAAATTAGGAGTAAGAAAAAGTTTACTCATTACATTGTTTTCATTAATTGATAAAAATGACAGTAATGTTCATTAAGAATATTGCTTTATATCTGAATCGTCTTTTATAAATATAATAAATGGATTAAACCTTCTAATATTGGCTGAAAGAAAATGAATGATCTTAATTTTAGCATCTTTGTGGCGTTTCACATTCAGTATCACTAGATTACGTGAATCAATTACGCTGGCATATCGTAAGGCTAAATCATCAACGAAGTACTTACTAAGAGGAAATAGTGATGAGCATGGGAAAATTACGTTTTGCTGTAAGTTGCTCGAGCAATATGAATAGGAGTATGGAGGCTCACAGTTTTCTGCAGTAAGTGTTTATTCTTTAGTTTTCATTAAATTGCAAATAGAATTGCTTAAATATTATATCTTAAATATATAGAATTGCTTAAATATCGTGCCTTAATTCAAGACACGAGACTATCATGATTCATTAATTTATAGGTTTTAGTTGTATTATGAAAGTTGGAGATTTATTTTATGCTTTCTGAATTTGTTAAAACATAGATTTTGTTCAATTCATAATAATTTTTAAGAGGAGCATAATTTCTTGTTCAGTTTGCTGATTGCTTTTAGCTACTTTTTTTTCTTGCTTTATTATTTAAAAAATTAATCATTATGACGTATAAATCAGTTTTTAATGTAAGCAGGTTCGAAGCTCATTATCGATATCATATAACATGTGGATGTTTTTTTTTTTTTTGTAGTTCTGTATGATGTAATGAACCAGAAAAGTGTAATTAATTGTCTCTCACTATAATTAATTGTATATAGAAATATCAAAGAATCAAATATGAAAAGGAGTATAATTTCAAAATGATTAATAAGCTACAAAATATTTAGAAGATAGAACATCGAAGATCAATTTAATTAGAATTTAATTCCGAAAATAGTTTTCAACGCATACCCAAGAAACAGAAAGACTAATCGCATTTATGAATGTTGATTCACCTAAGCGAATACTCCAAGACTAAGAATGTTTAATATCACCAGAATTAGAATGATTGATGGGTTTTTGCAGATTTTTCATACAGATTAATAATTCAGAAAGATCATAGATCCAATGATAAGATGTCAATGGTAGAGCAAAATCTTTAAAACTTGAGTGATATTACTAAGTGATAATGATACAGACGATATTCGTTTCTTTTTTTTATATTTTATGTTATGTAATTAATTCAATTATTTCTGTGTTAATGCTATGTGAAGAATTTTTGTCAGATATGTGGTCGCCTGTTTTTTTTTCTGGAATCACTTGATTTTCAGAATCTGTGAATAATTATAGGTTTCATTGTTGTATTCAGTTAGTCTAATCGATTACATGCGCAATAGGCTCCGCTGAGCGCAATTGATAATAACAAACAGCGAACTTAAACAGCTTATTTCAAAATATTATCGCTGTTAATTGTAAGGAATTATCTGTGCTCTCAATCTGGATGTTTTTATTTCTTTCATTAATTGTATATTTATATGGTTAAGTTCTCAAAATGTATAATTACACTCATTAAAAGTATATTTGACATTGCGTATAATTATCTCTCATTTTAATCATGATAATAGCTTATGATTGAAAAATATTATGGATTTAAAGGGCTTGAAATTTAATGGTAGTGACTATCTGTGATCAGAAATTTACATGAAAGATTTTATTAGGAAATTGGAAGCTTATGTTGTGTAATGAATTTTTGTTAGACGAAGTTTGTTTGCTGCTACTGCGTTACACAAAACAATCGACGAATATGGATAATATAATAAAGTCTTTTTCGATAGTAGGAAAGTTTTCTGGAGATTATTGGAATTGGAAATTGATAAGGTTTGATGAAGTTTGAAAATTGAATTGAAAAGCGCTTTCGTCAAATTACTGGCGAGAATAAAAAGATACGCCAGTAAACAACAGCTTTTTTTCATAGTGAAAATATTTACAATATTTCAGTAACATCTTGTGATCTGAGGATCATGAATCTGATTACAAATTTGGAAAATATTTACTCTTTCAGTGGCTTAATATTATATTACAGAAGGATATTGATAATATTACATCCGATTAGTGTGCCATTGAATTAAATATTGACATTATTTCAGCACTACATCTGATATGATGATTGATAGTTGGAAAAATATTTATATAATTTCAATTCATTCAATGATTTAAGACAGGAAATAAAAGGATTTTGATTTATTTTGGAATTATATTTTAGCGAAATGATTTATTTGTTTTGAAAAAATGAATCAAATAATTTTATTCATCGAAAATCATTTGTATATCGAAATATTTATATAATTGCAAAATATTTTAATGCTCAAAATATTTATATTTGGGTTATTTTGATATAGAGATTAATTTTTATCAACGCCATTAAATTATGAAGAAAAGATGTAATATTTTATGATTCTGTATTTAATCTTGCTTAATCAGTTTTGAAATAATCTTTGAATTCGAAAAATCTTAGAGAAATTGAAATGCAAAACAAATTTAGCTTTTTTTAATACATCGGTTTTCAATTCTTCTTTGATTTTCATCATAAACGAAGATTTTTGATTAAATGTTGTATTTTGTCGTCCAGCAAAAAAAAAAACATTGTATGATATTTAGAAATAATTTGGGAAATTTCAGTACGAATACCAACAAAATCATAAATGATGAGCAAACAAAGCTGGAGCAACAAAAATATTTAAAATGGAAAAATGGTTTAGAGATGAAAATTTGGGTGCTTTTGTCCATAAAACATTATCATCGGAATTTCTTGTTTCAGGAAGAGAGGCTTCAATGTGGAATCATTTGGTTCAGGAAGTCAAGTGAAATTACCGGGTCCGACACCGATCGACCAAATTGTTATGATTTCGGTGTAGCTACGTATGATTTCATATATAATGATTTAAAACAAAAAGATCCTCAACTGTAAGTAATTTTTTGTTTTTCTGAATTTTATTATGTTTTGTTATATGTTTTTATATTATTTTCTCTCCTAGATTTTATTTTCTATTATATAAAAAAAATTGTCTTTTTTAACTTCATTTCATTGCAATAACTTGACTTCTTGAATTTTCGTTAAAATCTTTTTTCAGTTATACGCAAAATGGTTTATTAAATATGTTGGATCGTAATCGCAGGATAAAAGATATGCCGCAGAAATTTCAACATTTCAACGGAAAATTTGATGTAATAATATGTCTGGAAGAGAGGGTATATGATCAGGTAAAATTTGTTTGCATATTTTTATTAATGATGATTGTTTTGTAATGACAGTACAATAAATTTAGATATTAGGTTTTATTAAATTGAAATAAATCCAGATTTTCTGCATCTGTTGCATTAGACACTAGATAAGGAATGTCACAAAATCACAAAATGCTGTTAACAAGAGTTGGATTGAAATATTTTGAAGAAATCTCAAATAGGGGTACGAAGCAAGGTAGTTCGAATTATCGATAGTAGATTGTACTGATCAATTTCTTTCCATCATCATTTATTCCTTTAGAAAGATCGTTGTCTGATCATTCATGTAGTAGCTTCATCATTGAAAGATGCATTATATTCCAATTCCAAATCTGACAATTCTGATTGAAGAAGTACGAAAGCAAATATCTTTATAATTTATATGAATATCAATATCTTCAACAGCTAATCTTATTTTAAATTGTTCAAAAACATTTTGATATTAGTAATGTTGTAAAATCTAATTTCCTTGTGCAAATTAAGGAACAGTTACAGTTTGGTTAATTCATTAAATTATTTAAATTTTATTCGATTGAGCTTAATTGTTTTCTATCTTTTAGATAGTGGAAGATCTACAAACAAGAGATACAAATGAGGGCGATAGCGTTCATGTCATCAATATTGATATACAAGATAATCATGAAGAAGCTACAATAGGAGCCTTATTTGTTTGCGATTTATGTGCAAAGGTTTGTTTTTTGCAAATTAATCAAAAATTGTTTTTTCGTTTCAAATGTCATTATTGGCAATATCAACAACCAGTGTGTGATGATAATTTAATGAATTAATGAGTTATTAAGATTTTTATTTCAATACATTGATATTACTTTTTTGAGAGTCATTTTTAAAAGTCAAAATCGTGAATAGATTGTTGCTGGCAGATTTGATTCGATATATAAATGGAAGAAATAAAGTGTCATTTAATTCGTTTTTCATTTTTTATTTTTTCAATTTTCATTCATTTGTGATTATAATGAAGTCTTCAAATTTTGGAGACACTATGTAGAACAGTGTAAAGTTTGATTTCATATTTAATCAAATAGTATTCAGTAGATTTTTACCAACAGTAGGGTATGGCTCAAAAAACCAATCAGATTTCACAATTGATATATTTTTGTGTTTTTATGCAATATTATCAATAATAATTTGGACATTAACTTTATTAATTTTATTAAGGATTAACTTTATTAAGGTCAGTGGTTACGTAACTTAAATTTGAATAATAGAGAATCGAAATTTTTTTTTTCGCTTTAACTCATATGAAATCAATAGAATCTTTTAACAAAGAAATTTTTTCCTAATATTCCTGTTAATCATATGTATTTTTTATTTTTATAATATTTCAGTTGGAAGCTTGCGAAGATTTGGATAATGAGATTGATGAAGTGTTAACAGAATTTGAACAGAATAACAGTCGGCGGAATATTTTACATACAATTTGTTTTTATTGAAAAATAACGACTACGGCGTGCTATCAGTTATTATGATTAATTGTTATGTTATTATTTCTGTGATATTTATTATCCGGTTTTGAAGAATTCTTATTATATTAGTAAAAGTAATGTGTGGGAGAAATAGGATGAAAATTTAGGAAAAAAGTGAAAGAAATTATACATGAGATCGTAACATTATCAATGTTTTAAAACTAAGCGAAAGAGGATAATTTAATATTTAATTCAGTAAAAAATAGATTTTGATGATAGTGATTGTGACATAGAGAATAAAATTAAATGTTGAGACATTCTTTTATCTTCTTCATTCATTGATAAAAAATTCTCTATAATGCTTTTCTAATGTCATAATATTGATTATTGTGACAATTCTGATGTCATAATATTAACTATTGTGACATATTTTGGAAAACTAATATGAGAAATAAGAAAGCATTTCATCTATCTTTATTTATATTTCATATTGTAATTTATTTATTTTGATATAATTTTTTCACATTTTTATTTACAACTATATATATATATATTTTTCTAATTTTTGGACTCAATTCATGGTGCTCAAAAAAGTTGTATTTCGCTATTTGTTATTATCAAGTCGAAATTCCTAATACACTAATTGTCAAGTTAATAAATTGCTAGTACATTAATTGTCAAATTAATAACTAAAATATTATGCATAAAACAATAATTAAAATACAGCACATTTTCATTGATAAAATGCTTCTTTCAAATTAGCAACAATGTATTTGCAATGAGTTTTAATGTTAGAAAATTCGCTCCAAAAAGTATTGAAATGTTTCTCTGAAGAAGTAAAATTTGAAAATGCATGATATAGAGATGTCCTGCTTCGAAATCATGGAAAAAACTGGATTCATTAATATAAACGAGAAATCGGCTGAGTTTTCAGGAAGCTATTCCCTACGTATTCAAATTATGTTCTATAACTTATCATGAAATTTATCATGAAATTGTGTAACTGAAATTAAATCGCTAATTGGTAATCATCATGATTGATAATTAGAATTGAAGGGAATATTGACGGAATTTCGGTTCCTTTGCCTATGAAACGTATTTCAAATGAAACAAAAAGTTGACCTCATGAATCAGTTACTTTAATCAGCACCAATTATTTGTATCTATCAGTTTTTGCCCTATTCTTATATCATGTTGAAGAGATTTTTTTTTGTTTTTGATATAAAAACAACCACCCCCTCTAAACATAAAGCTTCTAAATATCAAAATTTTTTATTGAAATCGTAATTCGATTTCACGAATCAGTTGTTGAATAATCAAATACTGGTGCACTTTGTTCATCAGTTGCAATTATTACTTTGAAATTCTAATTTTGAAAAAGCTTGAAAATATTTATATTTCAGAATTCAAACTCCTTATAATATTGGATTCTATATAATATAGAACATTCAAGGAAAGTTTGCTAATATTATGGTACCTCATTCTTGTTATATTGTCGTATTATGCATAATATTATCCTCAAACTGCCATGAAAGTAATATGACAAGTGGATTTGACATAAGACACGAGCATCACACAGTTGCAAAATATGTGGCAGTTATATTTATTACCATTTTTTTGCTTTATGCTACTGTTAGCAATTTGCTGATGACACTCACATTGTTTGATCGTGACAATATTTACAGTCGAGCATTTATTCTCATCTCATTACAACTGATTATTTCGAACTTTGCGGATTTACTCCCAGATATAACCATTGTTTTATCTGAAATACTACAAGCTAATATTTCTAAAGGTTATTTTAGAAAAAATATTCCGATTTCTAATCACTTCATCTACTGGCAATGATTCCCTTATTAAATTTTTCTCAGTAATTAATTTTATTTTGAAATAGTTTAAATTTCATTAATTTCATCAACATCAAATAAATTCAAGGAATCAGAAATATGAATGTGAAATTCTGTAAAAAAGCTCCGATTAGTAAAAGCGTTTATCTGCAGCAGAGATTGTTATCGAAATCTTTGACATCAGATTCTGTTATTAGGATATTCAAAACTTTTCCGAATTATTAATTTGAATGCATTTCAGCGCATCAAACGACATGGATTACACACATATTCTCATTTGTGAAACCTTTTTCAATATTTGCTGCATTGCATTTCACATTTTTGTTGATACTGAATCGCTTTGTGATTGCTAATTTTGCTAAAATACAACGCTTCTTTTGAGTCAGTAAGATTGTATTTTCTGCTTTGTTTCGTATGGCTATCAGTTTTTGGTATGATCCATTTTATTTTTTAAAAATTCCAGAAATATTTAGTGGATTTTTTGTGTTTTATCAAGGTCGACAAATATTTTTGTGTGTTTGTGTTGTGAATTCGATTTGAGTGCGTTGTGTTAGAAGGAATTGGGGTTGAGGTGACTTGAGAAGTGTCGAGATCCCGCCGACTGTAAGATCTCAAACTTGGGTAATTAGACCTTTAAGTAAACATACATAATATAAAACGACGCATTAATAAGGTAACACGCACGAGCATTAGACGGTGCATTAATAACTACACGACGCATAAAATAAAAACGTACGCATAGAAAATATAAGAGAAGAAAAAGAAAAGAAAAAATGGAGTAACTGTAGTGAGAAAGAATGAATGCTATGACGGATTAATGGGATATTTATAGAGATCCGGATAGAATATTCTAGAATTATCGCGATATAACAGAATTGAACATGGTAACTGCGAACGTGAGAATTAGAAGCTTTTTGGGGGCGCAATGATTGGTGGACATAACAATATGGAAGCGTGTACATTACCCGTTAAGACTTACAGCGTTATGACATCATAACATGTAGAAACTATAGACATAACCTTGTATAGATTTTCTAGGGGATATCGCGAAAGAATGTTCACGACAGAATGTTGTTTTGCTATTTCTGGTCAATGTCCGTATTAATTCTGCTAATTCCAGAAACCGACTGATTTTTTAAAATTCGTTTATGACTCTTACATAAGCTTTTATCTTTTGATCTCAAATATCACTACAAGCATATCAGTTATTAATACAATATGTTAAATCTTTCTATTATTGTATAACAAGATATTATATTGCAAACATGCACTCATTAATATATAATGAGTTTAAACGAAATTGTTATAGCTTATGGGAGTGAAATTTGAATATATAATATTTATTATCAAAATTTAAAATTACATTCAAATATTAGTTTAAAAAATCTCCGCTTTCTTTTGATTGCTTCCTGCAATTTCTTTTCCAAAGTATCATCTATTCTTGGAGATATCTCAGAACAATTCTGTAGCAGCAATATTCATTATTACATTCAGTATTAGATAATTTTTTCAATAATATTTCTTATGATCATTATCTACTAGATTGAGCTATGGATGGATGACATTTCTCTCCATTGCCATGTTTATTATATATATTGCAATATTCTACAGCATTCAACATGAACGCCGTTCTGTGTCGACTGTCAATCAAAAGCAAAGTGATTTATTGAATTCTTTCTTTCCGCAATAAGAGAAAAAATAATAATTTTATATCAGTGGAAGTTCCACTCAGTTTTTTTCCTCAAATTCGTTGAATTTCATTTTTTATTCTTATATTTTATTTCTGTTAATAGTACAAATTTAAAAATTTTTATTTCTGTTAATAGTACAAATTTTTTTTAAAGAAATTTTTTTGTTATATTTTATTTCTGTTAATAGTAAAAATTTTAAAGAAATTTCAAAAGCGTATATCAAACATATGAAAGATTTTTTAGAATCCTCAAAGATGTATGGCGCACATGCGTCAAATACAGTGTACACGGGAAATTATGAACGAGACATGTTAATTCAAGCAACTCTAATTTGTGGGGTATTGGAAAGTGTAATTCTTATTTTTAACTTTTTGTCACCGCTTGTGTTAAAAATTTTCGGCAAGAAAGCCATAATACCATTAGGTATTTTCATTAATTGCTACGTCATTTTCAATCATTTCTTACTACCAACAATTTATTTTATTTGCAACAAAAAAGCTCGTAACTGCGCGAAGTATCTATTTCTACGTTTTCGTTTTGCAATTGGAAGGGCATACTACTGTAAAATCTATTAAGATCCCAAAGGCCTAAAACCTCATTTAAGGGAAATATTTCTAAAAAATCAAATCTGATTCTTTTCAGATTAATATGAAGTTGAACTGAATTTTGATGGGATTTCTGTACTTCGCGGTTTTTAACAAAATCTTAAGTGTTGACGATTTACCAAATTTAGCGTTCATGTGGCTTCCGAATGAATTGACATTGGCTACGACTTATGAGATTTATACTATATAGTAAAAAAAAAAATTGCTGAAAACATATAATAATTACTGACATTATAATAGAAGAATGAATTCTTGGCAGCTATTAGTTCTAATTCTATTCGCATTGGTATTTATCATATAGTTTTAAAAAAACTATTGAATCAATTTTTCCATTTTTAGCAAAAACATTTCTCCATTTGGAACATTATGTTCCTTGTTATTAGTTGTTGTAGTTCCGGATTTTGCATTTTATATAATAGTAGGATTGATAAAATCGAGTTAAATGCATCTGCTGGATGAAACTTTATTAATAAAATCGGTCTGAAATGATTTTCGAAGGTTGATCACATCATAACTAAAATTTTTTTCAAGTGATTCGAGAGCCTTATTTGATTTTATATATTGGAAAACCTGATGTTTTCTGCCGACACTTTGAATTTAAACGAAAAATGCATATTGATGCTCATAGAGTCGTAGGATAAAAGAGCTAAGATCTTTGAGATGGAGAAGAAGAAGTTGAATTAATAAATTTAAAGTTGTTAGTATGATTGAATGAGGTCAAAGCATAAGTAGCTCACTTTCGCTTGATTAAAGCTTTGGGAGATAACAATTCTACCACTAAAGAAAAGAAATTCAGGATTTCTAAAATTCCATAATTTTTTTGAGACGAGTAATAAAAGTCAGATTAATTTTATAAATTTTGTAACAGTTTTGATATTCAAGTTGAAACAATCAAAATTATTCGTTTCTAATATAATATGGAAATCTTTCATTTGCTAATAAGTGAAGTAAAACTATGGATACAATGCAAACTAATGTGTATGTCAGGTAATGCAAGTATATGTGGATAATGCAACAAGTATCGTTACTCATTAATTTGATAAATTTACGATTTAAATTACATCTAAACATGAAATTTTCAGTATATAAGGGACCTAACGATTTTACTATAGTACGATTTGTTCGTCAAAAAAATGGAAAAGACCAACTTCGGATCGAAGAATCAAATTATGAAAGTAAATGAAATGTGGATAATTCAAGTTTTAATATCTTAAAGCTTAGTGAGACAAAGTTTTATGGAAAGTTTAAGTGATATTTTTTACATGTTTTCATAAATGTGAATGAATCGAAAAAGTAGATTCCAAAAAATAAATCTCTAATGTAAAGCAAATGTATTGTAGAAATCAGCGATTATAACTAGATTAGTCGATACCAGGCATTTGCATAAAAATTTGAATCATTTATTTCGCGCTTCTTGATTTTATTTTTCTGATTTAGAGCTTTTCGATTTTTGGTAGAAGTATAATTAATAAAATTTTTGTAATAGACAATTTTCGAACAATATTAAGGATAAAGCAGCAATTCATTTTGATTGTGCTTATGTTATAAGATTTATTACTAATATAATATCATTAAATTATAATAAAAAAAAATTGACCAAATTTAATAGAACAATAAGTTTTTCGCACCACTATTTGAATATTGTTATCTTATTTATTTTTGTTTACTAAGTTTCAAAAAATTCTATTATTTAAAAACGTTGTATATAAAATATTTACACTGTAACATTATAATTAACCCTCTGGCCTCTAATAAAATTGAAATATTTGCATGACACATTTGCTTCGTTGTATACTTAATAATTTCAAAATTAATATATATAATTGAAAATTTGAAACAAAATGGTAAGACGACGTTGCGAGCACAAAATGTGGTGCAATTTTATAATATTCGCAGAGCATATCGATTTCTCAAATTTGGGATTATATTGCTTCCGGTATTAAATGTTCTGTATCATACAAAATTCTAACAATACAAAGATCATGTTCGAACAGTTTGGCCCCTTGTCTTTATCGATCTTCTTTAACCGTTACAAAAATCAAGGAGGGTTCATTCTGCCTTTCAATAGCAGGACCTCAAACATGAATAAATAAACCGATAAATTTTGATAATACGTCAACGAATACAAGAATAATACATATTCAATGATATCAATCAGGCAATTTTATTACAACGTAACTCAAGGAAAAAGGAGAAAAGTCGGAAATGATGTCCAACTGCCTCACTGATCATGTATAATGCCTAGTATCTTCTCCTTCCGCGCAGGTGAGAATCCTGGTACTATTCTGCAACTACAAGAAAAAGCGCCTTTGTTAGCGTATGGGAATGAAGATCTTTGTCAGAACTCATTTACATAGCGGGCGGATAATTTTGTAAATTCGCACATACAACATATGTAGCAATATTAGTTAAGAACAAATGAACTACTATTTTCTCTGCTTCCTACGATTTTAGAGACACAGGCAGCAATTATTTTACAGTTCTTATTTTCAACTTTTTCTAATACTTGTGCTAGAAATTTTCGATTAAATCCACAACAAATTTTATGGTGCCACAAGCCGGGGTATCAACTATAATAATCAAAAGCGCGCAACCGGCAAAAGAAAAAATGATAAAGCTTCTCGAAGAAGTTAAAGAATGGATCTAACACCATCAGACTAAAGGCTAACCCGAGACGAAACCCATCAACAACATAAAGCAAGAAAAAGATGATCGAAGAAAACAAAGCAACTATATATGGATACGCTAGAAACCATCAACAAAGACTGGCAACAATATGTTCAAAAAATTTCGAACCCTACAAAAAGAAAACAAGAGGAAGAGAAATACGTTCGAATGATCGATGGGAATACAGACATTTAAATTTAATAAGTGGAGGTAAAGAATCAGTGATAGTCTTGGAAATGGAGATGAATAACCATAAGGCAGTACTCCAAAGTCTAAGGCAAAGTCAGGAAAGAACTGATAACCATTATTAAATTTACTCCGTTACCATTGCTACTCAGCTGCAATCCAAATCTTTGCGAGGATTTTAGAGCAGTTTTGATGTCGCAGTACATCTACAAACCATTCCCGAGATTCAAAAATTAAATTACCTAATTGCATATCTCAGGGGAGACGCGCTACTAACAATTAGAGATTATGACATAACCTAGAAAATTACAAAGTAATAAAAAAGGTTCTTACTGAGAAATTTGGATAGCCGATACAATCGCTCTCACCGAGCATTCCATTAAAAGAAATGATCGAGATTGGAGAGCAACATTAGAAGCTATTGAAAGAATCCATCGGCAACTGGAAGCTATGGACAAAAATCTGGAGCAATCCAGTATCGAAATCATCATTGAAAATAAATTACCATCATGGATTCTGAACAAAATTCATTAAGAAAAAGAAGAGCAAGAATCTTGTTCTATCAATAAATTGAGATTATATTTAGGAAAATTATTTCAGAGAAACGAAGAATAAGAAGCAAATTGCTCAACATTGCGAAGGAATCAAAATCAGTCAAGAATAAACCCCAATCATATTGACAAAGCGTAACAAATATCCTAACCATAACAATACCGCAGAAACACGATTCCAAAGCATATACTAATCCAAATAAACTCAATAAAACAAGACGACCTTGTTCCTTTTGCAATAAACAATTTGGGATAATGAATGCCAAACTTATTTCTCTATAAAACAACGAATAGAACGTTTGAAAGAAAACAACGCCTGCTTCAATTGCCTGCAATCAGGACATAAGTCGACCAATTGCAACAAAAAGGTTCTGCAAAATCTAATGTTGTGCTACTATAAATATGATAATAGTAATACAGGATGAACCAAGCAAAGAAGAAATAATTCTCATGAAACCGATTAACTCAATAACAAAGCATGAAATTATAGAGAGAAGGAAATCTTGCTTCCCTGCAAAGAGATTGAAATATTCAACTGGGATACAACTCAAATCAAAGAGAATGCTCGACAATGGTGCAGAATAAGTTGTATCTCAAAGAAATTAGCAAATCGATTGAAGTTAAAGCAGTATGAGCATGAGAAGATAAAATTCGGAGCATTTGGTACAAGAAATCCAAAAACAATAGCAGTAAAGACGAACTGGGAAAAAACATATAGATTCAAGCGTCATGCCCATGATTATTATCGCAATCAATTACCTAATCAGCCAATTAAAGGTGATTGAAATAAATAAAGGCGATGTATCATATACAAAAGATGAGTTCCTACTAAGCTATAATACGAAATGTAGGAAACAACCAGAAATGATAATTACTTCTTCAGATTCATCTAGTTCAGCAAAAGTTTACCTTTTTAGGATTTCAGCTGGTTAGTTCAATAGTAGGACCGATTGTAGCCGGAAGCGGTTATTTGAAAAAATTAGTGATAATGATAATGGGAAAATGTACAAGTTTCAAGGAATAATAGCTCACGCTAAAAGTAATAGCATTCGTATAATGGGAGCAATCAAAGCGAAGAAAGTCCCGAAATGTGTATCCACAAAACTGAAATTCCAGATATAGATCGATTTTGGAAATTAGAATTCATAGACATATAGGAACATTCAAATTTTCATGGTGACGAGCAAGTAATCAAAAAATTCAAGAAATCGTTACCAAATCTAATGGTAAATATCAGTGCATGACCACGGAAAGAAACAAAACTTAAGCTAAAAAACAATCTTGGCTTATGTTTTGGTCGCCTAAAATCATTGATCAACAGGATACAAAGAGAAGTTACTCCTCAAATACGACGAAGTGATTCGCGATAAGCTAGAGACCAACTTATCGAAAAAGTACATCCAGCAATGGACCACGTTGGTATTGTTCATTATTTACTACATCGCGAAGTAATAATTCCAAGTAAGACCACTACTAAACTCAAAATTGTTTATGATGCTTCATCACACACAAACGGAACAAAAAGTATTAAATGACGTACTACATCGAGAACCGATAACACTATCTGACTTGGTAAGAATATTACTTCGATTCTCGATGATAGAAAATGTGATAGTAGCAAACATTGAAAAAGCATATTTACAATTAGAATTCCTTCTAACTGTAAGAAACTGTAGTCGGTTCTATGATCAAAGGATATAAGAGAACAAGTAACGGATGATAATACAGAACAGCATCGGTTTCAAGGAGTCCCTTTCGGAGTGATTTCATCTCCCTTTTTATTATCGGCCACATTCCACTATTATCTAGAAAGTTATGGGGAGCGAACTTGCGCTTGAAATCAGAAAGAAATATATATGTCGACAGTATCAACTGAGAGAACTATAGTGAGGCTCTGACAAAATATGAAGAAATGATAAGTATCTTCAAAAATGCTTCAATGAATATAACAGAATTCTTATCAAACGACAAGAATTTAATGCCAAAAGAAGTTTCTTAGAATTAATTAGAATACTCATCATGATATTATTCAAACAAGTTCAAAATCATGGAATGGGAAATTAGTACCAACCAAACGAATCATATTACAATTTCTGACATCTCAATATGATCCCTTAGGATTTCTAATATCATGTCTGAAATAGATCACTTTGATTGAAAAATAATGGTGAAAAACTCGAATCAGTTCTCGAATGAAATTTAATGAGAAATATTTTGATTCTAAGGTCATTTTTATAAGAACTAATATAATCATAAAAAATTTTCGGAGATTCAATCAAATTTCAGAGATTTCATTTCCGCTTGGATCAGCATAATACTTTTTAGAGCAATAGTTTGAATTTTTAAAGTAATATCGGGAACCAAATTCATTATTTAGCTACGTTTGTTATTAAATGAAAAATATTATAAAAAAGTTTGTTATAAATAATAGTTCTTCACAAAAAAAAATCACCGAATATGTATGTGTATAATATCATGCGGTGTGTAAAATATACTGATGAACATGGAGTTCATGCGACATTTTCTGCCGTTATAATAAAATGTGATGTATTTTATTAGAGGCGCATTAAAAAGAACTACTTTTAAATGCATACTGATGTGACTATTTTTAAGGAAACGACAAATATAGATGCGCAAAAGCAAAATTTTTTGCAAACAGAAAAATAATCAACATTCGTTTTGCCATAAATTTGATTAGTGACACTAACGAATTACTGTATTATCGCAACTTAAGCTTTTTTTTTTTGCTTTACGTTTTGTTCGAAAGTGAAATTCTTGTGAAAGAAATTTAATATTCCGCCATAATATAAGAGCCAAATGGAATATAAGATTTACTAGATCTAAATAGCGACCTAGCAACCATGGGAATGGTTTTAATTATGGTTTTACTAACTAGGTAAAAACAGCAAAAGAGGGTTATGTAATACTTTTTTAAAATGTTTATCAAGAAAATTTATTCGTTTCATTATTTCTCCCTTAGCTATTTTAATAATCAAAGAATATTTGTGTAGCTTAAAACTTTAATACAATTAACAATTAAAATATTTGTAATTAATTTCAATGGATAGATAAATATAGTCCCGGGTAACAGTTACATTCATTGTTTGCCTGGAAAATAAAATGGAAGAATTTTTAAATTTGTTTCTTTTTAAAACTTCTGTGCAAATGAGAAATAAGTGTTCAAGTACCATAATTTCTAAAAAGAAAATATTAAAATCTCGACTTTTCATTGGTCTAAAAAGAATTTGCAATTCGCCTTGTAAGAAGTTATCAAATGGAAATTATACAATGTCAGAAAATGTGACTGTATCGAATTTTAGATATCCTGTAATATCATATTTATTATATTGGAGCTGAGGTATATATATTAAGAAACTTATGATTGAATCTGCATCAAAATATTTTCGAACGATTTACTGTTACTAGTACAATTAAATTACAAAAAAAATTGCAATATTTTTGGCTATATCTTGAGACATTGATTATAATAAGATATTGATCTTATTAACAAATCACACTTACTATATTTTAAAGAGTTTTATAATTATTCTCATTTCTTTGCTATTATTCAACTTATTTTCATTCTCTTTGCTATTATTCCAACATTTTATTGTTCTGATGATAAACACTTTGGGCTTATGAATTTTTGTGTATCGAAATTATAGTTTTCTGTTGAAAAATTTGACATCGAAGTAAACTTGTTGAAGTTTTTTTTGATGCTTTAGTTTTTACATCAAAACTATATCTTAGAAGAAGGAGAATTGCATTTAATCTATTTAATTTTAATATGCTTTCTTCATCAATTGCATTTACTATTTGAATTTAAACTTGCAAAATCTTGGCAGCACGTTTGTTGCAGGCTGCTAAAATAGCAGGTTGCTAAAATATCTTGCTAATTCATCGTTGCATCGTACAACACTGAAGGAAGTTTTGTTGAATTATGGTAGCTCGTTCTTGCTGTATTATCATATTATTCCTGATATTATTCTCAAACTGTCACAACAATAATATGACAAATACGTTTGACATAAGAGACGACCATCATACGACTGCAAAATATGTGGCAGTTGTACTCTTTATCGTTTTCTTGCTTTACGGTATTGTCAGCAACTTGTTAATGGCAATAACACTCTGTGATCGTGGAAATATTTACAGTCGTGCATTTATACTTATCTCACTACAAATGATTATTTCTAGCTTTACATGTTTTCTTCCAGATATGGCCATCGTCTTACCTGAAATATTAAAAATCAAAAATATTTCTGAAGGTTAAATTATTCTAAAAATTGAGTGGATATTCATGTTGTATAAAAAATTTCCATTGAAGGAAAACACATTTTTCTATCTGGAATCGGTCATTGAGTTCATCTAGATTTTTTTTCTTCTACTGGAATATGCAAAATTTTTCTGAAATAACTGATTTGCTTTTTTTGCTTGCATTTCAGCGCATCAAACGAAGTTCGTTACACATATATTCACAATTCCAAAAATCTCTGCAATTTTTTCCTCATTGCATTTTGCATTTTTGTTGACGTTGAATCGCTTTGTGATGCTAATTTTACCAAAATACAATGTTTTTTTCGAGTCAGTAAGATTGTATTTTCTACTCAGCTTTGCTTGGCTAGCAGTTTTCGGTATGATCTATTACATTTCTTAGACAATGAGCGAAATGCATACCATATTTTAAAGAGTTTTAAAATTATTCAGCGTAGCTCAGTAAAATAAATGTTCCAGAATCATGCTCAGCTACTTCTATTATTCGCTAATTCAACCAAATAAAATTAATTGATTTTTGAATTTGTTTATGATTTTGCGTAAGCGTCTACAATACTTTCATCTCCAACATAGCTTATTAACTTCTTATTTTGAAAAATTGAAACTTTCAGCTATCACAACCGCAGATTGTCATTATTGTACCACAAGATATAGTATCTCAAACATGAGGTGGGAAAAAAATTGCACAAAGCAATCAAAAGAAAGCGGAAATACTTTCCTAAAGTAACATTTGAGCGTAATTTTGAGCTTCAATGAATATTACTATCATCAAATTTCAAATCCACTAAACTGTAAAGATTTAGTTTGGACTGTAATGATCCAAGCTATCATCTATTCTTGAAGATATCTTAAACAATTCAACGGCAGCAATATTCATTACCACTTCTTATGATCATCATTTAATAGATTGCGTTATGGATGGCTGACATTTCTACCCATTGCTATGTTCATTATGTATATTGCAATATTCTACAGTATTCAACGTAAACGCCGTTCTCCATCAATCATTAATCAAAATCAAGGTGATTCCACTAAATTCCTTCTTTCCGCAGTAAGAAAGAGAAAGATGTAATAATTATTTTTATATCAATTAAAATCCCGTCCAATAATTTTGCTTTCAAATTCGTTGAATTTTTTAAATTTCAATTGTTCTATTTCCATTAAGATTTCAAAGATTATGTCATACGCGTCCCAAATTTTTTCAGAAATTACGAGAATGCATATCGAACATGCGCCAAATACATTGCGCACCAGAAATTATGAGCGAGACATGTTAATTCAGGCAGTGTTAATTTGTGGTACACTAGAAAGTGTGATTATTATTTTTAACTTTTTATCACCATTTGTACGAAAAATTTTCGGCCAGAAAGCAATAATAGTATCAGGTATTTTCATCAATTGCTATGACATTTTCAGTCATTTCTTAATACCGACAGTTTATTTTATTTACAACAAACAAGCTCGTAACTGCGTGAAATATCTATTTCTACGTTTCCGTTTGATTATTGCAATGAAAAGAACTGCCATTGTAACATCTATTAACATCCCAAAGATTTAGAACTTATTTGAAAGAAATATTTCCGAAAATTGGAATTTGTTTTATTTTTGATATGAAATTCAATTGAATTCTGCTAGAATTTCTGCATTTTACGATTTTCAACAAAATCTCAAATGTTGACGCAAATATTCATCAAATTTAGCATTAATATGACTTTTGAAATGAGCTAACATTGGCTATGAAATTATTCGTGTTTGGATTTCTTCTGGAATTCGAGGAATAATTAATAAGATTTATGATTTTTATATTAAATAGTTAAAAAAAAAATTGCTGAAAACATATAATAATTACTGACGTTATAATAGAACCATGAATTCTTGGAACTATGAGTTCCAATTCTATCCGCATTGGTAAATAGTACTTATCATATAGTTTTAAAAAAATTATTGAATCAATTTTTTCATTTTTAGCAAAAACATTTTTCCATTTGGAATATTATGTTTTTTTTTATTATAGTTCCGCATTTTGCATTTTATATAGTTGCAGGTTGATAATATCGAGTTTTAATAAAATCGGTCTGATTGATCACATCATAACTAAAAATTTTTTTTAAGTGATTCGAGAGCCTTATTTGATTTTATTTGTTGGAAAACCCGATGTTTTTTGACGAATGTTTGGATTTATACGGAAATTGCATATTGATGCTCCTACGATCATAGGATAAAAGAGCTAATATTTGGGAGATGTATTGTTTATCTAATTTACTAGTCTCTAAATTATTGAAATGTATATGAAAAGTTGGATTTGCAAATTCAAACCTGTTTCTAATATTAAATGAAGTTAATGTATCATGGCTTCTATTGCATTACATCTTTTAAAAAAACGAAAAATCAAAGCACAGGACAAACATGTCAAATTTTGAGTGCTGCGAGAAATCAAAATAGCAAAATATAATCGAATAATAGAACATGGATATTATAAATCACAAATAGTATGAACATTGCAAATATTACCGCGGTGCGCAATATAAATATTCTATCTTTTTATAGTTTTATCGCTTGTTGATGCAATGTGTTTTTGTTTTTGATATAGAAACAGCTGCCATTTCTAAACAAGAAATAACTCCTACGGGTCGATATTTTTTTACCGAAAATCGTAGTCTAATTTCAAGAATAAACTGCTGAATAATCAAATATTATTCATCATTTCAATTATTAAATCATTCCTGTTATATCGTCATTTTATTCTTAATATTATCCCAAACAGCCATGAAAGTAATGTGACAAGTGAATTTGACATAATATACGAGAGTCATGCAACTGCAAAATATGTGGTAGTTGTAATCCATAATTTTGTGGACTAAGATATGTCGTTGAAATCGCGAGGAGAAATAGAAAATCGGCGAAGACAGTGATTCCTTTGTGTTACATTTCACATTAATGGGTATATGTTGTATGTGCGTATTAACTGTATAATGCACAATGTAAGCTAAAAATGTTTCGCCCTAATCAATTAACTAATTACCATAACCTAACAAACCTCTTATTCCTCATATTCATAACGGTACCAGTACACACCACCCAACAAAATGAAAGTCTAACACCAAACCATTATAGTGAATGTACTCCCAGCAGTGCGTTTGGATCAACCAAGACAGGGTTATACGTTAGCTCTCCCATTTTCTCATTCATTATCCTTATTTAGAATTGTCTTCTTATATCATTGAAATTGTAGTTGTTGCGCTTGTTAATATGTTATCGAAATTATCATAATAAAGGTTTAATTACCCAAGTTTGAGGTTTTTCGCCAACTACGAAAAACAAGAAATTGAAAAAATCTTTGGCTATTGAAAGAAAAATCACCCACGTCAAGTTTGTCACGACCAAAAAGGGAAATCATCGATAGGAAAAAAATAAAAAAAGCTAATTAAAAAAAAGCCAATTAATTCAAAGTTCTTTTAAAAAACGTTTTTTTATTTCATATCATAGCAGACAAATTCTATATAAGAAAAGTGATGAAAAAATTCGAGTCAGTTTTCGAATAAATGTCAATTGGAAAATTATACTATTTTAAATTTTCTAAGAACTAATATAATGCTCTTATAAAAGAATTTTCAGATAAATTTTCCTATCGCAATGTACTAGTTGTGTTTGCGCAAATATATTAGAAATTTGTATATTAACATTATTTCAATACGTAGAAGATGGATGATTTAAAATGTATCAATTACACCAATGCATATTTATATATTATAAGTGCCTATTCTGAAGAGCAAGCTACTAATAATATGCAAGTAAATGTAAGCTTTTTCTTTTATAAAAAATTGTCGAAATATTAAATCCGGAAAATTTTAAAAAGCTTACAAATCGATCAAGCATTATTTTTAATTAGTAAAACTCAATCCCATTGTAATTTTTTTTCCGCTCACGAGAAATTATAGTTTAATGAATACGTTCGTTCAATTAAATATTTAATTGATTCAAATCGATCAAAAACATTATTTTTTTTGTTTCCTTTTAAATATTATAAAAACAATTAATTTTTTTACATGAATACAAGAGATGAATTTTTTTCTCTAAATGATGTAGTATAATAATACCTTTAATTTAATAATAATAACAATAAGGGAAGCGAAAGGAAATAAGACTTTTGGTGAAAAAGCATAAATTTGTTAATTGATTGAAATATCAAAGATATGTGATAAGGACAAAACAAAGAGCTAGACAAAAATAACATTGTACTGACTTGTTTATTTCTACTAGAAGTTGATCTCTTATTTTAATTAATTCACTTAAAAAATAAAATATTTTCTTCTCTTCAGATTTTAGTGTTTAGTTCAGAAACTTTGAATTCACAAAATTTCAGCGAATTTTTTTGTCTATTTTCATGGAATTCTTGATTTCTGATCTAATATTTAAGTGATGCTTCGGCTCAGGAGCTCCTAAATCACCTACATATCGTTCCTGATCAAACTGACTCAAACCACACGGTCGACGCCATTCCTGCCCTCGTTCATGGAACCACTTGTTAGCTGACCATTTAATTCCAGTTAATACGGGGCATGCAGCATGTCGAGAACGCATATCTACTTCACCGCTACGCATTAAGTTATACCAGAATAATGCTGCATTCTGTAGAAGCATATATAATGTATTAATTAAGAAATGTCGTAAAGTAAATTATAATAGTTCAGCCATTTCCTAACATCATTTTTTTATATTAAAAACAAATTCCATAAATTTTTACATAAAATTTAAAAATTTTAAATTATATATTTCAAATTATTTGCTCATTTATAGCATAAATTTTCTTCCCTTATTTAATCTTACTACATAAAAGAAACAGGTTAAGGAATTAATGAGGTTGGATTTGAAATTAACTGTTTTATTTTCCAACTGAAATGATAAAGGACATTTTGCGCATCTACCTGAATGATGTATAATTTCAATGCACAGCATTTAATATCTAATATTTCACCTTGGTGCACGGTACTGATACTTTCGAATCCGTCACGAATACTGTTCGACCTCCAATTTCTGGTTCAGTCATCTTTAATCAAACGGAAACAGTTATTTACATAAATGTTTTCAGTAGAAAGAATTGAATTATCTAAAAATTATTCAGAAACAAATGAAATGAAAGTGAAATGAATACGTAGATTAAAATTGTAGCTATTCGATTCCCAGTTCCCAATTGTTCAAAACACTGCTCTCCTTTCTGAAAATGCGATTGTTTGCTATTAGATATGACCTGATCAAGAATGTCTCGAATAACAAATTTTAGCGGCATATGCGTTCCCGAATACTGTTTTGGTCTTGCATGCAAAACATTTAAAGAACTTTCTTGCAAAATCATATTATTTTCACTGATTAATTTTAAAATTTCTCATTCGAAGTGTATTTTGAATGAGAAACTTAAAAAATCATATCAATGCATAATACAATGACGATAAAAATTAGAACAGGAGACAACATTTACCTCCGCGCAGTCTAAATGAGGTTCGTATTGTCCACCAATTCCATAATTATGGACCTGGAATGTCTCATAAATATTCAAATGATTAAAATTTATGGTTGTGATTTTACTAAACTAAAAAGATTATGTATATTATTATCAATCATTTTTTAAAAATATCTGTTTGAAAAATAATGGAACGGCGGAAATACAGTAATTTTCACAATTTTGAGCTTCTCTGATCTCTCTGAATCTTAGGAATCTGGAAAAATGACCCCAAGCATCTCCGCAGTTTCTATTTCGAGATTTGTTGCCAATTCGAGACGTCTGTCGATGCGTTTAACCACTTCGTCTTCTGCAGCTGTCAAACCAGCACTGAGAGTGAACTCATTAACCAGTGAAAACTTCATAATCAAATAAAAGATTAGATTAATTTTTTCTTCTACTTATTAAACAAATAAAAATATTTTTATTTGCAATAGTATCAATTCCATTCATTTGTCATTAGTTTCCGAAAAAAGCTAAGAAATATTTTTTATCTTGAACAGGATTTCTTCTCCTTTTTATAAAATCTTTTATCTGTCATGAAACTCGAATAATTCAAATATCTATATATTTTACCTCTTGGTAACACGAAATGGGAACGGTTCGAGGTTTCCAGTCAAAAGATTGATAGCCTTGGCCCGTTTCAACTGAAATTACTACGAATCAAATCTCTCAGGTTCTCGCAAATAAAATTTGCTAAACTAATCTAAACAAATTAAATAATATGAATTAAAATAAATCGTACAAATGCAACTAAATTTGATGAATCATGTAACTAATTTCATTTTCCTTAACGTTATTTTTCATGCTTGTTATCTTGATCAATTAAATTCATACCCTTTCTTTTATGGCTAAAAAGCTAATTCATATACAAAATCGTTTATCTGATAAAAATACTATAATTCTTATGTTGTAATCAGATCTCTTATAGTTTTTTCTGATGTTTAAATGAATATCTGTCGTAATATTTGTTGTAAACCACTCCTACTAAATATATTCTTGTATTAATCAAAATTGCATATATTTTCATGATTAAGATATAAAAAACAGAATAAACATCTCCTCTGGATCTAATGGTCGACATTAACTTCGTTTTCCTTCAGCTGTCAACCATATCTACCAAAAGACCCCTTCGAACAAAATCCACACAATCTTTCTCCACACAAGTTTAAAGTAAATACAATGACCCTTTCTTCCTTCTGCTTCCTTTCTTGCCGTCTAAGAATGAGCATGCGATATCTTAATACAAAGCAATAAGCACCAAATATACCTTAGGCATTGCAAGTATTTCAATAATTCGTGACTCCTCGTTAGATATAATATCATGAAACAATACCGCTAACGGATTCTGTCGAACAATTTCTACTTTGAATGGTGCTAGACGCAAATATGGACGATCCATTTTATAATAGCAATACAATCGCGACTGTATTTTTATATTCTGCAAAATAATGTATCAAATTCAGAATTAATAAATCTCGAAATTTCAAGCTAAAAGTTTTTTTAATAAAACGAATTCACTCTAAATACGACAAAGGAATTTTCAGTGTCTAATGCCTGTAGTAGATAGTCTTACTGAAAAGCTCAATCAGTGGGCTACCAAAAGAATCAAGTCAATAATTTTAAATACTACAATTCAGAGATATTAAGTGCTTACTGTGGGCACTTCTTGTCGACACAGTGCTTCATAGATTAACATTGCACCTTCATCCATATCAATAAATCGTTTATTATTTATTGGTGGAATGTTTTGTCGCATATCAATACGTTGGACTCCATCACCTTCCAGCAAATCTTCATAACACTTCACATTAGCCTTAGCTAGTGGATGATCCGGATCTGTAATGTGATTAGAATGAAACTTTTCGCGTTATGCAAAAATTTACGAATAATTAAATTACTATTGAATAGTGTAGCCTATATTAAATTTCGCCGTTGATGGATAACATATGACTATTAAAGCTGACAATTATTTCTTTTAAAAAAATTCAATTAAAAATAACTTACTCATGCGATACAATTCTTCTGTGAGCAACAAAGCTCGTTTCAAATTACCCTGCATATACAGTGAGAAAGCTAAATATTCGAGGATATCTTCGAGATTTGCCGTCGGAACGGACTCCTTCTCGAGACGTTCTCGCGCTTCCTGCATCCACATAATGGTATGATAATAATCACCTTCTTGATATGCTAGACGACCAATTTCAAAACAGTCTCCAGCTGCAATATTCGAAATTTGAATTCGATATATTTTCTTTTCTATCATCCTCTAGATTTTAAGTAAAGCAAAAAAAAAAAGACAAAGGAGAAAGAAGCATTCTTCTCATCCAGACGTTCTGCTTCAAATTATCTTTTAAAGAATCAAAACTAACCATTCAAAGTAACTGTTCGAATTTGAGAATTTAGGACTTTCCCTTCAGCAATATCCTTGGTATTCATTTGATACGTATCTTGCAAGCGTAACAATCCAATTGCTGCACCTGACAGATCTTCCTGCATAATTCTCCATGAAATTACATTAATAATTATTTTGCAACATAATTATACTTGCTCTACTAAGCACATGCGATTAGTTGCTGAGACAATGCCTAAAAAGATCATTTCATAAAAGATTAATTTTGAATTACTGCTCATATCCAAAAATTTTGGCTCATTTTGATCAGTGACACGAATTGTATGCATTCCTCTTCAAAACATTCACGTTTGAAGATAAAAATGCGCTGAATGACTTTGGACAAACTGTAATAAAATTCAGAATCAATTTTCTAAGTAAACAAGAGGCTGTAGAATTGAAATAAAAGCAACCTCTGTAGGATAGTTGATATGCTTACAAGATCGCTGAGCAGTCATATTACGAACGATATCATCAGCAGAATTGTTTTGCATAATTTTTGCTACTTTATTCCAATCTTCTGTCATCCATTTAATCAGCAAAAAGGCATTGATTGGATGTCTTATCGCCTCCTCACCATCTTGTATAGCTTTATAATTACGTTCCTGTGCTTCTTGAGCAAACCGAAAATTATATCAATATTTTTAGAAAAACTATTTAATACTGGTAATGCAATAGAATCATTGCAGAAGCCTTCAATCTTTTTCAAAAATTCATCATTAATGTTTCTTTAGCTACCAGTTGATGTAAGAATCATTTGGAATAATAATTACTAGCTTCATTTCCGGAAGTTTTATCAGTCGTTCTGGTTTATTAATGATTGGTATTAATGGATATTCTGTCAGTGAGACAGGAATATGTAGTCATGATGTTACGATTTTAATGGCAATTTACAATAAAATGATGATAAAGAGCTAAATTCAGTTCAAAAGAAGACAAAAATGCTTACTTTTGCAGATAATCAAGTCTTTCTAATTCTTTTTCCACATAACCATTAATTATTACCGAAATATCCTTCCAAGCTCCAATTATTGCTTTTAATGAGACAACGGATGAGTAAAATTCGGCAGAAATTGAACCGATCAAGAAGAATATGCTAACTACTCTCCTTGATATCATTTTCCTATAATATATTCATTTTTGGCACTTTTTAAACAAAGTGAATTTTAAGAAATACCGGATAAAGGTATTGAAACAAAATACCTAGTACGTTTATCGCTGAAATCGCGAGGAGAAGCAAAAAATCAGAGATTCCTTTGTCCTGGATTTAACATTGCTAGGTATATATTGTACTTACGTATTCAATGTATGATGTAATATAAGCTAAAATTGTCAATTTTTGTTCATAAGTTCTAAAAAATACTAAAAATGACCTTTAACGAGACGGTTGGATACCCATTGCGGGTGTTATTTTAACAATTTTTTTCCCTTGAATTGAGTTATCATTATTAAACTTTCTTATTGATATTATTGAATTTGTTTATTGATACTATAATCATTGAGTTCATTATTATTAAATTTATCGTAATAGATTTAATTACCGAAATGTGACATTTGTTTTCCTGGTGGTTGAAACAAGAAAATTGAAAAAATCTGAACTGAGAAGCAGAATTCAGCGCCTTCAATTTTGGCACGATCAAAAAAAAAATGTCGGTAGTGTTTATGCGACGGCAATATAATATTATATAAAAACCTGATTGAAGGTTGTGTCCATTAAAGGAAGTCAAAAGCAGTAAAATGAATCAATCTCCAAACTACAAAATAAGGAAAAGTTGTTTCCCGAAAATTTCTGGCAGAAAAATGATTATTAGATTTAAATTGAAAATCAATGCAATGAAAGAATTTCGAAGAGAAGTCTGCATTTTATTGAAAATTAGGATATCTGATATAAATCTTTCCGGAAATTTGAAACAAAGATATATTTTAAGAACAGTTATATCGAATACAGCCGAATGCAATATCAAGAGATTATTGATGCTATCTTTAAGAAAAATTAGATCGAGTGATAGATCAGTGGTTAAATAGAATTCAGGAAATTAGATGAAAGGACAGGTTTTAAAATTTTAAGAAACAGACGTGATTTGAAAATTTGACTAATGCAGGCTTAGGTTAATTGTTTTTCAGCGATTTTTTTGAACCATTAAACGTTGATATAATCACTATCAACACTTAAACTTTCAATTTATAAGCAATTTAATTTGATGTAGACTTGCAGAGAAATTTGATAATGTAGTAAGAAAAGTATTATTTCTGTATAAAATTTTGAAGAAAATGTAATGAGTAGTTGAAGAAACATTCTTCTTGAAATATCTGTTTCTCTTTGAAATTCTTCTTTTCTTTATTAAAATGCACGCCATCAAAATCCGATTGTCTTATATAATACTTGTAGGAAAAGTTTTGTCTTGCTGTTAACTATCGTGAGGAATCGCGCAAATAATATTTATTATGTAGTTGAATTAGTTAGTTATACAATACCGTGATTATGATATAGCGAATAAGAGAGGTCTTTTTAATAAGGCAAAATATATGAATAATTTCGATAATAAAAAGGGAATAAAAGACTCTGTTTTGTGGATCCACCGACCTCTCGTAATTTCTTAATTTGAGCCTACATCTTACATAACACATTTAAAGAAACGCACGTATACTTTATACTCATGCATAGAAACCGAACACAAAGAAATCCTCCTTCGGAATACTTCCGATTTTAATTGTCCGTATAATTTGGCTTTCAACATTAATCATGTCCTTCTTCGGAAACATTAATGAATTTAATTTTCTTTGATATAATCTTCTGCACTGTAGTAAATTGTTTTGCATATGCAAAAAGTTTCGGAGGTATGTGAACAATTTTTTTGTATTATGAAGAACCCTTCTCTTTCACATATGGCAGAAACCTCAAATTTCTTTGTTCTGTCGCTGAAATTACGAGGAGAAATAGAAAATCGGCGAAGACAGTGATTCTTTTATGTTGCTTCTCACTTAATGGGTATATGTTGTACGTGCGTATTAACTGTATAATGTACAATGTAAGCTAAAAATGTTTCGCTCTAATCAATTAGCTAATTCCCATAATCTAACAAACCTCCTATCCCTCATATTCATAAACCTATCAGGCATACCACCTAACAAAAGGAAGGTCTAACACCAAACCATTATAGTGGATGTACTTCCAGCAGTTCGACTGGATCAACTAAGCCATGCTTACGATTTTCAAATACATGCCATGCTTATGATTTTCAAATATAAGGGATGAAAAATAAGGGTCGTTTGTGACAAGAATGTCACAAACTTGATTTATCTGAAACAAATCTCGAGTAGTATAAGGCAGCTGACAACGATCAGTGGTTCGCATCTCGATATTCAAGAATAAGTGACCCTTTGGATCTCCTATTTTTTTATTCATTTATGTTATCGTTATTAGAATTGCCTTCTTGAATTGCCTTCTTATTATTGAAATTGTAATAATTGCGTTTGTTATCGAAATTATCGTAATAAAGGTTTGAGGTTTTTTTCCAAATACGAAAAACAAGGAATTGAAGAAATCTGTAGGAATTGGAAGAAAAGTCATCCATATCAAGTTTTGTCACGATCAGAAAGGAAATCGTCGACATGTTCAAAGTGTTGTGCAGTTCCACATCAAAAATTTATTTGCATATCTAGAAGATTTCTTGACTTTGAAGTTTGTTGAGGATTAACATTAAGTGATTCAAGAATTTTTTTTGCTGAAAAATAATTTTGCTTATATTTGGTATTAATCTGGTAAAATCATATATCTGGTAAAATCTGGTTCTAATAAGTTTCTCACATCACTTCTGTTTCTCGCAATCCCAAACCTGTTTTTTATAGAATCTCTTGGATTCTCTATCAGTCACTAACTTCTATCAATCAATCTAATCTTTCTTCATTCATTTGAAGACGCTTTAAAAAGACTTTTGTAGCTTTCACAGATAACATCAACAATGTTTTGACATTGAATTTGCTGTATTCGACAAGCGGAAAAATAATTATTTCATTGCACAGTACCTATAAGTTGAGTTATTTCTAATCAAATTTTCAAGTCAATTAAATATTCATTGCATAAGTTTCTTGTTTTTCTTTTCAATGAATTTGCTTCAAATATTCTTAAATTAGAGTTGAGTTGAAATTGTATATGAGTTTTAGAAAAAAAAAAACAATATTTTTGAATTAAAAATGACGTGGAAATTTCGAACTTTAGCTTGTGTATAGTAAAATCCGTAACGAAACTAGGCACTCAAATCATTCACCATATTTTTCTGATTCTTCTGCACTCTGATTTAATCCTTCAAAAGATTTTCTTTGGTAATATTTCAAGTTCATTAGAAAGCAAAAATGTTAGGAGATAATATTCCAAAAAAATGCTGTGTAACATATTATTTTTATTAATATGAATATTTTTTTCTTCATTATTGATTCAGTTCTTCTTTTTCTGTGCCAAATCCATCGTGCCAACTTATCTCTTGCCATCACAATCATTTTTCAGAAATCTATTAAAATATATTTTTGTCAGACATAGAAATCAACTTATCAAAATAATTATATTTCGGATATCTAAATCACACTATAACTGAAATAAAAGATTTGTAAGTGATCATTGATATTGAAAGCTTTTGTTTCATAACAATATTTTATTCATAGAAAGGAATAAAAATATACAATTCCATTCGTTGTTAGGAAATTCCAATTTTCATACAAGATAATTTTGCTATTAATGTCCCTAATGGTAATAGAACTCTTTCATGCTAGTTAAATTTTCTCTAGTAAGAAATCTAGAAATTACTAAAGGAACTACTCTAAGTGTCTATGTAGTATTTTTGTTTTTCACCGTTAATAGTGTATAATCTTTCGTTATTTAAATAGTATATTTGATACGTTAAATTTATGTGTAGAAAGAAATTATACACAGGAAATAAGATTTTAAAAGACAGAAAATTTATTTAGATGTAGGGTATTAATAAGATGTTAAAGCAAAAAAAAAAGCAATTGATTACAAAGAGATTTTAAACTTGAGACTTTCATAAGGTAATTATGTGTTGCTTATATGAGAATATCAGCATAACAGAGCTTTATCTTGCAGTAACCAATGATAATTTTCTTGGAAATGCAATAATTGAATATTCTGGTGAAATACATTTGATTAAATTCTTCAGTAAAAGTTCTATATTAATATTAGAGACGCATTAAAAAAAAATAAAGAACTATTTGAACTATTTGCAAATACATATTAATGCGAATATTTTTAAAAAACGAAAGAATTGATGTGAGAGCAAAATGTTTTGCAAGAAGAAAAATAATTAACACGTATTGTGAAAAAAGTTCGTAATGAATCAGTAATGAATGAATATCAATATTTAAGAGAATTATTCTTTCTTGACTTCAACTCAGCCGTGATTACCTGCTGAATTTAAGCATATAATTAAACAGAATAAAAGAAACTAACGAAGATTTTCTTGGTAACGGCGAACATATCATTTACTATAAATTTGATTAGTAACAATAACGAATTAGTGTATGGTCATCGCAAACTAAAGCTTCGTTTTGCTTTATCTTTTGTGCGATAGTAAAGTTCATGTGAATTGAATTTAATATTCCCTATAATTTAAGAGCGAATAGAATAAAAGATTTTCTAGATCTAAGCAGCGACCTAGCAACCATGAGAATGGTTTTAATTATAGCTCTATTACTTTGATAAAAGCAGCAAAAGAATGTTCTGTAATATTTTTTTAAAATGTTTTTCAGGAAAATCTATTCGTTTCGTATTTCTCTCTTGGCAATTTTAGTAATGAAAAAATACTTGTATAACTTACAATTTTTAATACAATTACCAATTAAAATACTTGTAATTAATAATTGGATAGATAATATAGTCACGGACAACAGTTACACTTATTGTAGAAGATAAAATGGAAGAATTTTTAAATTTGTTTCTTTTTGAAATTTCTATACAGATGAAAAGTGAATGTTTCAGCACTATAAAGAAAAAAACCAAGAAAATATTAAAATTTCGACTATTCATTGGTGTAAAAAAAATTTGCAATTCATTACGAGAAGCCATTAAATGGAAATTGCAAAATGTCTGAAAATGTGATTGTATCGACTCTGTTATTCTAATATCATGTTCGTAGTAGATGTTGCAAGTGACGTATATATTATTAAGGCTTATAATTAAATCTACATCAAAATGCTTTCGAACGATTCGTAACTCTAATTATGTGCTGTTTCAATGAAATTAAATTTTAAAAAAATGCAATTATTCTTGGGATATTGATCTATTAATTATTCACAAAAAATATGATAGCTCTTTCTAGCTATATCATATTATTCCTGATAATATTCTCAAACTGTCATAACAACAATATGACAAATGTGTTTGATATAAGAGACGACCATCATACGACTGCAAAATATGTGGCAGTTGTACTCTTTATCGTTTTCTTGCTTTACGGTATTGTCAGCAACTTGTTAATGGCAATAACACTCTGTGATCGTGGAAATATTTACAGTCATGCATTTATACTTATCTCATTACAAATTATTATTTCTAGCTTTACATGTTTTCTCCCAGACATGGCTGTCGTCTTACCTGAAATATTGCAAACCAAAAATATTTCTGAAGGTAAGTTTAGAAATTATATAAATATTTCGTTTCTAATTTTGTTGCAACTTACAGCTTTTACAATGCTTATCAAAAAGATTTTATTGAAGTTCCTTATTGTATCGATTTATTTTTATAGTAATTATGTCATGTTTGAAATAAAATTTCAGCAATTTTCAACATCAAACATATTTGTAAAATGACAAATATAAATGTAAAATTCCGTATAAAAAATTTCCGTCATAAAAAAATTCAAATGATAACACATTTTTCTGTGATAGAATCGATCATTGAGTTTACTGGTATCTAGCTTTCTTTCGTTGGAATATTCAAAAATTTTCTGAAATATTTGCTTGCATTTCAGTGGATCAAACAAAGTTCGTTACGCATATATTCTCAATTGCAAAAATTTCTGCAATTATTTCTGCATTGCATTTTACATTTTTATTGACACTGAATCGTTTTGTAGCGCTAATTTTGCCAGAGTACAATACTTTTTTCGAATCAGCAAGATTGTACTTTCTACTGGGCTTTGCATGGCTAGCAGTTTTCGGTATGATCGTTGCATTTCTTATACAGCGGTGAAATATTTATATATTTTAAGAAATAACGGTTTTATAATTATCCGCATGCTTATTAAAATAAATGTTCCAGAATTATGCTAAGCTATTTCTATTTTTCAACTTATTCAACCGAGTAAACTTAATTGATTTTTGAATTTGTTTACAACTTTTGCTTAAGCGTCTGTATTACTTTGATCTCCAAATCGCTTATCAACTTCGTATTTTCATAAAGTTCTTCAGCTGTCACAATCGCAGACTTTCATTATTGTACCACAAGATATTACGTCTCAAAAATGCATTGGGGAAAAAATTGCACAAAGCAATCAAGAGAAAGCGGAAATATTTTTTTCAAGTAACTCTGGGCGTAATTTTGAGCCTTGATGAATATTAGTATCATTCAAATTTCAAATCCGCAAATTCTAAGAATTTAGTTCAACTGTATTGATTCAAGGCATTAGCGATTTTTGAAGATATCTCAAAAAAAATCTATAGCAGCAATATTCAATACTACATTCAGTATCTATAGATAATATTCATTAATATTTCTTATGATCATCATCTAATAGATTGCGTTATGGATGGATAACATTTCTACCCATTGCTATGCTCATTATGTATATTGCGATATTCTACAGTATCAACGTAAACGCCGTTCTCTGCCAGTTATCAATCAAAATCAAGGTGGTTCGACCAATTTCTTTCTCTTCAGTAACAAGAAAAAAACATAATAATTATTTTTATATCATTAAAGTTTCACTCAATACTCTGCTTCAAATTCATTGAATTTTTTTTAACCTTAATAATTTTATTCCATTAATATTTCAAAGATGTATGGCAGACATATGTCAAATTTTCTAGAAATTACAAGGATGCATGTCGGGCATACGTCAAATACATTGCATACTGGAACTTTTGAGCGAGACATGTTAATTCAGGCAGTGTTAATTTGTGGTACTTTAGAAAGTGTAATTCTTATTTTCAATTTTTTTTCGCCACTTATGTTAAAAATTTTCGGTCAGAAAGCCATAATACCATCAGGTATTTTCATCAACTGTTATGATATTTTCAGTCATTTCTTAATACCGACAGTTTATTTTATTTACAACAAACAAGCTCGTAACTGCGTGAAATATCTATTTCTACGTTTCCGTTTGATTGTTGCAACGAAAAGAACTGCCATTGTAACATCTATTAACATCCCAAAGATTTAGAACTTATTTAAGGGAAATATTTCCACAAATTGGAATTTGTTTCACTTCTGACATGAAATTGATTTGAATTCTTCTAGAATTTCTATACTTTACGATTTTCAACGACATCTCAAGTGTTGACGCAGATATTCATAAATTTAGTATTCATAAGACTTCTGAAAAAAGCTAACATTGACTACGAAATTATTCATATTCGAGTTCCTCTGAAACTCATGGAATAACTAATGAAGTTTATGAGTTTTACAATAATTTAGACTTTATAACAGAAAAATAATTCTAACAGAAGAACAATTCTCGGCAACCATGATTTCAAATTCCATTCGCAGTAATAAACAAGATTTGATCATATATTATAAAAAAACTATTGAACCAATTTTTTGATTTTTTAGCGAAAGCATTTCTGCATTTGAAACGTTAGTGTTTCTTGTTATTAGTACTTTTTAGTTATGCTTCCCTATTTTGCATTGTAGAATTGATGATATCGAGTTAAATGTAATTGATGAATAAATTTATTAATAAAATCGGTCTGAAATGATTTTCGAAGTTTAATCATATCATAGCTATAAATTTTTCAAAATGATTCACGAGTCTTAATTTGACAATAGTTCCAATTTGTCGGAAAATTCCATACTGATGCGATTATAGGATAAAATTATATGATCATCGGTTAATAATCTAATTTTTTTCTCTGATTTTTTTCTATTTCTTTAATAAAAGAGCTAACATCTAGAAAGTATTTTCTTTAGTTATTTATTAATTTTTAACTTTTTGAGATGGATAAGAACAAGTTGAATCAGTAAGTTCAAAGATGACGACGATTTCCTTTCTGATCGTAACAAAACTTGAGGTGGGTGATTTTTCTTCCAATCTGCACGGATTTCTTCAATTTCTTGTCTTTCATATTGGAATAAACTTTAAACTTGAGTAATTAAACCTTCATTACTATAGTTTTAATAACATATTAACAAAGCAACAATTACAATTTCAATAATACAAAAGACAATTCGAATAACGATGAAGGAAAAATAGCAGACCTAAAGTAATAACCCTGACTTCGTTGATTCAACCGAACTGCTGGAAGTACATCCAATATAATAATTTGGTATTAGACCATTCTTTTGTTAGGTGGTATGTCCTGATAGGTGTTTATGAGTATGAGGGATAGGAGGTTTGTTAGATTATAGGAATTAGCTAATTGATAAGGGCGAAACATTTTTAGCTTACATTGTATATTATACAGTCAATACGCACGTACAACCTATACCCATTAATGTGAAATGTAACACAAAGGAATCACTGTCTTCGCCGATTTTCTATTTCTCCTCGCGATTTCAGCAACAAAAGCTGTTAATATGATTGGATAAAGTCAAAGCATAAATGATTCATTTATACTTTCTTCAAGCTTTGGACGATAATAATTTTCCATTAAAAATAATTCATATACTGCAAGTGGATCTTCACAGTTTCGTTTATCCAAAATAACACTTGTTAAAATGTTAAATGTAACCTACTGAATATGTTTTTGTGTTAATTAAAATTGTATACATACTCGTGATTAAGATGTAAAAAATATATATAATAATAAATATCTCCTTTCAATTGAATGGACAACGCTACGCGCAACAGGATAGACTATCTGTTAGACTTGCTCCCAATAAATTCCTTGCTTTTCTCCACATCAATTTATGGTGCACAATTGGGAAATGTCTGGAACTACAAGTAATTTAATAAAAAAACTTTTAGTTGTAATAAAATGATTGCTTTTATTCTTCCATTTATTTTTTTAGTCTTATATCTTGAAAGTGGTACTTATTTTTTCTTTATCGAAACTAATAATCCGCTTCATCAAATTTCAATGACAAAATCTAATAAAAAACTTTAGGAATTTTATGAATTACATAAAAATATAGTCGTTAGTGTCTTTTAAGTTTTTTTTTACATTTAGTTAAAATCGCTCTTAAATTAAGCAAAAGAATTATCAGCACCAATTTAAAGGATTTGGAAAATCAAAGCCAACAACCACGGAGTTCCTTATAGGTTTAGCTAGTACAGAAGTTATAAACATCTTCCGATATTTAAGGAAAAAGTTGAAGTACTATGCGTGAATGCAAACTACCCTTGTATTTGTAAAAAACTTAATCATTTCGACGTTCCAGTGATTTCGCTCCGCCAATTCTGGCAACATTATTTCAAGAATCTAGAAAGAAAGAAGAAGAATCAGTGTCAATTGTTTACTCTTCTTCACCATTTCAGCGCATAATTCCGGAATCCAAAGAAAAAAATTTTAATCCCAGTATTAGAAAAAAGGTCTAATTTCTAACATAAAAAGCTTTATGAAAATCAAAGTTTGAGTAGTAGGCTGCTTAGGCAAGATGGGCAAAAAAATACTTAGTGAATTGATTACAAATACTAAAGTAGAAATAGCAGGTCCTGTTATCCGTTCAGGCAGTAAATATATAGGTTTAGATATTGGACCAATCATAAGCCACGGTTCTATTTTAGGAATTAAAATTACAAGCTCCATTAGTGGTATATTTGAGTCATCAGATATTATAATAGATTTTACAACTAAAGAATGTTAGCCTGTCTCAAGGCAGCCGTAAAATTTAGAAAGCCGCTGGTTAGTGAAATAACAGGAGTGGAAAATGTTAATTTAAAAGAGTACGCTGCTAAGATATTATTGCAAAAGTAAGTAATAACATCTTTATTTTCTACGTACCAAAGGATAGGCGCGCAAGGCCGAGACCACTTCTTCAAACTGAGAAATCTTGAAAATACCTCTTACGGTTAAGCAACTTTACAACTTCTCGTTTACTCAGGACTGTAAATTATAACCTATATTTGAAGGCTTTTTACATTAGCCTAAATGTTCCTTTTATATTTCTATTCTGCTATTTCCTTATGTACCTCCAATCCTCTAAGTACTTCAACCAAAATTAGAAACGCTTATTATTACTGCAAAAAAAGCTTATTATTGCAAAACAAAGGAATGGGCCAATTAGAACTATAAAGCTATATTTTGACTCTAATCGAGGTTCATTCAAAGATTACACGGAAAAACATAGTTTATAATTATTAGTGGCCTTTTGTCTATTCTTACTATGATTTGCTAATTTTTTAATAATGTATTTGATAAAACTAACGCACTTTATCTTTTAGCACGACTGAAAAAAAGAAAAACTGGAAGCTCTTCTCGACGAAGTCAAAACAACGGATCTGAAGCTGCTGGACCAGATGCTGACATAGAAGAAACTCGTCAATAGCATGAAGCTCGAAAAAGAATCATTGAAGGAAAAATATTGCGTCTCAGGCTGCATATTGGAACACTCGAAACTATTAACACCAATTGGGTCCAATATATTCAACAGTTCCAACACCTAAGAAACAACAATACCAAAATGGTCGAGGATAAAAAAAGGTATTTTATATTTAATAAATGAAGGTAGAGAAGTTATTATGACGTTAATCATGTATATGAATAACTTAAAGTTAGTGCTCCAACAATTAAACTTAAACAAAGCGAACTAAAGAAACAATCAACTCAAATAACTCACTAGGCAAAAAATTGTCCAAAATTGTGAAGAGGGTTCTGGAGTAGTTTCAAAGCCGCAATCCACTTGCAAAATATACCAAGCATTCAAAAATTGAATTATTTAATCGCATAATTAAAGAGAGATCCATTATTGGCCATTAATGGTTATTTCATAATGTCATAACCTCAGAAAATTATGATGTGATACAAAAAATCTTTATTGAAAAATTTGGGCAATCATAGATCAATCATAGATTATTAAAAAATCGTTCTATAGTGAGTTAAATTCGATCGAGAAGGATAAGTCAACTTGAAACAATGGATAAATATCTTGAACAATTAATGACATTAGAATTAAATTTCAAAATTTACTAGGAATGAAAAATTAAATTGTTGCATAAATAGAATTTCAGAAAAAAATTTTTCGTTATTTTCGACTACTCAATGCTACCAAAGCTATCGCACAGCATGACTGTACAATTATGTTCATTTTGAGTATTACGCAAAATTAATATGTCATGTTAAAAATTAACAGCAAATGAGGAGAAATAAATGTGCAGATGTGTAATTAATCGGTGCTAGATTTTGTAGACTAAGATATAAAATAAAAGAACTAATTAAAAAGTATTTTGAATAAAGATAATCAGAATTTAGTTATCTGCCATACAGTCTTAACATGATTTTCAAATGAGAGGGGAAATAGTATTACTATATATTTTGTTGATATTGAAAACTCATTAATAAAAAGATCCGTAAAACATTTCAAACTTAATTTCAAAAACTCCGTGATATTTGTTAACTTTTTAAATCTTCCTTTCTATTTTAATTTATTTCATTAATAATTTAAGAAATATTTTTAGGAATAGCAAATGCATATTGGCGATAAAAAAAGTAAGGGAGTCAAATCATTGTTTGTATTGTTAGTTGCATTTAACGAACAGTTTTCACGGAAAATTAGGATGTATTCATTATAATAATTTATATGCTTTAATTATTCTTTGATATTAAACTTTTATATGTTTTAATTATTCTTTGGATATAAAATTAAACTTTTATTTTCATTCTTTTCTTATGATACTAAAATCCAGCAATTGCAATTTTCATTTGTACTAGTTGATGAAGAAGTACATAACTGGAATCATTTTTTCACCATAATTATAATATCATTTTTATTTCGCTTGAAAATTCGTCTGATACTCCTTCTTTCCATTTCGTTAAAAATTTATTCTATAAATTAGTGCTGGCATTGGTGAAATATGGTTGATTATATATTGTTTTCTATATTTCGTCATATGTAATTCCGTATATATTCACTTCTGAATGACTGTTTTCTTTATGTTTTTTCAACTTCTGAATATGTATTTCTTATCAGAAGACTATAAATATTATCTATGACATTTTCAATTTTGAATTCCATAAAATTTATCGCTTTTTATTCTCGAGTTTTTTGCTTGAAAACTTAGACTCTTACTAATTCGATTTAATTAATAAATAGACAGTTTTCAAATACGCAAAAATTTAAGTAGTAAAGAATGAATTAAGAAAATTTATAAAAGAGAAGAAAAAATTAATGCTGACTGAAATTTTTGTTTGAATGTTAGATAATTATTTGAGACATTATGCAGTGAAAAAATATATGCCTTCTTTTAACACTATCACTAATATTCATTAATAAAAAAAGTATAATTATGGATTATTTTCTTCGAATTATCAGTGCTTCTGCTATTTTGTATACTTACGTATTATGTGATGCAATAGATTGTATTTAAGAAAAATTAGAATACATAAAAACATTGTGAAGTGTTAGTAACTAAAAAGAATTAAAATAGAAGGAAATAACGAAGAAATAGGTAATGTATATTATGGGTTATTAATCAAATGAACATTGCCAGTTTTCTCGGGGTGCGCAATACGAATATTCCAAGTTATCGAAGTTTTTCCGCTCAATAACGCATGCATGCTTTCTTGATTCGCAGAAACAACCTCTTCTTCTAAAATAAAAAAATTCAGTTTTGTTAGGAAATTTATGGAAAATCTTTATACTTATCAAAAATTCTGAGTTATAACACCGAATTTTTTTCGTTGGAATAAACATAAAGTACTTACGTCCACGATTGATGCGGTTTCAATATGCACCATGATTGTGGTTCACGTTGATCATAGCAAGCTTCATGGGTTTCGCAATGTTTCATCCTGCAGCAAATTGAGATGAAGCACAACGGAACCAGTTCATAATGGAAGTCATTTAGAATCATCAGGAAAATTACTTTTTTGAGTCATATTATTTAAATGCGAGGAAGATTTCAGGGGAATCTGAAAATTATTATGGCGATAAAAAGTATTTCATGTAGCAAAATAATGTTGTAAGTGAACAGTAAAATTCATAAAAAGTTAAAGCAGAGATTGCTTGGATATGAATTGAAGAATTTTTCAGAAGTTTAAATAATTAAATGATTGAAACGACTTACTTGCCATCACTTTCAACAAATTTTCCTCTAGTTACATATTCATCGTCTTCAATTGGATGATCATCATGCTCTTCTTCATGATCTTCATCGTCTCCTGCATTATCTTCTTCGCTTTCATCAAAAGATACATCCTGAAATCATAAAGATAGATGTCGTACGAAATGAAAATCAATGATTGAAGGAATTATTTGAGCATAATCTTTTTAAGTGATCTAAAGAATGGTCTGAATATTTGATACATTGAGAAGGTTAAACTGAACAAATTACCTCAGATTCTGATTCTGATTCTGATGTGCAAGATGATGTGACAAAAAGAAGCACTAAACCAAGAATTATGAAAAGTTTGTTCATTTTCTTTCTAAAAATTCAAATATGCATTAATTCTGCAAAAATGAAATGATTTCATAAATCAGTAATTTTTGAGTAGAATTAGAGGATTGGTGGTATTTATAATTTTTCACAATGAGTAAAAAAGTTTGGACAAATTATTCATTTTGCTCATTATTTTTATAATTTCCTTTACTATTCACCACTTATTTGTTAAGATGCAACGAATAAATAAATCAATTTTAAATAGTAATCAAACTTAGTAAGTATTCATCACTCAACTACATGGCTAAAAAAAGGTTTGTCTGATTTGAAAAAAAAGAAATTGTTGTTAATTAAATCTAATTAATTAGTTTTATCTAAAGAGATAGTGAAAATGATAAAATTGAAGATAATTCTATCTGCATTTGATTCGTTTATATACGATATTTGGGTATGCAATTGAACAGATGTGTCGTTTTTTTCTTGTTTTCGAAAGAATATGGAAATAAAAGATATTTGATTTAACTTTAGCTTCCATATGGAACTGTATCAAAATATTATTTTTGTTTCTTTTCTACTGAAAGTTTACATAGCTGACTTATTTTAAACAAAAAATTTTTCTCTGCTTGAAAAATTTTTTTGATCTTTATCATCAGATTAAAAACTTTATTCAATTAATTTACACATATGAATTACTTCCATATTAATACTTTAATAAAGTTTTCCTTAAGACAACTCGCATGAAGAAATAGACTTTCTTGTCATGTTTATTAAAGCATTAAATATTATAACTTCTTTTTTGCATTTCAAAAATATTGGAAATATTGCCTGATAAAAGGCAGAGTTCATCAGAGTATCAACTTTTTTGAAATTTCGACAAATAAGTTACTTGGCACAAAATCAATTTAACTGATGATTTGATTGATTTGAGAAATAATAATTAATTTTGATAGCGATTGTGCGATTGTGTTTTTTCTTCGTTAAGATTTTTTAGTCAGGAATTTAACCATCATATCTTTGTATGACGTTAGTGACGTAAATGCATGGCGAGAATTGGGCCCCAAATTATGCAATTTGCTAGTTGGCCACATTCGATTTATTTTCGAACTTTTCCAAACTTCATCACCAATGACTTCTTTACCTCTCCCGAGCTCTTTAATCATTTTCATTATCTCATTTAATTCTGTAAAATATTTTTCTCTATTATCTACAAAGTTTCTTTAATTGCCTTAATAACAGCATAGATTGATTCTGATTACCTGATTGATCAACTACAAATATAACTTTCAAAAGGTAGCTTGCGAATACTATCTTTTTATGCTCTTTTTCACTGAGATTATTCAAAAGTTTTGCAAATAGCTGGTCAGGAATGTTGCAAGCAAAAATCTGAAGTTTTTCAGACTCAGTTAGAGAATCAGTTATGAATTTGATTCTGTCAGGAGCAAATAATTCTGAGCTATTACTTCAGGCTTATTCCTGATCTAGCTTATTGACTTACTTCTTCAATTTATTTCTTTCTAGAGTATTGACTAGAATATAAGCTTGGTTAGGCTCCTTGGAAAGAATAGTTAAATGATGTTCAGATAAACTTCTTATGTGCATAAATTGATAATCGTCTATATTTTGAATAAGTACTTTAAATTGATCCTTTAACTATTTCATTAGAGCTCCAAGCTGATCCTTATTTGAAATAGGAACAATAATTTTCAGTTTTGTCTCATTTAACTCCTGAGAAAGAATTTTTAAGTTGGTGGCTGATTAAGTAGATCAACTAGATTTGCTTCTGATAGAAAGATTTGCTTTTGATTAATTCCCAAAGTTTCATAGAAGACAACAATGTTGAATTAAGATAGAATTGAAAGGAAAACAGACTGAAATGAAATACTTCAAGTACATTTGCTTAATATTATCTATCCAACAATCCATCTTTATCATTCATCCTAACTTATGCCTTTCCCAATCTTGTCTATAATGTTAAAATTCTCTCTTCGAATTCTTAAATTTGAAATAGATTTTCAAGCTTCCGATCAACATACTTAATTTTAAGTGCTCTATTTCAAGTTGAATTTGATTCGTTGGAAATAATCGATGATATTAAAATTTCATTTTCGAAAATTTGTTTTTGGATTTCAGTTATCAAATGGATTAAGTGCTACGTGTTGATCTAATCTACCATTAGGTGAACAGCCGAAAGTGTAGATATGATCTGAAAATTATCAGCTCTGAGAATTTATGTGCATTTCTGACGATAAAATGTTACATCAGCGTCTATTCATTCAAATTCTGTTCTCTCTTTCAGTACAAACAGGTTATCCCTTTTAACCTCTCTGATTGAATAAGATTTTCGAAAATTATTCATATTTTTCATTTGATTATTATTTGTCGATCAATTTCTAAAATTAAAAAATGTCACAGTTTTTTGTATATATATTTAGAAGGATGATAAATGCTAATATAATTTCATTGATTTTATATTTCTGATTATAGTAAACTCATTGTCAGAAATGCCAATGATTAAATGATTTTTAAATATAACTTGGTTAAGAAATATTACTGCTGTTTTCTAAGAATGTATCTAAGTAAAACTGATATCCAAACGTTGTTTTACCTTTTTAGAAACAATTAGTTTGAAAGCGAAACCTTAATGATACATATTATAAATTTTCGAAATTTCGTCTTTAATTGATTTAATAATTTATTTGCCTAATTTCTAGCTAATTTAATCTTACCTAATATGCATGTTCTCGTAAGGTTTATTTATATACATTCAATTCTTTGTGTCCAAAACATCATAACATATATATCAACTGATATGAACACATCACACATAAAAATCGTACATAAAGATTAAGTTAGCAGTATTGTACATAAAAATAAAACCTGATTTTCCAACTTGACCAACCTGACCAGAAAATTTTTAAAAAAGGTCAAACTATCAGTACGAATCTTATTCCTTTTTCTCTGTCACTCATAGTATTATTCTTTCTGTTATCCAATGTCTTCTTCATTTTATCCATTCTATAACTATTCATTTATCGCCTCTTTTATCAACTTAAAATTCATCCCGCCGTAAATTGTAATACATCTTCGTTATACATTTCTTATCAGCAGATAATTTTTATTAGATACTTATTACTGATGCTTTGTAAGATGTTTTCTATTTGATCAATATAGTATTGGGAATTCCTAGAATATAATATCTTTACGAAATGTGCGACTGGACGAGACAACAGATAAAATAAACGTGAAAGATTAATAAGCAATGATCACAGCAATTTTATAGGTTCAGATGATTTGAAGTTTTTTATTAAATCTATCGTGCATGAATGTGAGGGTTCCTTATAGAAGTTCATAAATGCACTTATATGTATGAATTTCACATTGTCTTTTAAGATTACTTATCACATTTACTTGACAAATAACAACTTTGTCCATCCAGCAACAATATCATTTGTATTATTTGTCTCGAGAACATATCATTTCATTACCTTTAGTATTTGTGGGTGCTGTAGAATGACGAAAATTGATTGGCTCTCCATTGATGGAATTGAAATTGCATAAAGGAAGGATTAACATATTTAGTATAAGTATAGTTTAAAATTTCTGTTTTATTACCTTTATACGCCACTTCTTGGAATCTACACACTGATGCTAATGCATTACAGGAAAATGATATCAAAAACAGTAGTTAATATGTTCATCTTGATTGCTACAGTTTCTGCCGAAATTTATTCATCTTTTGCTTCGCTGAAAACATTAATTGGCGCTGAGAGAGATACTTCCGATAATGATTAATAATTATGTTGAAAAAGATTAGAAAAAATTGATTATCTGAAGAAGTAAGCATGTTTTAATTTTCTTTCCAATCCAATTAAGTTTAACTTTTTTCCCTTCATTTTCATTTTTCACTTCAGTGTGAAAAACTGACATTAAAAATCACAGTATTATGATTGTACTTCTTATTTATTAATAGAATACTGCATTATAAATGACAATCATTAATAAAATGAAAAGGTAATAATATTTTCGAGAATAGAACTAATAATGCCTACTCTGAATGAAATTGTTAAAAAAAACTTTAATGATAAATATTTTAGAATTTTTGTTTTTGTAATATTTTATTGAAGTAATTAAAAGCATCTAGAATGGCTTCTATAGGATTTCAATATTTGTGTCTTCATAAATTCTTGATATTATTTTAGGTTCGCTCAAGAAGTACAAGAGCGTAATGATAAAGCTATACAAGATGGTGAGGAGGCGATAAGACATCCAATCAATGCCTTCTGTTAATTAAAGGAATGATAGCAGATTGGAACAAAGCAGTAGATATATGCAATTCAATTCCGCGATGATATAATCCGTAACTTAACTCGTCAGCGATCTATTAAGCGTATCAATTATCCTACAGAGGTTTGTTTCCTTATCTTCATCTTCACTTCACAATCTCTTTCTGAGAAGACTAGCGTTTGAGGATGAATAATCATCTGAAAAAAATATATTTTGAATTCATGAAGTAAATGAAGCATACATTAGCTTAAATTTAGTTTATAGGAATGATCTGTTAAATACGTTATCATCCTATTTTATTTGCTACTAATTTATAGTTAGAAAGTGCAGATCCAATTGTAACATAAAATCATTAGTGATGTATTATAGTGAAAGATTTATAGGAGGATCTATTAGGCGCAGCAATTGGATTGTTACGCTTGCAAGATACGTATCAAATGAATACCAAGGATATTGCTGAAGGGAAAGTCCTAAATTCTCAAATTCAAACAGTTACTTTGAATGGTTAGTTTTGATTCTTTAAAAGATAATTTGAAGCAGAACGTCTGGATGAGAAGAATGCTTCTTTCTCCTTTGTCTTTTTTTTTTTTTTGCTTTACTTAAAATCTAGAGGATGATAGAAAAGAAAATATATCGAATTCAAATTTCGAATATTGCAGCTGGAGACTGTTTTGAAATTGGTCGTCTAGCATATCAAGAAGGTGATTATTATCATACCATTATGTGGATGCAGGAAGCGCGAGAACGTCTCGAGAAGGAGTCCGTTCCGACGGCAAATCTCGAAGATATCCTCGAATATTTAGCTTTCTCATTGTATAAACAGGGTAATTTGAAACGAGCTTTGTTGCTCACAGATGATTTATATCGCATGAGTAAGTTATTTGTTATTTTTGATAGAAAAATAATTTAATTTATTTTTAATGTATTTTTTTTCAATAGAAATAATGTTTAGTCTTAGTAACATAAGGATATAATACATCAGCAACGAAAATTTTAAGACTTTTTAAAATTTCTGCTTCAATTTTTGATAATTTCAAAAGCTTTCTGTATCAGCTCCTTAGTGTTATATTAAATATTACGATATGGTTGTTTTGTTAAATTTTGTTTAGACTATTGGTAGGAAAATAATTTGCAATTAGTTTGATATGCAGTACAATTACATCGTTTTCAGTAATATGTTAATTATTCTCCAATTCTTGCCCAAGATAAAATGGTATTCTCCAATTGAAGTATTTAATTTTGCCTGTAACTACAGATCCAAGTCATCCACGAGCCAAAGGTAACATAAAATGGTATGAAGATTTGCTAAAAGATGATGGAGTCCAACATATCGATATGCGTCGAGACATTCCACCGGTATATAATATGCGACGCGAAAATGATATGAAACACAGATACGAAGCATTATGTCGACAAGAAGTATCAGTCGTAAGCGCTTTATCATCATCTGTTTAATTTTTTTTTATTCTCATTTCAAGTACAGTTGAGATTGATATATTGTATTCGAAGTTGCCAATTTGGGATTTTTTTAATTAATACCGATTAAATTTTCAATACGATGGACGTTAGATATTGACAGTTTTCTTTTATCATATTTGAATTGAATTCGTGTTATTATAGATAAACATCAACTCGAATCTAGAAATTTACTGATTTTGAATTTGCGGATATCTTGCAGAACACAACGGTGCAGTCGCAATTTTATTGCTATTACAAAATGGATCGTCCGTATTTGCGTCTAGCGCCATTCAAAGTAGAAATAGTTCGTCAAAATCCTTTGGCTGCGTTATTCCATGATATTATATCGGATGAAGAGTCACGAATTATTGAAATTCTTGCGGTACCGAAGGCATGTTTAAGCTTCTTTTTACATATTAGAGTACTACATGCTTATTTTTCAAGGCAAGAGAGGAAGAGGAAGAATATACTCTGAACTTATCAAAATCGTTACTGCAGTAATTTCAGTTGAAACGAGCTTTAGCTCGCAATCCTGCGACTGGAAATTTTGAGACGACTGGCGCTCGTATTAGTAAGAAGTAAATGTTTAAATAGTTTCATTTATCCTAATTTCATAACAAAAAAAATTTATATTAAGTAGTGAGGAAATAAATTTGCCGAAAGCAAAAAAATTTTTTTTTTAATTTTTGGTTAATATGAAACTGAGACGAAAAAATTAATCTCTTTTATCCGCCGCAAATTTTTATTCGAAAATGAGTTCATTCACAGTACACGGTTGAGTCCGATGGAACATGAAATAGTTAAACGCATCAACAGACGCCTTGAATTGGCCACAAATCTCGAAATAGAAACGGCAGAGGATTTACAGGTATTCCTTCAGATTTCTAAGTTCCAAAGTAAGAAAAATTCAAAATCATAACCATTTTTTGTTATTCAATCGTGTCGGTGAAAGACGAAGGATATAATTACTTATAGATAACTAAGAATGTTAAAAAGGTCAAATAGTGATGCGTCAAGTATTGTAAACAATTGAAAAATCATGGTCATAAAGACCATTAAGTAGTTTGCGCCAAAGTTACAAAAAGATCAACAAGCTGAAAGGATACAAAACGATTCACCGGTCAACAAAAATGAGAATAATCAAGAGCAATATATCAAAAGAAAAATAGAGAAGCTCCGAAGGATTTTAAAGAGAAGAATTTTGGAACTGATTGAATTACTCGAGAAGTTACTCGGAATTCGACAATCATGGTTCAACGCGCGTGCGGAGCAATAGTAATGGTAAAACGAAAGAAGAACAGTGAAGCCAAAAGGAAAATACGATATTGTAACCATTATATAAGTGCGATATTGTGTTACAATATTATATAAATGCAAATAAAATCTATTTTTGATCTAGCCAAGTCACAATACCCAAAAATGACCCAATTTCTAGTTAACGATCTACAATCAACAACAAATGTAGAAGAGGATTCTCTCCTCTATTTTTCATGAAGAGAGAAAAAAAGAACTAAAAGAAATTTTTATTTCTAAACAGTATGAATAAATTTTTCTGAAAAGTCATACCCATAAAACTGTGTAATAAATTTCAATCAAATTCAAACATTTAAAGTACTTCAGATCCAGAATTATGGAGTTGGTGGGCATTATGAACCTCATTTAGACTGCGCATTGGTAATTTTTTTACCTTCATTGCTGTTTTACATTTTATCGCTGCTGTGTTACGCATCAATATGATTTGTTTAAAATTCTCAATCAAAATGCACTTCGAATAAGGAATTTCAAAAATTAATTAGCGAAAGCGATATAGTTTTGCAGAAAAGATGATAAATATTTTCATTCAAGATGAGAACATCATTCGCATTTGAGACTTTCTTGATCAATTAATAAGAAATGATCACATTTTCAGAAGGCAAAGCAATACTTCAACAAATTGGGAACTGGAAATCGAATAGCTACAATTTTGATCTACGTATTCATTCATTTTCATTTTACTTGTTTTGGAATAATTTTTCGATAAACTCATTCTCTCTAATTGTGTACAAGTAATTCTTTCATTTCATTATAGATGACTGCACCAGAAGTCGGAGGAAGGACAGTATTCATCAATTTGAAAACATCATACCATGTATTAAAGTGAGCTATTAGATATTTGATTCACGTCAAAATTATTATAATAGATCAAGTAGATTATTATAATGTTTCTTTAGAGAAATAAAATTAGCTAATTTTGAATTCAATTTCATTATTTTCATAATCGATTTATTTTGTGTGCTAGATTAAATGAAAGAAGAAAATTTATGCAAAGATAAACAGAATCAATTGAAAATACCTCTGTTTAAAAACTTTTAAGTCTAATTCAATGTAGAAAAGGTGTATTAGATATATCTATTATAGTTTATTTTATGAAGTTTCTTAATTAATACATTATTTGGATTTCTACAGAATGCAGCATTGTTCTGGTATAATTTGATGCGTAGCGGTGAAGTAGATATGCGTTCTCGACATGGTTCATGTCCAGTATTAACTGGAATTAAATGGACAGCAATAAAATGGTTTCATGAACGAGGGCAGGAATGGCGTCGACCGTGTAGTTTGAATCAGTTCGATCAAGAACGATATGTTGGTGATTTAGGAGCTCCTGAGCCGAAATATCGTTTAAATATCAGAGCAGAAGCCGAGAACCACACGAAAATGAGCAAAAAATGCTGAAAATTTTTGATTTAAAGCCTCTGAACCAAAGATTATGGAATCTCAAGATATTTAAGTGCTTGTGAAAGATATATATATCATGAAAAAGGATAAATTTTATATTTTGTAGAAATATGAGATTGAAGCCTCTGTGTAACATTTTTTTTGGATTGTACTAAAGCCTTATTAAAAATAAACAAGCCAGTACAGTGCTATTTTTGTCTAGCTATTTACTTTTTCCTTGCCGCATACTCCTTATTTTGTCCTATAATTCAATCAGTTTACAAATTTATAAATTTTCATTAAACTTTGGATAATATTGAGACAGAATTAAATATAATGGAGTGCAACATTCTTTCATTTTTGATTCATCTCGGTCTTCTGTTCCAGTTCCATCTAACAACAATCTCTCTTTTATCACTCACACTAAATCTGCACGTTGCTTACCTAATCTTGTTTATAATATGAAATATCTTTGAATTATCAACAATTTTCTTCAATTTGAAATTAATTTCAGGTTTCAGATCAACTAGCTTCCTCACAAAATGTCATAAAATATATATCAGCTGACATGAATACATTGAATGCGACACTAATTATTGACATGAATTCGTTGAATGTGACACTAATGATTATACATAAAATAAAAATTAAGTTAACAATAGGCACACAAAAATAAGATTCAAACTGATCAGAAGCTCTTCCATAATAGGTCAAACAGTGAACGCGAGTTTTATTCGTCCCATTTACAGTTTGGATGCCTTGTGATACTTAATATCTTCTTTATTATCTCTTAAATCCAACCATCGCTGCTCCTCCATCTCCATCTGTTTTTTCAACTTCGAATGATTCTATAATAAATTCTACTTATTCTCGTAGAATGATTTTATCATAAATTGCAGCTCATTTTCTGTAATACTGGAAAGTCTATAGAATTCTTTCTTAGTACCTTACAATATGTGCGGTTGGATAAAGCAATAGTAAAATGCATGTGAAAAGTTAAAAAAAGTGTATAGCAACGATCACAGCAATTTTATAGTTATAGAAGACTTTATGTTTTCTATAAATGTGATCATAGCAATTCGTGCGCGCAATTACTTATCGCTGAAATCACCAAGACTAGAAAATCAGAGCAGTAAGTGATTCCTTTGTGTTGGATTTTGCATGAAAGGGTGTATATAAGTTGTACGTGCATATTTACTGTATAATGTATAATGCAAGATGTAAGCTAAAAATGTCTCGCCTTTGTCTATGAGCTATGATTCCCACTCTATAACAAACCCTCCTATTTCTTATATTCACAACCATATCAGGATCCAACATTAAACCATTATAAAGGATGTGCTTCAGCCAAGTGGTTGGACATCTATAACCGACATTAATTAATCTCTTTTTTCTTTATGTTATTAAAATTTTTTATTGAAATTATTGAATTTGGTATTGTTGATTTTGTAATTGCTGCGTCCGTTAACATATTATCAAATTTATCATAATAAAGGTTTAAGTACCAACTTTGGGATGCTAACATTAAAGGGCAGAAAGAATCTTTAATTTTTTTCACTGTTAAAGAAAATCGGCGACAGCCCTTGTAAATGCTCTGAGAAATAGTTATTGATCGCTTAGTTTGTCATATTTGATTGAATTTATTTTGTTAGAAGAATCGTTAATCGAAATTATGAGATTTTTGATTTTGGATTTGGCGGATTTTTTTTTTCGCGGGATACAAAAGCGATCGAATTGCTACATTAAATAAACCATCCGCACTTCCGTCTACGATCACTATTCAAGATAGAAATTGTTCTCCAGAATCCCGTTGGCTGTACTGTTGCGTGATATTATATTGGACGAGAAATTATGAATTACTAAATTATCTTGCAGTGACTAATATTTGGTATTTCTTGTTTTAAGATAATGCATGCTCATTCTGAGAAAGCCAAAAATTAAGCAGGAGGAAGAAAAGGTTATTGTATTTATTTTAACTTGGCAGATTTGATATCGCAGTAATTTTAGTTGGAGTCGTTTTCATTTCGCAATCGTTTAAAAATTTTTGTTGTTCTAACTTCTTAGTAACAGACGGAGAAAATTTTCTATTGCTGATAAAAAATTTCTTGTATTTTGATATTAAATTTTTATTCTATAATGACAACATAAAATAGTTCAACGTATCGATATATACTTTGAATTGACAATACATTTTAGAAGCTGTGGATAATGTTATAGTTATTCCTTTACTTTGCAGAATTAAAATGGAGAATTAAAAAAGAATTATTATCATATGTGAAGGAAAATTTCATTAGAATGCCAATAAATGTTAGCAATTCAGTATGAGACAAAGGATCAAAATGTTCGAGCATGATCTTTGTGTTGTTAGGTTTCGTATGATACGGCATATTTAATACCGGAAATAATATCCCAAGTCTGGGAAATCGATATGTTCTGTGAACATCATAAAATTACCTTTATGACATCATATCATTTTAGTTCAAATTTCTATATTTCGATCTTTTTATCATTTTAGCTCAAATTTCCAGTTATACATATTAATTTGAAGTTATTTAAATATATAACGAACTAATATCGTGCAAATACGGCATTACGAGCTCGTTTGTTGTAAATAAAATAGATTGTTAGTAATAAGGAGTAAGTGAAAATAATCAGCAATTGACAAAAAATAATGCTTAATTTCATTTTTAGGCTAAAAATTTTCAGTGCGGATAAAATTGAAGCATTGCTCTTTTTAATTCGCAAATTGATGTTACATGAATTGAGACATATTTCGCTCATAACTTCCGATGTTTGCTATATTGCCATATATCTTTGATATTTCACAATATATTTATTCATTAAATGTAGAGACGAAATGAAACAAAATAATTAAACAGAAAAATTCCGTAAATTTGAAAATAAATATAATTAAATAGAAAAATTTAACAAATTTGAAAAGAAAAATTTTCCTAATGTTGATTAATTCAACCAAATTTATAAATTAATGTTAAAAAAACCTAATGCAGTGAGGAATTCAATAAGAAAAGTTTTACAATAACAACAAGCTACACCGAAATTAGAAATTAGATATTTACACAATTTCAAGAATAATTTACTTTCAAAAGCGATTTCATTTTATAATATTTCTGGTAAAATAATAGCTATACCTGGGATAAAAGACACGGGATTAGAAATAATCAGCTGTTATTATCAGTAAATTACTAACAATACCGTTAAAGCATGAACGTAGTAATAATTACAACTGTCACATATTTTTGCAATTGTATGATGGTCGTGTCTCATGTCAAATCCACTTTTCACATCACTTTCACGACAGTTTAAGGGTAATATATTAATAATAATATGATATAAAAAGAACGAGCTACAATAACATTACTCAGTCAATCTTCCTTCATTGTTAGACATTGTTTAAAAGAATATGGAATGACAAGGAATTTCAACGTTCACAATAAAAATAGTTTTTGCAGATTTGAATTCTGAAATAATAAATGTAATTATAAAGAAAATTGCATTAATATCTGAAAATTACAACTTATTTTTGCATAAAAAAAAAAAAATATCCATTACATCAGCAGATAACAATTGGAATATTCGAACTTCAACAGCACTGCACTGTTCATGCGACCAATAACTTATAAAACTCATAAATTATTCTAACTTATTTCTTCCTATTTTTTAATTCCGTTTAGTAGCCAATATTTGTTATATGTTTCGATTTATCTCAAATACTGTCTGCCGCATAAGATATATAAAAAAAAGTATAAAAAACTAAATAATAACAAGCACTAATCTTCTCCACCTGCCGTCCATAACCTAACAAACAAATAGCAATAAAAATGATGTGGCAAGGGTAATAATAATTCAAGGAAATTAATCAAAATCACTCCTATACATTGGATATCAGTGATAACATTGAAAAAAGCGGAACAATTACTCATTTCATTATTCAATGCATTTTGACTCAAATAACAGCTTGTGCTCTAACAAATATATAATAACAATATATTAATAAACAATATAAAAATTAAAAATAATGTGGTAAGTCTAGTAAGCTATATGAAGTGAAAAAAACTTATCCGGGAATCGTTTAAAATCAATAGAAAAGTTATTTTCTGTCATTTAAATGATAAAAAATCATAAGTATTGGACTGAATTATTCGTACTGACTTTTCCAATAATTGATAAGCGATGATTTTGAACTGTCGACTTGTCTGATCATTTCCTTCACTAAAATAGCTAGAATATTAATCATTTAGTTGAATATTACCATCGTTTATTAAATTTTAAAAATTTTTTTATTTAAAAATATTCACTCCCAATTCTAATGAAATTGATCTATTTGAACAGTGCAATTCGCTTCGTCGTGTATATAAATAATTTCAAATTATATATTTTAAATAAATGCAAATTAAAATATTGTGATCAAATTTAACTGATATATTTAACTGATATATTAAAGGGGTTTATTCGATTACTGCCTTTAAATTGATATCATCAATTCTATAACTATATAAAATACGAAGTGAGGAAACTTAATTAAAAACTAATAAAAACAAGAAACATTGTCCAGTTGAATTTTCAGATAATCCATGTTAACATGTTTATCAGTACTCTTTGATTCCTTCAAATTAGATAGATAATGCCAATGTCGATTTATAGACTTTGTAAGCGGCACTTCGCATTTTGCAAAATGGACAGTTCACTCTGATTACGAAACATTATATTTAAGAAATAACAGAATATAGTGATTTGATATTCAGCCGCTATTATTTAAATTTTTAAATAAAAAATTGATAAAAAAATTGATAAAAAAAACTTAGTGAAGTTTTTTTATATTAATTCACAGTTTTGTAACTTTAGCATAATTATTAGAGGAATTCATTTATGCTCAAAATCAAAGTGTTATTTTGATCATCTCTTCATCTTATAAGGAATATGATTATGGAATGTCTTCACAATTTTTTGCCTTCATAGTTTATCAATCTAAAATATTTGAAATGACTTCTGTTGAATTGAAAGCTTGAAAAGTGGATGATATTTTAATACGTTAAAAATGCTTATTGGTGTACAATGAATAATGAGGAGAAATTACAATGAGAAATTACAATCTGGGCCTGCTTTAATATGTTCAAGTCTGAATTACAAAACAAAACTCGAAATAAACTTACTCTTCTCATCAGTAAGTATAGTTAATACATTTATTTTTTCGCTTACTAGATTCTGCGCAACTTTGATTAAAGAAAGCAGAAAAATTTTTATAAAAAAAAGCAGTGAAAGAATATTAAATTAGAAATCATTATTTTTAATTTTTATATTGTTTATTAATATATTGTTATTAATATATTGTTATTAATATATTTGTTAGTGCACAAGCAGTTATTTGAGTCAAAATGCATAATCATATTCCTTATAAGATGAATAGATATGATCAAAGCAGTTATCAGCATGTTCACAAATTTTTTATTTCTCCACTGAATAATCTGAAGTTTGCTCATTTTTTTTTTTTCACTAAGGGCTCTATTTTAAGTGTTATCACTAAAATCCCATTCTAGTGGGAATAAAAACTGTATGCCATTTGTTGCAGGCAGGAATATTGCGATTCATTTTTATATTAAAATTGATTCAGATATGCATTAAAATTTTCGACACTGATGTATTTTTAAAGACTTCGTAGAAATCACTTAATAAAATTAAAAAGTTTCTATTTCAGATACAGTGATTGGATTTTTATGACGAAAAGAAGCATTCAAGCGTTATCAAATGGAAAAATGGTAAAACTGAAATGCTCATAGTCCTGTAATATCACTTCCCATTCTTTCTTTTTTTTTTCTATATTTAACAATATTTGTCCTTATTCTATTTTTTAAGTACGATTCACCAAATAATTGTAGCATAAAAAATGGGACGACAATGATAGTTCGAACGAAGCAAACGAAAAAATTAGCTGTCTAGTTAACGGAATTTAATGAAAATGCTAAATAATGCATATCATTATTCAATGCATAACGGCTAAAATAATTAATTTGCTCAGATGAAGTATATTAATAGTATTCATTGCTACTTCTAATTTCTATATCTTCCGTTTCCTTCCTGTCTTCTTTCATAAAGTTGCGGTGAACTTTATAAACCCCTTAATAGGCAAAAAAAATGAACGCTTCAACTATTCATATTAATTGGTGATATTTTTATTTCGTTTTTTTTTCTCCTTTTTATTTCTCCACTGAATAATCTGAAGTTTGCTCATTTTTTTTTTTCACTAAGCTCAGCATCCAAAGCTCAGCATTCTAAACTTTCTTTTTTTGGATCTTTTGGAAAATGCTAGTGAATGTTTCTAATAATACAGCAGTTTTTTCCCTTATTTTTTAAACTTTTAGCTCAGATGAAAATTATTTTTATCATTTTCAAAACCGGTACACAATAAATTTGTTTATATATTCGTATTTTGATATTTATGGAAGGAGTATGTCATTAGAAATGAAACTTCTTTCCCATTATTTCAGTTTTCATTCTATAAAACGATGTATGAAATTTGGATTTTGAGCAATAATAATGAGGGATCAAATTATCAGATCTTTTTAAATGAGCGATTTTAATGAAGAGAGCATTCTTAACAATTTCTGTAAAGGAATATTATGCAATCATGTAGCAATTTGAATTGGATCCGCCAAAAATGCTCAATTTCTTGAAACAAAACTTACTGTCGCTACGAAATAAAAATCAATCAAAAATTCGTAGTTATGCCATTTTGACTCAGACATTTTTAGAAAAAAATTATAAATACACAACAAAATTTTTTGTTATAAATCTTTTCATTTCATTCGTTCTATATGGTTTAAATCTGCTTTCAATAAGTAACAGAGATGATTATTAAAAGCAAAATGAATATTAAAATCGAAGTACTAATAGAGATTCATATGATTTATGAACTGGTTTGTTATTTAGATAGTATTAGATCTTCTTTAATAAAAGCTTATATTATTATTTATATATTCATTATTATCATTCTATTAACATATATTTATCTTCTTTAATCAAGACAAAGATGCAAGGGTATTTCTTCCTTTCGATGGTAGCACTTCAAACTTGAGTAACTAATCTTCACTATAATAATTTTGTTAATCATAAAAGAACAATACAAGACCAGCAATGCACATTCAATGATACAATAAGACAATTTGAATGACGATAACACAACTTAAAGGTAAAGGAAATTGACGCCCGATATAGATATCCAAGCGGCTCGCTGAACTACATCTTTTGATAGCCAGGATCCTCTTCTTTTTTCAAACAAATTAGAGGAATCAGAAATATGAATGTGAAATTATGTAAAAATGCTACAAATGCAGAAAAAATTTTTTTCGTTGCTTTCGGTTGCTTAATGCTACCTAAGTTATCGAATAGCATATGTCGTACGATTTTCTTTAACCGTAACAAAAATTGAAGGCTCACTAGCTCATCAATTTTTGGTCCTCGTCGAACTAGACTGCGAGGTCCTCGGTATTTACGCTGGACTCGATTTCTTAGCTCTTCTAGAACCTTCTTGTTTCCTTCACACCCATATTTCTTTTTTTTCTTCTTTCCTTCACCCTTATTTTCGAATTTTGTTATAAGCTGACCGAATATGATTTACTTCGTCGTTTCTTTTTGACGTATTCTTAAACATCTTTTTTGACGTATACTTAGGTATGTCTCTTGACGTGTCTTTTTTTATGCATCTTTCGGTCGTTTGTTTGTATTCTAGTCGGGTGGATCAGGTTTGTCCCCGATTTTCTTCAACCGTGACAAAAATTAAATTTAGTTCTGCTGGATGGTGGTAGCATCTCAACATAACTAAACCTTTATTAAAATTAATTTTGATAATACATCAACGAATACATCAACTATAAAACCAATAATACAAACAATCAGACAATTTTAATTACAACAACATAACTCAAAAGAAAAATTAACAATGCCCGATATAGATGTCCAAGCACCTCATGAAATACATTTTGTATAATGGTTTTGATAGTGAGGATTCTCTTCTTCTGCGTAAGTGAAGGACCTAGTACAGTTCTGACAAGTACAAAAAAAATTTCTCTGTTAACGTTGAAAATGGAGCTCTTTGTTAGAGCACACTGATATAATGTGCGGACAATTTTAGCTTAAATTTTAATTGCATAGTAAATCGGCAACATACCAACATATGCAAGCAATATTAAATCTAAAACGAGGAAATTACTAATTCTCTGATTCTCTCGATTTCAGCGACAATAAATAACCAAAAATTTTAAAGCAACTAAAATATTACGCATAAAACAATAATTAAAACATAGTTCTTTCAAATTAGCAACAATCTATTTGCAATGAGTTTTAATGTTAGAAAATTCGTTCCAAAAAGTATTGAAATGTTTCTCTGAAGAAGTAAAATTTGAAAATGCATGATACAGAGATGTCTTGCTTCGAAATCATACAAAAAACTGATTCATTAATATATGCAAGAAATCGGCTGAGTTTTCAGAAAGTTATTTCCTACGTATTTATATTGTCAGTAATTATATTCTATAATTGCCCATTTGACTTATCATGAAATTGTGTAATGAAATTAAATTGATAGTTCGTAATCATCATCATTGATAATTACATAATTGAAGAAAATATTGGCGGAATTTTGGTTCCTTTGCCTATGAAACGTATTTCAAATGAAACAAAAAGTTGAAACTGATTTCAACTTCATTGCCTCATAAACCATTGTTACTTTAATCAGCACCAATTATTTATATCTATCAGTTTTTGCCCTATTCTTATATCATGTTGAAGAGATTTTTTTTTGTTTTGACATAAAAACAACCACCCCCTCTAAACATAAAGCTTCTAAATATCAAAATTTTTTATTGAAATCGTAATTCGATTTCACGAATCAGTTGTTGAATAATCAAATACTGGTGCACTTTGTTCATCAGTTGCAATTATTACTTTGAAATTCTAATTTTGAAAAAGCTTGAAATATTTATATTGCAGAATTCAAACTCCTTATAATATCGGATTCTATATAATATAGAACATTCAAGGAAAGTTTGCTAATATTATGGTAGCTCGTTCTTGTTATATTGTCGTATTATGCTTAATATTATCCTCAAACTGCCATGAAAGTAATATGACAAGTGGATTTGACATAAGACACGAGCATCACACAGTTGCAAAATATGTGGCAGTTATTTTTATTACCATTTTTTTGCTTTATGCTACTGTTAGCAATTTGCTGATGACACTCACATTGTTTGATCGTGAAATATACAGTCGAGCATTATTCTCATCTCATTACAACTGATTATTTCGAACTTTGCGGATTTACTCCCAGATATAACCATTGTTTTACTGAAATACTACAAGCTAATATTTCTAAAGGTTATTTTAGAAAAAATATTCCGATTTCTAATCACTTCATCTACTGGCAATGATTCCCTTATTAAATTTTTCTCAGTAATTAATTTTATTTTGAAATAGTTTAAATTTCATTAATTTCATCAACATCAAATAAATTCAAGGAATCAGAAATATGAATGTGAAATTCTGTAAAAAAGCTCCGATTAGTAAAGCGTTTATCTGCAGCAAAGGTTGTTATCGAAATCTTTGACATCAGATTCTGTTATTAGGATATTCAAAACTTTTCCGAATTATTAATTTGAATGGATTTCAGCGCATCAAACGACATGGATTACATACATATTCTCATTTGTGAAACCTTTTTCAATATTTGCTGCATTGCATTTCACATTTTTGTTGACACTGAATCGCTTTGTTATGCTAATTTTGCCAAAATACAATGTTTTTTTGAGTCAGTAAGATTGTATTTTCTGCTTGGTTTCGTGTGGCTATCAGTTTTTGGTATGATCCATTTTATTTTTTAAAATAAAATAATTGCTGTATTTGATAGTTTTATCATTTAGCAGAGCTCAATTAGATATAAAGTCCAGAATATTGTTTTGCTATTTCTGATCATTGTCCATATTAGTCTGCTAATTCCAGAAACCGACTGATTTTTTAAAATTCGTTTACGACTCTTACATAAGCTTTTATCTTTTGATCTCAAATATCACTATAAACAAATCAGTCACTTATTTTTAAATCCTTCAGCTATTACAACAGCAGATTTCTATTATTGTATAACAAGATATTATATCGCAAACTTGCACTGGAAAAGAAATTGCACGAAGCAATCAAAAGAAAGCGGAGATACTTTTTTAAAGTAATATTTGAGCGTTCCATAAGCTATAACGATTTCATTTAGACTCATTATATTGCTTCAAGGTATCATCTATTCTTGAAGATATCTCAGAACAATTCTGTAGCAACAATATTCATTATTACATTCAGTATCTATTAAATAATTTTCAATAATATTTCTTATGATCATTATCTACTAGATTGCGCTATGGATGGATGACATTTCTACCCATTGCTATGTTCATTATGCATATTACAATATTCTACAGTATTCAACGTAAACGCCGTTGTCCGTCGATTATCAATCAAAAGCAAGGTGATTCCACTAAATTCTTTCTAATAAAAAAAAAAAACAATAATTATTTCTATATCAATTAACGTTCCACTCAATATTTTTTCTTTAAATTCGTTGAATTCTTTTTTAAGTCTTAATTATTTTATCTCTGTTAATAGTGCAAATTTTAGAAATTTCAAAGGTGTATGTCAAACAAACATGTGACAGATTTTTTAGAATCCTCAAGGATGTACGGCACACGTGCGTTAACTACAGTGTGCACTGGAAATTATGAGCGAGATATGTTAATTCAAGCAGCTCTAATTTGTGGAGCATTGGAAAGTGTAATTCTTATTTTTAATTTTTTGTCACCGCTTGTGTTAAAAATTTTCGGCAAGAAAGCCATAATACCATTAGGTATTTTCATCAATTGCTACGTCATTTTCAATCATTTCTTATTACCAACAGTTTATTTCATTTATAACAAAAAAGCACGTGATTCCGTGAAGTTTCTATTTCTACGTTTTCGTTTAAGTATTCCAATTGGAAGAGCTACTACTGTAACATCTGTTAACATCCCAAAGGCCTAAAACCTTATTTGAGGGAAATATTTCTGAAAATTGGGATTTGATTCATCTCAGATTGAAATGAAAATGAATTGAATTTTGATGGGATTTCTTTGCTTTACAGTTTTCAACAAAATCTCAAGTGTTGACACAAATATTCATCAAGTTGACACAAATATTCATGTGATTTCCGAAATGAGTTAACGTTGGCTACGAAATTGTTCGTATTTGGTTTCTTCTGTAACACAAGAAGTAATTAATGAGATTTATGAATTTTATAATAATTATGGACATTGTAGCAGATAAATGGATTCTCTGCAATCATGAATTCAAGTTCTATTCACATTGGTAAACAAGATTTGGTTATATAGTTACAAAAAATAATTGAATCAATTTTTTGATTTTTTAACAAAATCATTTTTCAATTTGATGTATTATGTTACTTATTATTATTATTCGTCACTTAAGTTTCTTCATCTTCAATTTTATATGGTTTTATAGTTTATTATATCGAGTTGAATGTAATAACCGAATAAAGTTTTATTAATAAAATCGATCTGAAATGATTTTCAAGACTTAATCATATTATAACTAAAAATTTTTTTTAAGTGATATGCCCCATTTGATCCTGTGTGTTGAGATATCTAAAATTTGTTGCCAACATTTTCAATTTGCATGAAAATTGAATTTCAATGCTCATATGATCGTTGATCGTGAGAAAAAAAAATATCTGGAAAGTGTTTTTTGTACTTGAGTAATTTTACTATTGATATAAAACATTTTTAGAAAGTTAAATTTCACATATTATTTCTTCTAATAAATTTATTTATTATTTTGGAATTTGGATTTATAATATTATCTTCAAACTACCATGAAGAAAATGCGATAAATTGTTGAACCTATGAAATCATTTGGCAACAGAATACATAGTAATACTATTTCCCCTCTTGTTTCACGATATGATCCGCAACTTACTGTTCTTATTTTAGCAGTTGATACAGTAAACGTAGCTGCATATCAACTTTATACGTATTAACTGATAATTTGTAACCTGCTAAAGACATTTTAAGTAATAAAAGTGAATATAAATTCCCGCTTGATATAGATGCTTGATTGAAGTGAATCTCTGGTACTCAATCATACAACCATAGAACGTTTGAATATCATGTTAAGAACATCCTCTATACGACATTCTGATTACCTTTATTAAGAAAATTCTTTGATTAACTTTTTTTATTTTATATCTTAGGCCACAAAATCTAGCACCGATTATTCACACATTTGCGATAGTTATTTCTATTAGTTTGCTGTTAAGTTTTAGTATACATTACCTTTGTGTAATATTCAAGGAAATATTTTGCTTTCTCAATGTTTATTCTAAACTGATTGTCCAGTCATGTGTCAACTTTGATGGTACTGAGAAGCTGTTCGATAACTTTGATGGTAAAAAATTTTTTTCTATAATTTTAGTTTCATTTATTTAAGTTTTTTAACTGAATTTCACATTCTTATTTCTAATTTTTAAATTTGTTTGATGTTGATAGAATTAATAAAGTTTAAATTACTTTTAAAAGAAATTAACTTAATAAGGAAAATTTAATAAGCAGCAGAAATCAGAAAATTTAATTTTCGAGATATTTTTGTTTTATAATATCTCAGGCAAAATAGTGATCATATCTTAGAGAAAACATTAAAGTTAGAAATAATTAGTTTTAGTAAAATGAGAATAAATGACTATAAATATTCTCACGACAACACAATGTGATTAGTAGACTTCGAATTTGGATAATTAAAACTTTACTACGATAAATCTGATAATATATCAACAAATACAGCAATCGCAAGATCAGCAATGCACATTCAATGACATCAGTAAGACAATTTGGATGACGATAACACAACTTAAAGGAAAAGATTAAATAATGCATGCTGTAGATGTCCAACCACCTCGCTGAAGAACATTCCTTACAATGGTTTAGTGTTGGAGTCTCTTTTTGTTAGTCGATGTGTCCCCGTACGGTTGTGAATATAAAGAATAGGGGGTTTGTTGGAGCATGGGAATTATAGCTCATAGACAAAGGCGATACATTTTTAGCTTACATCCTGCATTATATAGTAAATATGCACGTACAACACATACTCATTAATGTGAAATGGAAGGCAAAAGAATCACTGTCTTCGCCGATTTTCTATTTCTCCTCGCGATTTCAACGACAAAAGCAGTTACAAATTTGAATTTCAAATAATTGAAATTGGTGACCAAAGTGCGCTAATATATATCAATTTGGCAATTGATTCTTAAAATCAAATGATAATTTTCAGCAGAAAAACTATTTATACTTGGGAGCTTTCTAATTCAGAAATGGAAATGGTTTTTATATCAAAATCAAATATCAACAAAAAATAAAACTGTGATAAGCTGGAATATTCATATGGCTCATGGCGGTAATGCTGGCAATGTTCATACGATTTATAACCTATAATATTCATTTCCTGTATATATTTTTCTATCTTAATTTTTCCCAGCAATCAATACTTAGCAATGTTCTATGCTTCGATTTTTCATAGATATGATTTATTGATTTCAAAATTGAATTTGATTTTAGAAAAGAATCAAATCGAATGTTTCTTATATAATACACGCATATAAAAAAAAATAATATATGGCAGTGATAACGATAATTGACAAAATAAACCAATGATCATTTCTCTTATCATTGAGAATCAGTAATCATCTTAAAGAAACTCGAAAATTAACTTACGTCAAATGAAATATATTAAAAAAAATTAGCCATTATTTCAACTTATATTTTCTTTTATAAAATTTCATAGAATCTTATGTAAAACTATCCAGGTTAATGAAAAAGGCTATTTTGTTAAAGTCCGAACACACATAATCTCTTTCCTATTATTCTTTTTGACAACGACAGAAAGTATTTCTCATGCACTTTTAAAGCATTCACTTTCTTAATCTTCAACTTAGACGAAAATCATTTTTATTGTTTTAAAGCTGATACGTAAGGAAAGCAAGCTGTATCACGTACTATCAAAAATAACAATTTGACATCTAAAGATAGATATTTCTTTGCATCTTAATGTTAGTTAAATCAAAATACTTAAAGAAATCTGCGCCGTCTATCAACTTTTTATTATGCATTGCTCATTTTGTAAAATACAAATATCTGAAAAAAATGAGAAAAGATAGGCTTAGTAAAGCCAAGCCTGGACCTTATAGAAAAGTCCAAGATAGCTTCTCTCATTATTAATAAATATGGATAGTTCAGACATTCACTTTTTCGTCTATAGGATTCATCAAATTTTCTCATATAAAAGAAAGCAAGAAGGAAACGAGAAATCAGAAATAAGAATTTATGCTATTAGCTCAACAGTTATATACTAGAATAATTACACCTTCTTTTGGCAATTGACATTATTGAATAAAGAGTTGATTAATTGTTTAAGCAGAAAATCTAATATACTAGCAAATGAATTAGTTGTCATAAATATTGTTAATTTTCCGGGAATGTGCAACATCTCAATTTATCATCGTTTTTGCAATTCAGTGATACGTAGATATTCTTTTCATTGCAGAAATAATTTTTATTTCTAAAACGGATAATTCCGAATACTGTTTAAAAAAAATTTCGAAAAATTTCTACAAATATACAGAACTTTGCACCTTGTTAAATTCGTTTTTCTGTAAAAATGATTATGCCTATGACTGATTCTCTTTCAATTGATATGAGAATTAATATGCAACGCTACAAAAGCCATGATGCAATCTAGAAACAGATTTGAATTTATCAATTCAGCTTGTTTCTATCCATTTCAATAAGTTAGAGATTATTAAATCAGGTAGAAAATACACTTTCTAGGTGTTAGTTATTTTATTTTATGATTATATGAGCATCAATATGCAATTTTCGACCAAGCTGAAACTGTCGTCAAACTTCGAATATACCATAGAATCAAGTAAGGCTATCGAATCATTTCAAAAAAAATTTCAGTTATGATGCGGTCAAGTTCCTAAAATTATTTCGGATCGAATTTATTAATAAAGCTTTATTCAGCAACTACATTTAACTCAATATTATTAATTCTACAACACAAAATGCAGAAGCTTAACTGAAAATTAATAACAATAAGAAACATTAACGTTTCAAATGGGGAAAATGCTTTTGCTGAAAAATCAAAAAATTCAATAGTTTTTTTTTTTTTATAACTATATGATCGAATCTTGTTTACTACTACTGCGAATAGAATTTGAACTCATAATTACCGAGAATTCATTCTTTTGTTATAATGTCTATAATTATTATAAAACTTTTAAATCTCATGAATTATTCCATGAGTTTCAGAGAAACCCAAATACGAATAATTTCATAGTCAATGTTAGCTTATTCCGGAAGTCATATAAATACCGAATTTGGTGAATATTTGCGTCAGCACTTGAGATTTTTTTGAAAACCCGTAAGATATGCAAACCTAGCATAATTCAATTCAATTTCATATCAATGATGAACCAACTTAATTCACTCAAGTAACGTTCCAGACCTTTGGGATGTTAATAGATGCTACAATAGCAGTTCTTCTGGTTGTAATAATCAAACGAAAACGTAAAAACAGACATTTTATAGTTTTACGAGCTCGTTTATTGTGAAAAAAATAAATTGTAGGCAGTATACAACGAACGAAAATGGTATAACAATTGATGAAAATACCAGATGCTATTATTGCTTTCTGACCGAAAATTCGTATTAAAATTCCTGGCAAAAAGTTGAAAATCACAACTAGACTTTCTAAGGCACCACAAAGTAATAGTGCTTGAATTAACATGTCTCGCTCATAGGTTCCAGTGCGCAATATATTTAATGTATGTCCACCGTACATTCTTGTAATTTCTAAATAATTTGGCAAACTCGGACATAATATCTTTGAAATATTAATGGGAATAAAATAATTGAAATTTAAAAAAATTCAGCGAATTTGAAAGCAAAAGTATTGATTGAAACTCCAATTGATATAAAATTAATTATTATCTTTTTTTTTCTCGAAAAGAAAGAATTTGATCGAATCACCTTGCTTTCCATTGATAGTTTACGTTGAATACTGTAGAATATCACAATATACATAATGAACATAGCAATGGGTAAAAATGTCATCCATCCATAACGCAGTCTAACAGATGATGATCATAAGAAATATTATTGAAAATTATCTAGTAGATACTGAACGTAGTAATGAATACTGTTACTGTAGAACTTTTTTAAGATATCTTCAAGAATCGGTGATGTCTTGAATCAGTACAGTCTAAACTAAATCCTTACAGTTTAGTGGATTTGAAATTTGATGATAGTAATATTCATTGAAGCTCAAAATTACGCTCAAATGTTACTTTAGGAAAATATTTCCGCTTTCTTTTGATTGCTTTGTGCAATTTTTTTCCCACCGCATGTTTGAGATATAATATCTTGTGGTACAATAATAAAAATCTGCAGTTGTGATAGCTGAAAGTTTTGAAATTTAAAAAAAATGAGAAATTGATAAGAGATTTTAGAGACCAAAGTATTATAAACGCCTAAGCAACAATTATGAATAAATTCAAAAATCAATCGAGTTTATTTGGTTAAATTAGTAGAATAATAGAAGTAACTGAGCATGATTCTGAAATATTTATTTTAATGAACTACGCTGAATAATTATAAAACTCTTTAAAATACGGGATTTCACCCAGTGTTTAAGAAATGCGACAGATCATACCGAAAACTGCTAGCCAAGCAAAGCCGAGTAGAAAATACAATCTTACTGATTCGAAAAAAGCATTATATTCTGGTAAAATTAACGTCACAAAGCGATTCAACGTCAACAAAAAAGTAAAATGGAATGCCGAAAAAATTGCAGCAATTTTTACAATTGAGAATATATGCGTAACGAACTTCGTTTGATTCACTGAAATGCAAGCAAACAAATTATTTCAGAAAAATTTTTAATATTCCAATGAAAGAAAGCTAGAACCAGTAACCAATTCTATCATAGCAAAATGTATTTTCATTCAACGATAATTTTGCTGTATAAAATTTCACATTTATATTTTCATTTTTTAAATTTGTCTGATGCTGACAAAAATGTTGATGTTCGATTCTAAATTTGATATAACTGATATGAAAAGAAATTGATAAACAGGAAAATTCAATTGAAAATTTTTTTTTGATATGGACTGTAAAAAGGAGCAAGTTGCAACAGAATTAGAAATGAGAATTTCATTTTCAGAATTTCTAAAATAACCTTCAGAAATATTTTTGGTTTGCAATATTTCAGGTAAAACAACGGCTATATCTGGGAGAAAACATGCGAGGTTAGAAATAATCATTTGTAATGAGATAAGTATAAATGCACGACTGTAAATATTTCCACGATCACAGAGTGTTATTGCCATTAACAAGTTGCTGACAATACCGTAAAGCAAGAAAACGATAAGAGTACAACTGCCACATATTTTGCAGTCGTATGATGGTCGTCTCTTATGTCAAACGTATTTGTCATATTATTGTTGTGACAGTTTGAGAATAATATCAGGAACAATATGATAATACAGCAAGAACGAGCTACCATAATTCAGCAAAATTTTCTTCGATGTTGCACGAAGCAGCGAGAATTAGCAAAATATTTTAGCAATCTGCAACAAAAGTATTGCCGAGATTTTGCAAGTTTAAATTCCAAAAATTAGTGCAATTGATGAAGAAAGCGCATTAAAATTAAACAAATTGAATTTTATTCTCCTTTCTTCTAAAATCAAATTTTGAAGCGAAAACTAAATGAAAATTAAAATCTCATGAAACTATATTGTTTAAGATCAATACTCCAACAATAATCGCAATTTTTTTTAAATTTAATTTTACAAATAACAGCATATAATAAGCAATTGTAAATCGTACAGAAACACTTCGATGGCGATTCAATAATAGGCTCTTTAATAATATATACTTCAGTCTTAACATCTACTGCAAATATGATATTACGTGATGTCTAAAATTCAATATATTCATATTTCTTGATATTTTGCAATTTCCATTTGATGACTTCTTATACAATGGATTGTGCATATCTTTTTAGACTAATGAAAAGACGAAATTTTAATGTTTTGTAGATTTTTTTGGAAACTTAAAATTAACTTTTTAGAAATTTCAAAAAGAAACAAATTTAAAAAATTCTTCCGTTTTATTTTCCAAACGTGCAATAAGTGTAACTTATTCACGACCATATTTATCTTTAAATACTACAGTTTTCATTGAAATTTAATTATTAATTGTGTTAAGTTGTAAGTTGCACAAATCCTTTTTGATTATTAAAATCATTAGAAAGGAAATAGTGAAACGAATGGATTTTCTTAAATAATATTGCAGAATAAATTGAAGTAATTGCAGAATTTTGCTATTTTATCAAAGTAATAAACCTATAATTAAAACCATTCCCATGGTTGCTATGTCACTCTAGTAAATGCTATATTTCATTTGGCTCTTAAATTGAGTTTCATAAATTATGAAGGAATGTCAAGTTTATTAACAAAAACTTTACTTATCGGACAAAAAAATTAAAACGAAAAAAGCTTAAGCTTATAATGACGATACAACTAATTCGTTTATTGTTACTAAATAAATTTCTAGCAAATGATATAACGAACTTAAAAAAATTAAAATCAACTTTTTAGAAATTTCAAAAAGCTTAAGCTTATGATGACGATACAACTAATTCGTTATTGTTACTAAATAAATTTCTAGCAAATGATATAACGAACTTTTTTCATTTTTTTGGCTTACAACAAAATTTTTTACTTTTGCGCATGTATTCTTGTCATTTCTTAAAAAATTACATTAATATGCATTTACAAAGAATTCTTCATTATAATGCAGCTTTTAATAAAATGCATCACAATTGAATACCACAAATATATTGTGTACATTGCATTAATATGTTATACACATACATATATGATAATTTTTATTAGAAACGGACTATTATTTATAACAAACTTTTTCACGATATATTTTATTTAACAACAATGATGTGGCTAAATAATGAATTTGATTTCTGATATAATTTTAAAATTCACTGATAGCATAATGCTATAAAACAACACTTTGTTGATCCATCTGGAATTGAAACCATTGTATTCCATTGGATGTAAAACGCGTTAATGACGAATTAGAACTCGAGTAATTAATCTTGATTAGCTGTCGAATTTGACTTGATTTGCCATCGAGTAACTGATCCTGATTGATCGTCGAGTTACTGTTGTCGAACTGCCTCTTAAACTTATCAGTGAATCAAATGCTTTGATTGAGAACATCTTTAAGTCTTCATCTTTTTAACTTATGATCTTGTAAATTTTGGTGCGCTATTTAAACTTTAATGGTTATCCTACCTTAACATTTCTACCTATATACAATTAATTAAATGTTTCAGCTTTCGTTGGCAGGACGGAATTTTTTTGAATTTTTTTCCGTCGCTATATTTAAGCAATAATTTAATTCTTCAAATTCTCAGTGAACTTTGAAATTTAATTAAAGTTTCACCAATCATCAAATTTCACATCAAGCATGCTTATATTTTTTATTTGAAATTTTTACATGAATATAACGAAAAACCAAAAAATTAGCATCGTTTTTTTTGATTCACCATGGTTCGATAAATTGGTGTGGGGTTAATTAAAACTCATTAATTATCTTTAATTTGTTTTCAACTTTGATCTATTTCTATCTATTATAATATTGGCAATATTTTGCATCGTATGATATCGTTTATTTGTTAGTGAAAAAAAAGTCAGTGCCACATATTTCCATGTCATGTCGGAAACAATTTTTGATTGTTTCAGATGATTCCCAAATTTATGGAATCATTCCGAATAAATTACCTTATTTTATTGCTTAATTCAGATTGAATATGAAATTTTGAAAAACATTAAGCTTTCTCTTTTTCAATAAAAAGATTATTGTCTTTTACCAAAAAAAAAAAGAATAAATGACTTCACTTAATCTCTTGTCTTCATTTAATCGCAGTAATTACTTAATTCGATTTGTGGTTTAGATTATGTGCATATCCATTGTACAAATTAGAAATTTTAAGTGAATTGCAAATAATTGACTTAGAACTAAGATTCTCTATAAATTTATTAGTTTAATCAGTTAAATTTTATCATATAATTTTATGATAAATTCAATGACTGCAAATTTGATGTAATGATAAATTCAATGAATGCAAATTTGATGTAAATATGCAATTCCAAACAAACTAAAAAAATTGACAGAAAATTTGAAACAAAGCAGCAAAAATCAGAATATTTACACAATTTCTAAAATGACTTATCTTCAGAAATATTTTCAGTTTGAAATATTTCAAGCAAAACAATGGCTATATCTGAGATTAAAAAAAAGTTTTGAATAAATGCATGACTGTAAACATTTTCATGATAAAACAATGTGTTTGTTGTATCAGCAAATTGCTAACAGTATCATAAAGCATATATTTGAGAAAATAGTAATAAATACAACTGTCACTATTTTGCAATTGTATGATGGTCGTGTCTTATGTCAAATCTACTTGTCATATTATCAAATCTTCTTATCATATTACTTTGAGAATAACAGTTTGAGGATAATATAATAAAAGCGAGCTATCATAACATATATTCTTTTGCAAACTTTCCTTCAATGATCAACAATACATAGAGTTCGAATTGATAAGATGTTTGAATGTTTGCAAGATAAATATTTCCAAACTTTTGCAAATTTAAATTTTAAGCATTAAGCGCAATTGACTGACAAAGTATATATATATATATATATATATATCAATTTGGCAATTGATTCTTAAAATGAAATAACGATTTTCAGTACAAAACTATTGACACTTAGGTGATTTTCTAATTGAGAAACGGAAGTTGTTTTTATATCAAAATCAAAAATATTATATCAGCAAACGATAAAACTGTGATAAGCTAGAATATTCATATGGCTCATGGCGGTAATACTGGTAATGTTCATACGATTTATAACCTATAATATTCATTTTCTGTTATTTAATTATATTTTGTTGTTTTAATTTCTCCCAGCAATCAACACTTAACAGTGTTCTATGCTTCGATTTTTTATAGATATGATTTATTGATTTCAAAATTGAATTTTGATTTTAGAAAAGAATCAAATCGAATGTTTCTTATATAATACACGCATATAAAAAAAAAATAATATATGACGGTGATAACAATTAATTGATAAAATAAACCAATGATCATTTCTCTTATCATTGAGAATCAGTAATCATCTTAAAGAAAAATGTGACCATTATTCAATATATAATAGATCGAATAATTAACTTACATTCTTTCTAGTTTCTTTTCCATTTTCTTTTATAAACTTTCATGGGAATCTTATGTATAACTATCTAGATTAATGAAAAAATTTATTTTGTTAAAATCTGAACACACATAATTTCTTTCCCATTATTCCTTTTGACAATGGCAGAATGTATTTCTCATGCATTCTTAAAGCATTCACTTTCTAAAATCTAACAAATCTTAGAATCTGTTTAATTCTTAAATTATGAAGAAATATCAAGTTTAATTCACAAAGGCTTTTCGAGAGTGAATTCACCAAAACTTCACTATCAGACAAAACATAAAGCAAAAAAAACCTAATCTTCTTGTGATAATCATACATTAAATTGTTACTATTTACTAATCAAAATTACAAAACAATACGGTAATTATTTTTCTACTCGTAAAACATTTTGAACATCTATTCGTATCGCTTCTTTAAAATATTCACATCAATATGCATTTACAAATAGTTCTTTATAATGTACCTTTAATAAAATATATCACAATTAAATATCACAACAGAAAATGTCGCATGAATTCGATTTTCATCAATATATTGTAGTATACACTGCATTAAGATGTTATAAATATAATAAATATTTCTGTTTGAAACAGTGCAAGACTTTTGATTATTTTTATCAGTAAAAAATTATTATTTATAATGAGATTTATCACAATATTTATAACAATGTGGTTGGATAATAATATCAGAAGTCAAGTTCAATGATTTCTGATATTATTTTAAAATTCAGCGATAGCGCATTGCTATAGAATGATTCGTTGTTGATCTAATCGCAAGTGGAACTTTTGATATTTGATTTGATATGATAACAATTTATTTCTCTTTGCTTACTATCAGCTCGTTGTATGATATATTAATTTTGTATGATATCCAAAAGGACTATTGCTTTCTCAAACAATTTGTCTAAATTGATTGTATAGTAATGTTGTACGATTAGCTTTGGTTTTATTATGCAACCAAGAAAGACGGAAAATTTTTTCTACCGCCACATTTAAGAAATAATTTAATTTTTTTTAATTTTTCAATTTTCAGTAAACTTTGAAATTTAACTAAAGTGTCGATAATCATCAATCATCAAAACTTCAGATTAAGCATGCTTATTTTCATTTGAATTAATTCTTACATGAATATAACGAAAAACCGAAAAATTAGCATCGTTTTTTTAATTTATAATGATTCGAGAAATTTGTGTGAAGTCAATTAAAACTCATTAACTATCTCTAATTAGTTTTCAACTTTGACCTATTTCTATCTATTATAATATTGGTAATATTTTGCATTGTACGTATCGTTTACTTCATTTCTTAGTGAAAAAAAGTTAGTACCAGACATTTCCATGTTCTGTCGGAAAAAAATTTTGATTGTTTCCGATGATTCAAAAACTTTCTCAAATTTACAGGATCAATCAAGATCAATTTCTGCATTTTTTTTTTTGTGTAATTCAAATAAAACAAATCCTTAAGTTTTCGCTTTTTCGTTTCTAACGGAAAGAATTATTGTCTTGCAACGATTTGAAAAGAAGAAATTACTTCGTCTATTTCATTTAATCAGCATTGAATTAATGAATTCGATTTGTGATTTAGGTTCTTATCCATTTCATAAATTAAAGATTCTAATTGACGTGATGATTTAGAGTTGAGATTCTTTATAAATTTGTTAATTTTGTCAAGTGTTATTTCCTCTATAGGTTCTTATGATCCTACGAGCATTAACTAATATGAAATTCCCGGAACAAACTGAAGAAATTGATAGAGAAAATTGATGTAAACCAACGTTTACAGATATCTTTATCAAAGCAGAGAATCAGTCCAGATGTATTTTATTAACTAAGTTTGTTTCATTAGTATATTCAATTCTACTATTAAGTATATTTGAGAATTAATTCACCTATTATAATTATAATTAATATAAAAATTATAACGCTTATTAAGTGATTCTGAAACTTTACGTCTAATCCTAGAAAAGACAGGCATAAATGATTCCATAGCTAATTTTTGTTAACTTATTCCGGAAATCAAATTAAGTTCGTATGTTTATGCTACCATCTAAAATTTCAACGAAATCGGAAAAAAATTTTTAGCAAAGCATTGATAAGAAGTGAAAATTTTTTTTGATTTTTGATCTAGCTACTATTAAATATCATTTTGTACTCGAATTTTTAATCTATTTGAGGGATATGTCATAGTGTTTCATGTGATCATATATTAAATGTTCAATAAAAAGGAATCTGAAAAAAATTTTTGTCCAATATCTTCTCACAAAGACATAACTTTGAAATGAATTCATTTTTACATCAAAAATTTATTCATTTAATTTTCATATTGTAATGCCTATGAACAAATTTCACTAAACTTGATTCAATTATTGAAAATTTCGACACATTTAAGATGTTTTTTTCGATTTCATTTATAAATGTTTACTATTAGCATGAAAAATTCTCTTTAAATTTAATAGTCACGTGAGTGATTAGATTAAAATTCTGGTTCAAGTACTTCTTAATATGTCTAAGATTCATTTCAAAAATTCTTGTAATATCAGTGCAAATTGGTAAAAACAAACATATTCTATTGTACTTACTTTCTGCAAAGCTAAAAGTGTTAAATATTTGATTATCACATGGTTAATTGATAATATTTGAAAATTTAAATTTCTGGAAAGCTCATAACAAGATCAAAACCATAACCCTTAACACAAAAAAAAAAAACCAAACCAACTACCCAGAAACAACACCAAAACACAAAAAATAAAAAAAAAAACAGACTCAAAAAAAAAAGTATTTGTTTAATAGACTTTACAAATATTTGGCAAATTATTGAATCTAATATTTGAAAAAAAAAGCCTATTCTATTTCTATATTATCAGACGTAACTTTCATAACATTTGTCCGGAAAACCGGATGTATTTAGTTGTAATAAATATATCAAAAGATTAAATTGAAGATGTCAATAAAATCAAATAATTTAATCAGTATATGAAAGATGTCGAAGGTACAACGGATATCGAAGGAGGAGGAGAATCAAAGGATTAAAAAGGAAAGAATTTCAATCGAAGAGCTCAGACGACATCGACATCCAAGTTGAGTCAGTTTAACAAGTACCGTCCGGTTGATAGATAGTAGTATTGTCCGGTTGATAGATAACAACAATCATTATCACCAACGATAACCAATGCAAGTATTCAACGAATGGCCTCAACAATTCAACAGTTCAAAAGAGCAAAGATCAAGCGATATTCAGAAGCAAATCGCTAGCAGTCGCAAAGAGAATTGCGAAAATTACAACATCCTATTAATATCCAAACAACTACTGATATCCTTTGTTCCTTTACTATACGTTATCAATTTAATCTCTATATCATTATTTAATACGTATCATTTTTTTTTCTTTTAATCTCTTGTTTAATTGATAAAATTGTTTAATTCGTACTGTTATTTTTGAGTGATTAGATTAAAATTCTGGTTCAAGTACTTCTTAATATGTCTAAGATTCATTCGATTGTTTGTAATCGAATATTATGTTGTAACATTTACGACAGAAGTAAAGCCAATTGTTGACCTAGCTGAATTACATAAATATGATCAAATTTTCAATCAACAACAAGAATACGATCATTTCTTCTAATTTTTGTGAGAAGAAAGAATGTTTTTTTTTCAAAAGAATGTTTTTCACAATATCATTTTGTCTATTGATGAATTATACTAAATGCAATGTAAAAAAGTTTAAAAAATTATTCAGAAAGAAGAAATTGAAAATTTATAAGTCTCTCACTTTTGAATAAAAAAAAAATAAATGCGAAATTTAAGAATATTTTGCTTTTAAAAGAAAGAATTGCAAATGAATATCTTATCATAATTCGAATTTCACTAATAAAAACAAACAATAAATGACATTAACGTTGACAAAAATGACAAAAAAATTTCGCTGAAAACATTGATAGCATTTGTCTTATAGCAATCATTCCTTTCGTATTCTTAATTTTTGACATTAATTCATTACTCATATAATCACGAATTCGTTTGTTGCAAATGAAATAAACAGTCGGTTGAATAGCACTGAGACAAATGATTAAACAATTGACAAGAATATTTAAACGGATATCACTTTCATCATTGAATGAAACGGTTGATATTTTTCGTAAAAATTTAAATGCAACAACTTCTAATTCAACTGCAGCACAAAGAATTGCTCCTTGAATAAGAACTGATATTTCATTCTTATTTCTGTAAATGAATTAAAATTTTCCGATAATAATTTCTAGAAATTACAACAACAACAACGATGCATAAAAATTGAAGCATAGAAATTAACCATATTAAAAAGAGTATAATAATACTAACGTTTCGCTATTTCCGGAAGTAAATTTCAATTTTGTTATGGATGTACGCATGTACATTTGAGTCATACCTAAAATATAATTAAAATATAATTAATATAATAAATTAATTAAGCAATTAATATAAATATAACTAAAATATAATTAAGCAATTATTATAAATTAATTTACGCGACTAGAAAAATTTACAAAAAAAAAAAAAAAAAAAAAATTCAAAACTCACATGAGATATTTTGAAATTCGCCTGGTTTACACGATGAAATAATGGTACGCTTTCGCCGTAAATTATTGAATATCGCTATGTGCATTATAAAAATTAGTATTGGTAAGCCGAATATTATGCAATTCCGCAAACTAAATAGGGAAGAAAATTTTTATATTAATTTAAATAATCAAATAAAATTTACGAATTCGATAATATCTTATACGTTGAAATTTGTTGAAAAAAATTTTACAATTTTAATCCCATGCTAATTTTGGATGTTGCACATTTTCGTTTCCATTGCAAATAAATACCATTGAATTCTTGTATGCAAAAATAGAGTTCCGGAATTGCAATAACTGAAAAAATTTGTCCAAAATCATATTATGAATTTCTGAATTTCCTATTCACAAATTTAAGGGGTTTTTTTTTTTTCGAATTGGCGGTTATTAGAAATGAGTAAAATCAGAAATATATATATTTTTTTTTTTTGTTTTTGAAAACTTACTTGCAATAAGTAACCATGTAAAAGCAACAATTAAACGCATCCTTATTCCAGTAAAAATATACTTGAATTGCGGCAAATTAAAAAATACATAACGACTTAATGCCAAAAGAAATATAAATATCAATACTGCGATAAAGGAAATTGTTTCCGCAGATACTACAATGCGATAAATATACGACGCTTTGTATTCTGCAACATTTGACAATTTTAATTCGATGCATGAATAATCTTTATTTCTTTTTTCCTTTAAAATAAAAATATTTCATTATGAAATTTTATTGTTTTTTTATAATTTAAATAAAATATTTAACTTTTTTTGTCATCGAATGTAAGCAAAGCTATGATTCTCTTATCAAAAATATCATTCATTTGTAAAAATATGGTAGTAGAATTGATATGTCATCGAATGTAAGCAAAGCTATGATTCTTTTATCAAAAATATCATTCATTTGTAAAAATATGGTAGTAGAATTGATATGTCATCGAATGTAAGCAAAGCTATGATTCTCTTATCAAAAATATCATTCATTTGTAAAAATACGGTAGTAGAATATGATATTTTAAGAAACGAAAAATAATTTTGCATAAAGATTTACTTTATAGAAAAAATATTTTTTTTTTTTAATTTAAAACTAATCATCAATTATATAAATAGTTGTTATCAAAAATATGTCGAAATAAAACGATGAATTTTTTTTATGAAATTATCATTTAAAAGCTGATAACTTGAAAAAATAAAATTTATTTTTAAGAATTTTAATATAATAATAAAAATTTTGATGTAATAATAGACTAAAAAAGTTTTCATTTCAATCACTGATAACTTACCATTAAGTAAATTCTCACATAAAGTCTCAGGTAGGACAATTGTCACTTGTGGAATAAAGCTAATGAAGGCACAAATAATCAGTTGCAGACAAATATGAATAAATGTACGATTGAGAGAAATATTTCGATTTTTGCAAAGTATAATTAATAGCGTTGTATTACCAATGAAACTATATAATAAGAATGAGGAAAATATTGCAAATGCCCAGAATTTAATAACCATCGTACTTGTTGAAACGTGTTCATTCGTAATGTTCGTCGTGATAGTAAATAAAAACGAGACACGTAAACTGAATTACAAATGAGTAAATTGACGTAAATTGAATTACAAATGAGTAAATTGACGTAAACTGAATTACAAATGAGATAGGTATCGGGAAGTAAAATGGATCAAAAATTGTGAACGGAATATGTCAGTGGAATATTGTGAACGGAATATGTGAACGGAATATGTGAACGAAATATGTGAACGAAGTATTGTGAACGGAATGCTGTTAATGGAATATGTGAACGGAATATGTGAACGGAATATGTGAATAGAATATGTGAACGGAATATGTGAACGGAATATGTGAACGGAATGTGGAGACGGAATATGTGAACGGAGTATTGTAAACGGAACGTGCAAACGGAATATATGAACGGAATATGTGAATAGAATATGTGAACGGAATATGTGAACGGAATATGTGAACGGAATATGTGAGCGGAAATGTGAACGGAATATGTGAACGGAATGTGGAGACGGAATATGTGAACGGAGTATTGTAAACGGAACGTGCAAACGGAATATATGAACGGAATATGTGAATAGAATATGTGAACGGAATATGTGAACGGAATATGTGAACGGAATATGTGAACAGAGTATTGTGAACGGAATATGTGATAATATATGTGATATAATTCACAAATTAACAATTGATTTTTCCACAATGCCATGAATAAATCTAAACGATTTTATCATTTTTTAACTATATTATCAACTTGCAATAAATGCCTCATTGAAATTAGATCATTGTGTTAATCAAACGAGCAATGAATGTTAAGCAAATGATTAGCTTGTAAATGGGAAAATTTTTCGAAGATATGATAAAATCAAAAAAAAAAAAAAAACAGAATGGTCAATAAGTGATTGATTTTTTTTTTTTTTTTTATTTCAATTCCTGATTAAATAATTAGGCAATTTTCATTTCCATATATGATTTCTCACATATCTTCCAATTAAATCTCTCAATTTGAAGCATTCCAAAATCTAATGAATATTTACTGCTACTTGCATACTTTTATCATAATTTAATCAATATTAAATTTTATAAAGTATAAATTTTTAAGTAAATATAAGTTCATTTAAAATGAAAAAATTCAGATTTTCACACATAATTTGAAAACATTGCCTTTCTGCAATGATTTTTTCTTCGCTTCTTTTAGAATTCAAATAATTGAACAAAAAGATAATTTATGAACATTGAGAAAATATAAAATGAAATGCTGTTTGAAATATTTTTAAAATATAAAATGAAATTCAGTACTGAAAATAATATATACATCAATTGAAGGCGTATCATTGATAGTGTAAATGAATGTTTAAATAAAAATTTAATTAAATTTTTCGTTTCTGAACCAATGAAATGACTATTTTCTAACATAATAATTTTTTTTTTTTCTCATTTTCTTTTTTCTTATTTTTGATAATAATTGATAAAATTTTTCGAAATAAGATTGAAATACTATCAGTTAATCGATAAGCATTTTGACAAATTCAAATTTAGTAACAAAAATTAAAAAAAAAAAAAATTTTTGCATGAGAAATTTTAACTTTATAAAATACTTGCATGTTATTTAAAATGACAACGAATAAAATGTACGAAATATTAAACAATGCATATATCTATAGATAGATAGATAGATAGATAGATATTTAGTAAACACAAAATTTAAATTTTCAATTTTTCCGCTAATTTTATTGAAGTTTTTAAAAAATGTTTAAAATGAATCAAATAAATCTTTGCTATTTGATAAATTTTAATTTGCAAAATATTGCCTTATTGTGATTTAATTTTTTGAAAAAAAAAAAAAAAAAATCTATGGAAAATGAGGAAATTTCAATTTTTTTTTTTTTTTTTTTTTTATTAACGAGAACTGCTATTTTGCTATAAAACAATTTTGGCCTGTTTTTTTTTTTCAACCACCTGCCATATTGGTTGTATCGGGAAAGAACTAAGATCAGCTTTATAAATAAGCTCATTTTAATTTTATATTACTCCTTTTTCCAATAGGTTTTTTTTTTTTTATTTTTATTTTTAAATATTCACAAATTATCGCATTTCTAGTTACAGCTTAGTTTTAAATTTTAAATAGCTACCGATTCATTAATTAAGTTTGACAAAAAATAGGCTTTTTATTTTAGTCATTTTATTCGAAAAATCTCAATCAATCTCGTATCATTAGCGAGAAATCTTCTAACACTAAATTGTGAATATTTAAAGTTTCATTTATACTTGCTTAAAATAATCAATCAAGATTAGTTCTATAATAGTTTGAAAGATGGAATAATCAATCAGTTAGTTCTATAATAGTTTGAAGGATAGTAATTATAATGATTGAAAGCAGAAGAGAATCAACGAATCGGAATGCAATGTTTTTGAGTAATTTCCAGAAATTTTATGACATAATAATTTCTATGATTTTATCGTTTATTTGCTATAGTATAAATCATAAAATTATCAAATGATGATAAAATGATAGAGATAAAGTTTATGGTAATAATAACATAATAAAGAGATGATACGATTTTCTAGAAAGCCATAAGAAGATGAATTATTTAATAAGGATATTATATTTGATTAAAATTGAAACATTTGATTAAAATGTTTCAATTTTGCTTAAATTAAATTGTTAAAAAAACTTATAAGATAATACGAATTTAGAGAAACTGATAAGATAATATGCATGATAACTGATAAGATAATATGCTTAAATTAAATTGTTAAAAAATTGATAAGATAACATATATGCATTTGGAAGAGTGCTAGAAAAAATTTATTTTCGTGGAAATTATGATTTATCATATTGCTATCTGTTATGTTGCTTATCTGATATATTTCTTGACAAACTATTTTACTCGATGTTCAGAAATAATTTTCTTATAAATTATTTCGATGGAAATAATTCATCATTATCATTTCCATGTGAATTATCAAATCTATTATCAAAATAGTTTTAAAAACTTTTCATTCTAAAATGAACGATTACTGCAGACTTATCATATGATATTTATGAATATTGAAAACCATTTTATTTCATTTAGTTCAAAACAAAAAAATAATATGAAAAATATACGAAACCAAAGAAAAAAAAAATACAACATTACAATGAGACAAAAGTAAAAGTTTCTTTTCAGGAATCTATCGATTTTAGTAAAACAAATAAAAATTCAAATAAATGAAACAAAAAAAAAATTTACTTAAAAATATTCTTTTAAAAGAAAATATGCGAATTTTTTTTCACACGATGATTTGTACTCATAAATAAAATGCGTAAAATAATTTCGGTTTCATCCATCCATTTCATCTATCTAATTTTAAAATTTCAATTTTAAAATTATTTCGTAACATTTTTAGTTTGTCCACAAAGTAATTTAATAAATAATTGCAATTTTCAATTTTCAATGTGCCATTTTCTCAGAATTTTCTAATTTAGTCCATTCAAAAATGAAATATAATGAAATTCTATGAGCTAAAATTGGAAAAAATATTTGTTAATAATTGGAAAATATTGAACATAACATTGAGTTATCAATCAATTCGATGAAATAAAAAAAAAATGATAAAATTACCTGATTGATATTGGAATAAACAAAATTGCCTGATTGATATCGGAATAAACAAAATTACCTGATTGATATCGGAGTAAACAAAATTACCTGATTGATATTGGAATAAACAAAATTACCTGATTGATATCGGAATAAACAAAATTACCTGATTGATATCGGAATAAACAAAATTACCTGATTGATATTGGAATAAACAAAATTACCTGATTGATATTGGAATAAACAAAATTACCTGATTGATATCGGAATAAACAAAATTACCTGATTGATATTGGAATAAACAAAATTATCTGATTGATATCGGAATAAACGAAACATTGAGCGAATACATACCACAGTATAGAAAAGAATAATATGTTTTTTTTTTTTTTTTTGCTAAATAATTCTTTATTTTCAAAAAAAAAAACAAAAAAAAATATCCATTTCAACTAAATCTCAATTGCAAAAATTTCAATATTATTACTGATAATATTATTTGATATGCGGAACAAGAGTAGCAATGCTTGATTATCTGTAAATTATAACATGAAATTTTGATAATCACTGCTTGATAACAACGAAAAATGAATTTTGATAGAATTTCCTAGTGATTGCATTATTCAGTTAAATTAAGATATTATGAAAAGAAATTTGACGAAGTAAATTCTGATCTTAGACGAATGATAAATTTAAAGAATTCTTGAAGAATGCAATAATAAAAGCAATTTGTTGTAATAAATTGCTTTAATTTTCCCAGTTATTTTCATTGATTTAGTCTGATTTTTTTTTTTTTTTTTTAATATTTATCGAATTTTTAATATTAATATTTATCGAATGAAAGAAATGAATAACAGGAAGAAATAGTAGTGAGAAATTTCCTTATAAAATTTCACTTTTTATAAACAAAAAAAAAAAAAAAGAAGAATTCTATTCCGCTAACAATATATAATGTTAAGAAGACTTCCGATGAAATACCACATAATATTATGTTTATAAATTTTTTAATTGAAAAAAAAAAGGTAAAAAAATATACATAATAGTAGTTATCGTATTAAGCAAAAATAAAATATCATGATAATTTTTTTTTTTTTTCAAGTATAGCCTAGCTTATCATTAAATGAAGAGAGAAAATGATAAGCTAATTATTGAACAGGAAAAGAAGGATAAAATAATTGAAATTTAAACAAATTCTTCTTCTAAATTAATCAAAATCTATTTCAAATTATCGATTAACTACATCAAAAATAAATGGTATAATTCATTAGCGCACAAAATGATATAAAAAATTTTTTGATTTTTGCTATTTTCCATTTTGTCAATTCTAATTCTAATTCTAATTGCTATTTCTAACAATCATTTTGTTTGAATTGAAATTACCAATTAAATTGAAATTGAAATGTTCTTGCATGAAATAATTGCAAATGTATAGATTTAATAAAAAATGAATTTGCATTATTTATAATCAAAATAATTATATATATTGATAAGCCATTGATAAGAAGCAAACAATCGTGATATTTTCTAAATAAATCAAATATTTCGTAACTATTCAAATTCATTGTATAGCATTTCTGTGAAGTAATTTATCGCATAAAAATTAATACGATTTCTTATCATTTTTATTTTTCTTATCATTATCATTATTTCTTGACAGTAAAATTAATAATTATTTCAAAATTTTCCGATTAATAGTCAATTTTGTTCGTTTTTTTTTGAACATAAATTAATTGTCAAAATTTATCGAATTTTTTTAATGCGAATTGTCGTAATTTTTGTGAAATATTATAATCAGTTCATCTATCGTTCATTTATTGAATGATATACATTTATTGATTGAAAGTGAAAAATAATTATCAGTAAATTATCAACTTTAATTATTGATTTGGTTTTTTCCCGAATTGAATTTCCAAAAAAAATTTTATAGCACTTACTTATTTGTTCTTTCTCGAAAAAAATCAATTAATGATAAATGATAAACGATTTTATATGAATGATCAATTGGATTTTTTTTTTTTTTTGAACTTTTGAATATATCTGAAATGATCAAATATTATATCTTGGATATGTCTAGAATAATTCCTAGAATAGATCTTATATACCTTTGATACATAATAGAATCGATCATCTGAAATATAAACAAGAATTAACCAAAAGATTTCAATCATAAATTTATTTTGAAATTAAGCAAATATCCATATATCCATTAATTTGAATATTAATCGATAATTTAAGTAAGCAACAGAATCTAAACAGTACAATTCATTATCATTAAATAATGATAATGGAAAATTTCTGTTTACTTTTTAGTCAAATAAAAATCATACAAAATAATTCGTTAGCTAACAAAAAAAAAAAAAAAAAAAAACCTAAAAAATCTGAAAGTTTATTCTTAAATAAATACAAAGGATATGACAATTTGTGAAAAAAAAAGGGTGATAATTTAAAGTACTAAAATTATTCAATCCAAACAATCTAAAAGTTTATTCTTAAAGTAAGAAAAAGGGTATGATAATTTGTGGGAAAAAAATGTGATAATTTAAAGTGCTAAAATTTATTTCAAAATTAGTCCAAAAACTCTTTCGGATTATGACCTTTATTAGACCTAAACAATCCAATTAACTGATCCGGAATGATATGAAAAATTTCCGACTTTTACTACATTTTTCATTTGTCAAATACTAATTGCTATTTCTAATAACCAATTTGTTTTGAATTGTCAAAAATAGCAATTAAAATTGGAATTGAAATGTTCTTACACAATAAATTATAATATGTAGATTTAATAGAAAATGAACTAAATTGTTTATGTTAAAATATATGATATCATTGATAACAAAAAAAAAAAAAAAAAAAAAGAAAAGAAAAAAATGATCGACAAAATTTATTAAATAAAAAAATTTCATATTATTCGAATTAAAAAAATATTTTTTTATAAATCAATGGGAATTTTTTAAATTTCATTTTTGGCAATTAATTAATAATGCTAAATATGTAAAAAGCTTATAATTATTCCGAAATTTTTGTAACTAATCGCTCCTTTATTTGACAATAGTATATAATATAATCACTTTTAAGTTAATCATGATAAATCATTGTAAGATATCAGAATTAATATAATCACTTTTAAGTTAAATATAATCACTTTTAAGTTAATCATGATAAATCATTGTAAGATATCAGAATTAATTTCATTATCAAATGAGATTGAAAAATGATTTTGAATAAATTATCAATTGATTGCAATCATTGATTTTGATTTTTTTTTTCCTGAACTAATTTTTTAAAGAAAAACTTTGTTGCATCTGCTTTTAAACAAATAAAGTTAGAAAATAGATAATGAATCATAATGGAGTAATCGAATTTATAAAATAATCAATTGTATATCTTTGATCATATCTGGAATAAAGCCATATTCGGAATGCATAACAAGTTTATCATGATAAGCTAGAAATGCTCGATATTTTTATTGATATGATTATCATTTATTAACAAATACATCTGGGATGCTAAAATAGCTTAGATTTCCTCGCGCCAATTCAACAACAACATCATATCATAAAGCTGATAATTGTCAGAAAAAGTTTTGTTGTCATGGCACATGGATGAATCTTGATAAAAAAGTTTCTGTTTTTGCGAAGGATTTTATTTCATCATCTAAGCTTTCCCGTCTAATCTTTACAAGATTTATCCCAATCGATTTATTATTCATTGAGAATCTTTTGATAAAATGATAAGTAAATTTACGATAATTTATCCAGGATGATACAGTAGAAGATAGAAAAATCGGATAGCATCATATTTAAAGTTGATCGCTTTGTGAAATAAGTATTTCGAAGAGTTGGATTAAATTGGAGAAATATTGGTTGTCGAATAATTTGTATGATTGCTTGATGTTGATTAATTATGCAATCACCTTATTGAAACACTGCTCATTGATAACCGAGAAAATTCATTTATATATCAATGATCTTTGATGTTTTATTAGTGAGTGGCTTACGACACAACAATTAAAGAAAAATGCTTAATTATAAGCGAAAAGCATGAGTGATAAAATTGATATTTGAATTATGCGCAAAAGCTTTGATCATTGTAACATTTCGTGATAATATAATTAGCATAAATTTATTTCGAGATAATATAATTAGCATAAACATTTCGAGATAATATAATTAGCATAAACATTTCGAGATAATATAATTAGCATAAATTTATTTCGAGATAATATAATTAGCATAAACATTTCGAGATAATATAATTAGCATAAATTTATTAATATTATAATTTAAGCAATGCAAAACGGTTTTTTTTAGATTAGATGCATGAATAGACAGCTTTTACATTGTGATTTTAATAAATAATTCATTTGTTTGAGAAATATCACAAATTTCTACCGTATTTTTTTATTTCGTCATAATTAAAACTTTCTACTGTATTCTACCGTAAAGATTCTACTGTATCTTTTTTATTTCTCATATTTAAAACTTTCTACTGTATTCTATTGCAAAGATTCTACTGTATCTTTTTTATTTCTCATATTTAAAACTTTCTACTGTATTCTACCATAAAGATTCTACTGTATCTTTTTTATTTCGTAATATTTAAAACTTTCTACTGTATTCTATTGCAAAGATTCTACTGTATCTTTTTTATTTCGTCATATTTAAAACTTTCTACTGTATTCTATTGCAAAGATTCTACTGTATCTTTTTTATTTCGTCATATTTAAAACTTTCTACTGTATTCTATTGCAAAGATTCTACTGTATCTTTTTTATTTCGTCATATTTAAAACTTTCTACTGTATTCTATTGCAAAGATTCTACTGTATCCTTTTTATTTCGTCATATTTAAAACTTTCTACTGTATTCTATTGCAAAGATTCTACTGTATCTTTTTTATTTCGTCATATTTAATAACATAAAATATTTCATAATATTTTTAGATTTTTCGACATTTCCGATTGAGCATGTTGAATCTTCTCATAGGAGAATGAATAATGCAGAATATGAAGCAATTTTGTTGAAAAAAAGAAGATTGATCATCTATGATCATGTAATTTCTACATATTAAAAAATCACAATCCTTCAAGAATCTCTTATTCAATGTGATCATTTCGAGATTATCATTTTTTTTTTCGTCCCATAAAACAATGCTATCGACACTAGATATTATCAATATTATCAATATCAATGATATTATCAATATGCTCGATATTATCAATATCCATTACTAATCTTTTTCCACCAAAAAAAGAAATATTTCAAACATTGAAAAATACAAAATTCATTTTCGACTGACATTTGAACATTTGTAAAATTAATCTATCTATCATTGTTATTTATCAGTTTCTTAAAAAAAAAAATTTATCTTATGATGATCCTTTTCTATTTCTACTATCATAGTTTACTAATTCTCTCTCACATTAGTACAATTTCTTATCAGTACTTTTTGTTATTCATTTTTTTTATCAATTCAATTATTCTTTCATAAGCTCTACCACTTCATAAAACTTTTGATATGATATTCTTTTAGATAATTTCTTTTTGTGCCAAGAAACTTGTTAATTTGATATTTCGCTTGATATAGTCTTGAAGAATAATTAGAATTTAGCTAGCATTATTATTCAAGACTAATTTAAGATAGTTATAAATTAAGCTATTTTATCAATAAAGAGATGCTTGTACATCGCTCGATGAGTACCACTGATAATTTCTCGAAAACATAATAATATTTTTAATTGGTGTAATTTCGAGATTTAACTTTTTGAAGTTTTACAATTCGCTGTAGAATAGCTGATAGAATACGTCACATCTGATGCATCTGTAGAGAATATGGTATTGGATTTGCGTTATTGGGAATCTCGAATTTACGTTATTGCGAATCTCGAATTTGCATTATTGCGAATCTCGAATTTGCATTATTACGAATTGCGACAGCTCCTTGATATTTGTTGGTCATTTAAATATGAGTAAATTCTATGTATTTTTTTTTTCTTCTAATTAATATTTGATCCTATGGATTATTCCGCTTTCACAAATCTTGATTAAGAATAATTAATAAATTGAGTTGGATCATTGTAGAGAATAAGAATCTCGATGGATTATACTAAAATGATAAAGCTATCCTCTTGATTAATTATTCTTTTCCAGTTCACAGCTAAAGTTAACAAATGATTTCTTTATCATATTAATCTTTATCTAGTAATGCTGAGAATTTTCATTTGAATATTTTTATTATTAAAATTTTTGTTATTTGCCAGAAATTCCCGAATATTCATGAATGCATCATTAAATATTGATTTGATTTCTGCAAAGTTTTTTCTGCTTTCAGTTGCTGATAATGGTGCTTTCAATTGCTGATAATAGTGCTTTCAATTGCTGATAAAATTTTGCATTATTCGGATGAAATTTTCTAATTTCCAACACTGTTTGATTCTAATTTTCTAGATGATGATTTCTAGATGATAATGATGATGATTGATTGTTATCAAAGTAAGAACAACGACAATATTATTCCAAATGGAATCCTTTGAAAAAAAAAAACATTTTTCTTTTTTTTTTTTTTTGATAGACAATCATTCTTATCACATATTCTATCTCATTACATACATTTCTGTTTAGATTTTATCTTATAATTAATTAAAATTTTATCAGGTATAAAACATGAAATTCGTATTCTTCCAAATTGCATTAGAATATGATTTAGAATTGAAATTTTTAACATATTTTTTATATCATAATTTTCTTCTATTTTCTTGAATGTATGATAATTTCAAAAATTTCTTTTATTGAAAACAAATATTATTATATATGATATGTGATAAGAATAAGATGCAATTTTGAAAATTTTATGTATGTTATATGAATAAAAAAAAAAGAAATTTGATATATGATAAGAATAAGATGTGATGTATGATAAGCATAAGATATAATATATGATAAGAATAAGATGTAATTTTAAAAATTTTGTTGTATATTATATCAAATAAAAAAAATTGTTCACTAAGATTAATTAAAGTTATTTATGAAATATATTTTAGCATATATATATTTTAGTCAAAACAAGAATAAAAAAAATTTAAACTATTAAATATGAAAATTGAAAAAGTTCGATTGAACTAAAATTTTTTAAATTCCATTTAGCGAGAATGTAGGAGAGAATTTAATTAAAATATGAGTTTGAAACTAATTCTCGACGTTATCATTCTTGAATGAATTTCTTCTCTTGCAGTAAAATTTTAATGCACTGATTGTTATCATTGCGATTTTGAATTGCAAATTTTAAATTATTTAATTATCAATTGATATATTTCTATTACCTTAAAAAAAGTAAATAAAAATTATAATTTTTTCGGATGCATATATTTCAATTATCTTATCCAACTAGAAAAAAAATAGAAATTTTCTTCCCATAAATTTACTTGTTATCCTAAAATTCGAATTTTTATTTGCTTTTTACGGTAATGGAAATATATGCAAATGATTGCAACTTCAAACTTCAATTGCTTCATAACAAAATTCAAACAGTGAACAAAAAAATTTAATACAAAATAAATTTTAATTAAAATAAAATTGACATTTAATTTTCGATGGATTTTAATCATTAACTAGATTTACATGTTTTGATCTGATTTAATTTTATTAAAACAAATTTGATCTGATTGAATTTACTAAATCGATTAAAATAAATATTGGATAAATTTGAAATCAATTATAATAGCTATTTACCTGTTTTTGATCTGATTTAATCTTATCAAATATATTCACATGTTTTGATAATTATTTACCTGCTTTAGATCTGATTTAATTTTATTAAAACAAATTTGATCTGATTGAATTTCCTAAATCGATTAAAATAAGTATTGAATAAATTTGATCAATTAAAAAAGAGTAATTGAAAAATTTTTAAAATTGATTTTTAAAATTGATTAGTCCAATCAAAAGAAAAAAGCAATCTTCAATGAAATTATTTTATCTTATAAATTATACCAACAAATATTATACAATATATTATTATTAATTACACTTACAATATATATACTTAAATATTTTTACAAAAATTCCATTAAAAATGATATGATAAATTTGCTTAAATTATTCAAATAAAATTTTAATTATAATTTAAATAAATAAAAAAATTTAAAATTTTTTTTTTTTGAAAAAAATTCAAATTCTTCTCATAAATTGTGGTTCATTGTTACGTTTAAGTATTGCTTCAACACGTGCTCGATTAGCTTCAAACGTAGAATGAGCTGATAAATCATTTAAATCATTTCCATTATCAGTTGCTTCGGTTATCAGTTGATTCGGTATCAATTGATTTTGTGATGATGAGCAATTGTTGAATGGCAAATTTGAAATGGATGGAATTTGATTATATCGTTCCAATAAACGTCTATAAATTAATTATTTTATCAATAATCGATTATGTAAATCGATAGTATGTTAATTTATTATCATTGAAATTTACGAAAATGATTATATCATTTTAAAAAAAAAGGCATGAAAAATTGATGATATGATAATTAAAAATTATCAATTTTTTTTTTTTTTTGAAAGCATCTATAATTAAAATGATATCATAATTTCATGCTTAAAATATATCATTGAAATTTTGCAGAAATATTTTGACAATTTTAGCTTTGCTATTTTTTAAAAAACTTTTTCAAATTTTGCATTTTTTCTTTTTTATTTCGAATTAATTAATAATATATATTGTTGTATAACTAACTCTCTTTCCTGAGTTTGCTTAAAAAGAATTTGATTTATTGCCATTTTTCAATTTTTGTTTTTGCCTATAAAATTAATTGCATATTAAATAAAGCATTTGGAAATTAATTAATACAATTTTGATAATCTATCAGTAACAAATCATTTTTATTCCCGGATCATTCATATCTATTTATCAATTTGTAGCAATCATTATCAATAATTAATGATTGCAAAAATATCATATTAATGATATATTTCGATTTAGTGTTGCATCATCATATCTCTTATCGATTTTAATAAATCTATTAAATTAAATACTTATTTTTATTAACTTAATTTAAATTTAAAAATTTTCACATTTAGACTAACACATCTATGTTTCAAAAAAATCACTATCTTATAAAATATATCATATTATATCTATGTCAAAAAAAATTTATCACTATCATATAAAATATATCATATATATCTATGTTTGAAATAAAATTTATCACTATCATATAAAATATATCATATACATTTATGTCTTCAAATAAAATTTATCACTATCATATAAAATGATATTTCAATTATTATTCTACCACTTATTTCTCTGTCTTTTCTCTCCTGATATCTGATAATTTATCACTTATTAATTTGAATAAATTTAAAATTTTTACTTATTTAATTCGACAATCATACATTTGTTTTAAAAAATTTCACTCTTTAAAATCTTTTTTTTTTTCCATTTTTAAAATTGATATAATTGTTAACCTTTTATAAATGATAATATTTGTAACAATCCAAATAATCGATGCTATCATATATGCAGGAATGATTACTCCAAGTATCCAGAAATATCGCTTATGTATTTCATTTCTTTTCATCTTAAATAATTATCAAAAAAAAAAAAAAAATGGAAGAGAAATTGACTAAAATATCAATTTGATTATTTATCATTTTGAAATATGTAAAAGAAAAAAGGAAAAAAGAAAATTTATTTTATTACATCAAATAATGCGAAATGATGAAAATTATCATTTATGATAAGAATTTTTTTTTCGTTCTATTTCATTCAAATTATATTAATTTTAGATTTAAAAAGACAAAGAATTTTGTGAAATAATGAAAATTATCATTTATTGATAAGAATTTTTTTTCGTTTTATTTCATTCAAATTATAATTAAATTTTAAGATTTAAAAAGACAAAGAATTTGTGTGAAATAATGAAAATTATCATTTATTGATAAGAATTTTTTTCGTTTTATTTCATTCAAATTATAATTAAATTTTAAGATTTAAAAAAGACAAAGAATTGTGTGAAATAATGAAAATTATCATTTATTGATAAGAATTTTTTTCGTTTTATTTCATTCAAATTATAATTAAATTTTAAGATTTAAAAAAGACAAAGAATTGTGTGAAATAATGAAATATCATTTATTGATAAGAATTTTTTTTCGTTTTATTTCATTCAAATTATAATTAAATTTTAAATTTAAAAAAGACAAAGAATTGTGTGAAATAATGAAAATTATCATTTATTGATAAGAATTTTTTTCGTTTTATTCATTCAAATTATAATTAAATTTTAAGATTTAAAAAAGACAAAGAATTGTGTGAAATAATGAAAATTATCATTTATTGATAAGAATTTTTTTTCGTTTTATTTCATTCAAATTATAATTAAATTTTAAAATTTAAATAAAAACAAAGAATTGAGATATTAGATAGTAAGAAATTAAAAAAAAAAAAAATTATCACCTCATTTTCATTTAATATATTTGTGCGTTCTTTGAGCATTTTCATGAGCGAATTAAGCTTTTCACCTTTCAGATCAAAATATTCGGGAATGCGAAAATTTACCGCTGCATTACTAAAAAAAAAGGAAATTAATTATTTGAATTTGAAAAATTAAATAATCAAAAAATAAAATTAAGAAGCATATTATTTAATATAAATTAACATATTTATAACAAATGAAAAATTGGAAATTTAATTCTTTTTTTTTTGAAAAAAAAATTTGTCAAATTTAAATAAAAATTGCTATTTAGTTTTAACTGAATTTTTTCTACAAATTTCTCAATGATTCATGCAAAAATTTCTATTTCCTTCTTCAATCATCCTTTTACTCAAATATTTAATTCGATTTTCTCTATTTAATTTCGATTAAATGATTAATGATTTTTTAAAACTTCAAATAATAATTAAAATTAGTCAAGACAACAAATCAAGCAAGCTGCTAGAAATTAAAATGTGTCGCGAAATTTTAATAGAAAATTTATCAAATATCAAATTATGTAATGAAATTTATACAAAACAGAAAAAAATGGCTTATAAAAAATTAAAATTTATTTTTGTTATCATAAAATAATAAAAAAATAATAATACGAAATGATAAAATGATAATATTATTCGATCCTAAATTTATGAAATTAAATTAAATTTAGAAAAATTCGCATTTGCTTCGCCATTTTATCATTTCAGCAAATAAAGAAAGTTTTGTTTAAACAAAAAATAAAAAAAAACAAATTTTGTTTAAACAAAAAAATCAATACTATTTAATTTTATTTAATACTTATACTACAAAGAAATTATTTACAAACTAATTTAAATCTAATTAAATCTAATACTTCTAAAAAGAAATCATTTACAAAATATTTAAATCCAATTTAATGTAATACTTCTACAACGAAATCATTTATACGGTAATTAAAAACAAAGAAAAAAAGTTTAATTTTCTTTTTTTATTCTTCTAATATTTTTCAAAAAAAGGAAATAAAATAAAATTTTAAAAAAAAAAAGAAAAACTTTTTGCTTTTATAAATTCGATTAAATATAAAAAAGGAATTTTTCGTTTTTTTGCTAAAATTGTTGAAATAATTTTTTAAAAAAAAAATATTTCAAACAAATCAAATATTTTAAACGATTATGAAAAATTTTTTATTATTTACTTCGCTTTTTTTTTTTCATCAAATTAATATAAAAAATATTAAATAATAATCAAAATATATCATTAATCAAATTATTACCTTATAAATGTTTTAGCAATTTTAACGAGTTCTTTTATTATTTAACCGAATTTACAAAAATTCTAAATTTTTATTTAATTTTAAATTTAATTAAATTTAAATTTCTTTTTTTTTTTAATTTTATTTCATCTCCTTTTTTCAAAAATATTAACAGACGAATAAAGAAATTGAACTTTTTTTCTCTGTTTGTAAATTACCTTATAAATGATTATCTCATAAACGATTTAATTAATTAAATAATAATTAAAATATAATATTAATTAAATAATAATTGAAATATACCTTGTAAATGATTTAATTAATTAAATAATAATTAAAATATAATATTAATTAAATAATAATTGAAATAATAATATTAATTCTAACCATACTTATTATTCATTCGTAATTGAATTCGTCGTTCATTGCGTGTCACCGATATTTTTGTTGTCGTACCATGAATAAGAGGAATTTGCGGTAAACCAAATTACGGTAATAAGAAAAATCATTCGTATCGTATAAATAATCATTGCTCTTATCAATTATTTTAATATGCCATTATCGCTACTGATAACTAAATTTTGATAAAAATTTTAATTTTAAACTAAAATTTCGCAATATGTGCTAAATCAATTGATTAAAATGATAATGAAAGAAGCAAAAAAATAAAAAGTTAAAAAATTTAAAATGAATGAGAAGAAATTTTATGTTTAATTTTATTGTATTACTTTCAAAAAAAAAAAATTTCTTTCTTTTTTCCCAATCATCCAACAATATTCATTCATTCATACCCATTTTTACTTAAGCCAATAAAACTAGTTTTTTCAACATTTTTCGTTTTTTTTTTTTACCTCTCTTTTACCTGTTCATTTTGCGAGAATAAAAATCGATCAATAAGCGATCTTTAATTTTTTTTTTATCAAAAAATTTTCCTCTTTTCTCATATCAAAAATTTTAAGCTTTTAAAATTTGTCTAAAATTTTTTGATTAATTTAAAAAGCTTAAAATTTTTGGAAAATATTGCGAAAGAAAAAGAGAAATGGTGATAATTTTTATCAATTTTGTCTAAAATTAATTTTAAATTAAATTAATTTTTTTAAATTAAATTATTTGTCTAAAATTTTTTAATTAATTTAAAAAGCCTAAAATTTCTGGAAAATATTGCGAAAGAAAAAGAGAAATGGTGATAATTTTTATCAGATAAAAATAAATTTTACACTTCCTTTATCTTTGTTCTCTTCATTGCGCACAAATTTTTCGAAATTAATTAAAAGTTGCTGCAGAAATTGTTCCAAAAAAGAAATTATTTCAAAATTAAGTACATTTGAAAATATGCGAATTAAAATTTTTTTTTTAAATTTATATCTTTCCCTTTCAAAAAAAAAAAAAAAAGTTTAATCATTAAACAATTTTTATCAATGATTAAACTTTATCAATGATTAAACTATGACGAATTGAGAATATATCAAATCAATTAGAGAATGATTAAAACAATTTTATCAATGATTAAACTATAACGAATTGTGAATATATCAAAACAATTAGAGAATGATTAAACAATTTTATCAATGATTAAACTATAACGAATTGTGAATATATCAAAACAATTAGAGAAATGAAATTTTGAACGAATTTTATCAAAATACCAAAAACAAAACGATGGAAATAAATTTATCGAATTTTTTTTTTTTTGAGATTTATACTTCATTTATAGAAAATATTCATTTCAAAAAAAAAAAAAAAATAAATGAAAGAAAACTGATAGTTATACTAGCAAATAACAATCCCACAAACTAATTTTTCTACTAAAATATTTTCCATCAACAAAAAAAACCCCCAAAAAAAAAAATTCCTATAATTTTTGCATAAAATTAGTGATTCTCGATGGAGCTAAAACGAATTAAATCAGTCGAGAGTGTAAAAATTTGAAAAATAATTTGAATATAAGAAAAAGGCTAAAACATAATTCTAATCAAATTTGCATAATAAAATGATATAATATTTCAGGAAATAAATATTCAAATTATATAACCTTGAAAAAAAATACTTTTTCAATACATGAAGTAGATTCACTTTTTTTTCCTATCAAAAATTATTAAAATTGAATTTGCAAAAAATGAAAATTTTTTTTTTTTTTTATTGAAATCAAAATTACACAATGAATGCTTATTGTATCGATAATTATCAGATGAATTTGGATTGTGATAATTTGGAAATTAAAATCGAATTTAATGATATGAAATGATTGTATGCATTTTTTTTTTTTGATTATTTAAAAGGGAAGGAAAGTAAATTTCGTTTTTTTTTTCTAAGCAATAAAATATTAATTTTTTGTACTTCGCTGAAATGAATTTTATGGCTTTCGTTTAAAACATATATTTTAAATTGCAAAATCGGACAAGAAAAAACTAATCATAACCTTATCAATTCCTATTTTATCAGCCATATTGCTATCATTTACTTTGGGCATGAAAGTTCAAACTTTACAGACGAAATTATCACAATTACAAATATGCATTGACTACAAATGAAAAAAAAAAAAAACAAGTTCACAATTATAAAAAAGAAGAACTTCCCTTCAAGTTAATTAAATAATTAGATTATCAGATAAAATATCACACTCAAATAATTGAATAATTGGCTATCATTTTTCAACACTTGAATTTTAAACAGATAAATCGAAATTCTAGTCATATCTTAACAATTTCAAAAATATCTTAACAATTTTAAAATTTGAAATTTGTCTTGCCATATTCAATTTATAATATAAACTTTTTTTTTTAGATATAATCTAATGAATACATTTAAATTCTCGAATTAATATTGTATCAAATTTACGCAATATTGAATCGACGATTAAATCAAATTTATGTTATTCAAATTAATCTTTTACTTATTATAAGTTAATTTTTCAAAAAACTTTATTAAGTCATATAAAACTGCCAAAAAAAAAAAAACTACCTAAGATAATTAAATAATGTTTTTTTTTTTTTTGGCTACCTGACATAATTAAATAAGGCCTGAGATACCTGAGATAATAATCAAATATTGCGATTGCATACATTGATAAATAGTTAATTTAATTTATAAAAATTTAATTTACAAAAAAACGAAAAATATAAAATAAAAAAAAAAAGTGAACGATAGGTTGAAATAAAATATTTGATAAATTATCCGTTCTTTTTTTTTTTTTTCTATGATAACATACTATTCATATGAAAAATGAATTTTAGTTTTTCTCTTTTTAAGTTTTTTAGTTTTTCAGTTTTTTTAGTATTTTAGTTTTTTAGTATTTTAGTTTTTTTTTTAAATTCTTTTCCGCTTTATGTGAAATGAAAATTCTCGTCAAAACCAATTGTCATAAAATTTCGATCAGATTGCATTTGAAAGTAGCAATTTCAATTATTTTTTTACAGGTATGTATAAAATTTTTCTCGAATCAAACGGCCACTTTTTCATCAATTCTTTTTAGATTGATTTAATGGAAGAAAGAGAGATGGCGAGAAAAAGAGAGTGCGAGAGAGAGAGAGAGAGAGGGAGAGAGAAAAGAAAAAAAAAAAATTTTTTTTTTCTCAATTTTATTTTATTTTTTAATTTATTATTTTAGTTTCTTTTTTTTCCTTTTCGAATAAAAATAATACAATGAATATTGTTAGATAAAAAATTAGGGAAAAAGAAGAAATAAAAATAATTTCATATTAAATTTCTTAAAAAAAAAAAAAAAAAAAAAAAAACATACTATTTTATATTTACCTTTTCTTTTTTTTCAAGAAAAGTTTTAAAAAATAAAATTTTAAATAAATTTTTATCAATGAAATTAAATTATGGATAATTTGTTTTTTCTTTTTTCTGCGTATTTATTAGAATTTATTTGTAAAATTTTTAAATATATTAGGAAGCTATAATTTTAAGAGATATTTTCAAAAATTTAAAATGATTTAATCAATAAATTCAATCATCTTCTTATCATCAATCACCCACATTATACGGATATATAGTGATTCAATCATTTGAAATTTTTTAAAAAAAAAAAAACATTATCATTAATTAGAATTGAAAATTATTAGAAATTGGAATATCTATATTAGATGAACTTTTCAGATTGTCTCTTCAAAAAGAATGTATTTATTTCAATGATATCTAATGATAGCTAATGATTAATTTATTCGCTATATATTTCTTAATTTTTGTTAAGAAATTTTCTAATTTAATAATTAAGGAACAAAAAATAAAAAATCAAATCATATTTAGATGATAAATTGTTTAAGAATTAAAAATTTATATTCTTCAAGTAATTTAGTAATTATGCTTTAATTTATTAATTAATTTATTTAATTTATATTAAGAATTTGTAACATTCGAATTTAATTAATTAATTTATTTCTAATCCAACTTTTTTTTTCCTAATTATTATTATATCATTTAACTCTTTGCTTTATCGTAAATACAGCAATATTAAAATATTTCATATTTATCTAGCACTAAAATTATATTATAATTACTATTTAAATAAAATAAGAAATGATTAATTCTAAAAATTATCACTCAAATTAATTATAAATTTTGGAATTTTAATTGATAAAAAGATCAAAAAAAAAGGAACAATATTTGCTAATAATAAAATTAAAACAAAAAAAAATTTTCTTTTCACCTTTATTCCAATTTTTTGAAATAATTTAAAAAAGCCAAAGTTAAGTTCGAATTTAATTAGCCAATATTGATTGCTTTGGATAGAAAATATTTTGAATCGTTGAAAATTTACAAAATAAAAATGATAGATTTCATAAATAAATTAAGATTCATAAATAGATTCAGATTCATAAATAAATTTATTTGAATTCTTTTTTTATTTTTTACAAAAAAAAAGGGAAAATGAAAAAAAAAAATGAAAATTTTCGACAATTTTGATTAATCGAAAATTTCATTAAATGCCTTTTATATTTTATTTAAAATGTAATTTATAATTCAAATATTAATCGTTCGCTTTTTTGTCTTTTTTGTTTTTTTTTTTTTTTTTTAGATTTTTATATTAAAATGATAGTGAAATTTGCATATAAATTACTTATCATATCTTAAGAATTTGTAACATTCGAAATTTTGGCAAAAAAAAAAAATTTATCAAAATATTTAATTTCAATTACAGTATGTAAATTAAATAGTAATTCATATTCGTTCCTCGTATATTAGTACTGATTTTTTAAGTGATATCAATCGTTGACTTAAATTAGTACTGATTCTTAATTGATACCACTCTTCAACCAGTCATTTATTAGTACTGATTTTTCTTAAGTGATACCATCCCTTAAATTAGTATTAGTTTCCTAAGTGATACTATCAATCGATCTATATTAAATAATACTGATTCTCAAGTGATATCATTCTTCAATCTATCATAAATTAGTACTGATTTTTCTTAAGTGATACCATCCCTTAAATTAGTATTAGTTTCCTAAGTGATACTATCAGTCGATCTATATTTAAATTAATACTGATTTCTCAAGTGATACTATCAATCGATCTATATTAAATTAGTACTGATATTTTAAGTGATATCATTCTTTGGATGATTATCATAATATTATTATATAATGAAAATGATATAATTCATTTTAACACAAAGCAAAATTATCAAAATCTGCTAGTATGATCGAAAAAAAAACAATAATAAACTGAATGTGCAATGAATAAATTTTTTATAAAAAATATTAATTACAAATTAATTTAAATTATTTCAAGTAATTATGGTACAGTTAAATTTACTTTAATTTAAAATTCACTTATTAATTAAATTATGATTAAATTCTTTTGTTATCAATCATTCAAATCTAATTAATCAAACTTTTTTCTTTGCATTTCAATTTAATCTTTTAATTACTCATTAGCTAATTAGCGAAATTTCTAGAAATGATATGATATAAATTTTTCGCATGATTTTCATTGGGATGATTTGAAGATTAATTTTTATCAATTATTTTTTTGCTTTTCTCTATGATAAGATAACTTATAAAATATGAATAAAAAACTAAATAATTGGATTTGAAAAACAACGTAATCAAAATTTATCGTTAAAATATTAATGAACAGAAAAAACGAGATTTACTCCTCATAATGATATGATATGATAATTAAAAATTATCATTTGAATATTAATAAATAGAAAAGAAAAAAGAAAAAGAAAAAGAAGACAAGAAAAATAAAACATTTTTACTTTTAAAATTTCTTCCCAAAAATACCAAATGAATTAATTCTTTTGATCGAGCAAATTTACAAATATAAAATGATAAAAAAAAAAAAAGAGAAAAAAGAGAGAGAAAGATAAATTACGAAAAATATCAAAGGTGATGTGTAACGAATGATAGAAATGATATCTGATTTCGTAATAATGATAAAATAGGACAATACCAATTTTGAAATGAAATTTGATCATTCATTTATACCTTTATTGGTGATGTCATCACTCTCGAATAATGCAATCAATATACATGAATATTGCATATCATTATTATGAATAAACTGAAAATGAATTGACGAATGGATGAAAATTGATATATTGAAAAAAAACAGGTTAATAATAATAATTAATAATAGTAATAATAATTGTAATAATAACAATAACAACAATAATAATAAATAATAATTATAACAATATATTAATACAGTAATAAATGACAGTGATAAAAAAATTTAATAATAAAAACAACAATAACTAATAATAATAAATAACAATAATAATAGCAATAATAATAATAATAATAAATAGCAATATTAATAATAAATAACAATAATAATAGCAATAATAATAATAATAATATCAATGATAATAATAATAGCAATAATTCACAATAAATAACAATAATAAATAATAATAATAATAATAATAATAATAATAGTAATAATTAATAATAAATAACAATAATAATAACAATAATAATAGCAATAATAATAATAATAATATCAATGACAACAATAATAGCAATAATTAATAATAATAGTAATAATAATATTAATGAAATACGATCGAAAGGAGTACAGCATTACAGCAAATTAAAAAAGTATTATGTAATTAAATGAAAATATTAAATTGCGAAATATTATGAATTCCTTCAAAAATTAATTATTTCATTATAAATTTCAAAAATACATATTTGTGAAATGAATGTATAAACATACATACATATATGTAGATGTTATAAATAAAACTTATTGGTAAAATACAGAATAATTCGATAGGAAAGAAATGAATGGAAATGGAATAATAAATTAAATGAATGACTTAATACTACAATAATTGCATAATGATTAGATAGGCATTACGATGGATGATATGTAATAATAAAAGGATAAAATGAAAAGTAAAATTAAATGTAAAGTTAAATAAGAAGAAGGAGAAACGAATGCATTAATCGAATTGACAGATGAAATTTTAAATTATTGCAATTAATGTAAAATGAAAGTTACACAAAAATATATATGAAATAAGAAAATAAATTATTTGTCTAATATAATTATTCTATTTCTAATAAAATTATTCTATTTCAAATAAAATTATTCTATTTCTAATAAATATTTATTTCTAATAAAATTATTCTATTTCGAATGAAATCATTCTATTTCTAATAGATACTCTATTTATTAATAAATTATTCCATTTCTAATAAAATTATTCCACTGATTAAATTAGAATAAATAAAATTATGCAAAAAAATTACCAAAGTAATAAATAAAAGTGCGAAATGAAGAATTAAATGAAAATAGATGAAAGTGCAGAAAATTTGAATTTTAACATAATTTTAAGTTTTTGCAATTTCATTTTATTATTAATATCTATCATAATTTCATGAGAAATTATTTTTCACAACTTTAATTAATTTTTATTGATATTTGCAAAAATTTTACTTTAAATAATAAATTACAGTACACTTCAAATACGCTCAAAGTTCATTAATAAAAAGTTTAATTATAAATTTATTAAGTACTAATTTTAAATGCCATTTATCAAATATGAGTATTTGATTAAAAATTGATTTATTTCAAAGTTCATTAATAAAAAGTTTAATTATAAATTCATTAAGTACTAATTTTAAATGCCATTTGTCAAATATGAGTATTTGATAAAAAACTGATTTTATTCAAAGTTCATAATAAAAAGTTTAATTATAAATTCATTAAGTACTAATTTTAAATTCCATTTATCAAATATGAGTATTTGATTAAAAATTGATTCTATGATAATTAAATAGCAATCACAATTAAATTAATTATTTGTTGAATTATTCAAAAAGAAATTTTTAAATGATAAGAATTCTAAAATCGAAAATGAAAAATTGAAAGGAAGAAAATTTTGAAACAAACAAAAAGAAAAAGGAACAAAATGTCAAATTTTTGACATTTATAAGGAAGTTAAATGTAAATTTAATTTTATTTATTTCATCTAATTTTTAAATTTTTGTACTTTTAATCAATCAAAAAAAGAAAAATATAAATTATCGATTTTCTTTTCTTTTTTTTTGTCTTTTTCCCATCATATTTTCAGATTTAATTTCAAATTTATCAAATTTAATTTCAAATTTATCAAATTAATTTTTAAATTTATCAAATTTAATTTTAAATTTACAAAATTTAATTTAAATTTATCAAATTTAATTTCAAATTTATCAAATTTAATTTCAAATTTATCAAATTTAATTTCAAATTTATCAAATTTAATTTCAAATTTATCGAAAGAAAATTTTTTAAAAAAAAAATTCCAATTCATTTTAATGAAATTTTGTTTTGTTATAGAAAATGTTTAACAATTGTTTGATTAAATTTATAATTTATTAATATCTTATTTTATTAAGTAAAATTTCATTTTTTTTAAAATTAAAGAATAAAATGATGAAATCATTTGATATGATTTAAAACTGTTAAACTTATCATTTCTCGAGAGTAATTTTTGTTAGCGGAAAAAAATTTTTTGCAAATATTATGTCAATTTTCGGTCTCATATTTATTTGCCATAAATGCTACCTGTTATCATATCATATCATATTTGTTTAATTAAAATAAATTTTTAAGATTTCGAATGAAATTAATACGAATTAAATCACTAATAAGATGGCTACTAATTAATTCTAAATTGAATTAGAAAACTTATAAATTCAAGAATTCCTTCGAAATGTAGATAAATTGAATTTGATGATATGTTGAGTGGCAAATAGCCGACAATTTAATTCGTTAAAATTTTTTTTAAAAAAAAGATTTGAGATGGGAAAAGTGAAATAAGTTTTTTTTTAAAGTTCCTACAAAATATTCTTGGAAAAAAGATAAATCATAAATCCATTAAATGATCAGAGATTGCAATCAAGAATGATTGCATTTATATCAATTGATCATTCATTTCATTCATCAGCTTTTTAAAAAATTTATCAAAAAAAAAATTTAGTTAAAATGACTGATAAATTATAAATTTTGCTGCAATCGATTAAATGATAATAATCGATTAAATGTTAATAATCGATAATGATTATATCTAATCAATTGTTCTATGCTTTAATCAATCACTTGTGTATATTTTTTCTAAAATTTTATTAATATTGATATTATCATATTATCATTTCGTTCATTCTTATCAGAAGATCTTCGAAGCAATTCATTTCAGTTATGCGTATATCATTGAATTGTTGAATGTACATTTTATAATTTTGTTAAATTTCGAAAGATTCGAGAATTCGAGAATTGAAGATGAATTTTTCATGACAGATCATCAGATTGCTTGCCATTTTTTTTTAGATGATTTAGCTGGTATTATAAATATTTCAAGAAATCGTTTCATCATCATTTTAAAAGATAATGTAGAAATAATCAGGATGATAAGCAAATATTGGCGGTCATCTATGAATTGGCGGTCATCTATGAATCGACTTTGATCATTTCTATTTATCAAGTAATTATTTTAGATGAAAATTTCGTTATAATTAATTAGAATAAAAAAGAAAAACTTAGGTAAGTGATATAAATTGAGTAATTAAGTACAATTTGAAAAATCAAAAATAAATGATCAAAAAAAAAATCAAAAATAAATTTTGAAAAATCAAAATCAAAAATGAATTTTCTAATAATCGATTTATTTTGTTTAAACATATAAGGAATACTGGTATGCAAATTTTCAACAGTATATATATATATATTGATAATATTGATAACCCAACAGTGAAAGATTTTCGGCATGTTTTTGCATGAATTATCAATCACGCTATTATCACCGCTATTATCATTATCACCAACAGAAAGTAATAGTTAAAAATGAAGGATTATATTCGCGAAATATGATATTTTGTTAATCGTATCAAAATTTATCAGAATATTTTGTTTCGATTGAATATAATCCTTTCATAATTTACATATAATTTGAAATGCCTATAATTCCATGATAATAAATGATTGCATATAATTCGAAATGTCTATAATTCCATGATAATAAATGATTGCATATAATTCGAAATGTCTATAATTCTATGATAATAAATGATAACATATAATTTGAAATGTATAGTAATTCTGTGAATATAAAAGATTTAAATGATAAATTTGTTAATTACAAAAAAAGAAAATTCCTGAAATTAATGATATGAAAAGAAACTTCTTAAATTTAATTCATAATATTTGTTTCAAATTATATATTATCATTTATTATCATAGAATTAGAGACATTTCAAATTATATGCAATCATTTATTATCATCGAATTATAGACATTTCAAATTATATGTAAATTTATGAAAAGAATTATAGCATATTTATATATAAAAAATAAATAAATTTCTAAATTAATTTTAAAAAATTCCCGAAATTAGATCATAATTATTTCTTAATTAAATTTTAATTCGTTACTTTAATTGTAGTTATACATATATGTGTTATTCCATTTAAATTATAATTTTAAAATTTGTTATTTATAATTTTATTTAAATTAAATATGATTTATACATATATGATTTTTTTCTTTTAATTAGATTTCAAATTTATTATTTTAATGATTTTATTAAAATTAGACCTATAAATTTACTTATGTATTATTAAAATTAAATATTATACAAATATATGATTTTGTTGGAATTTCATTTTAAATTTATTACTTAAATTATATATATATATGATTTTGTTGGAATTTCATTTTAAATTTATTACTTAAATTATATATATATGATTTTGTTGGAATTTAATTTTAAATTTATTACTTAAATTATATATATATGATTTTGTTGGAATTTCATTTTAAATTTATTACTTAAATTATATATATATGATTTTGTTGGAATTTCATTTTAAATTTATTACTTAAATTATATATATATGATTTTGTTGAATTTCATTTAAATTTATTACTTAAATTATATATGTGTACTTAACCATTCAAGTTTAGATAGATTTAAAATTTTGAAATAATTTTCATGTCGAAATTATTTATTAGGTAGTAATTAATTATTTAAATTTTTACCTAAATTATATATACATATTTGTTACTAAAATATTATGTATATAATTAAAAGAACGAAATCTTTCCAACGTTTTATTGCAATAATTTATTTTGTAATTTATAAGTTAGTAAGTAATTATGCAAAATTAAAATGAATTATAAATTTTATTTCAAAATGAAATTTGCTTATCGTTTGGTTGCTTTCATCATTTTATTGGACAGCTTTTCAAGGTAAAATTACAAGTAAAAATTATAGGTAAAATTATAGGTAAAATTATGATTAAATAATTAATTTAAATTTAACAATTTTAATAATCTGATGAACAAATCTTTTAACATAATTAAAATGAATTGTAAAAAATACGTAAGATAATTTTGATATAGAATTTATTTGCTAGATGATAATTAATTAATTAATCAATTAGAAAGAAATCAATGAAAATGGGATAAGAATAATTTCTTTGATACTTTGTGTTTGTTTAAATGATTTGATAAGATAAGATAGCTAATGAGATAAACTAATCAGCATAATAATTATAAAAATTTGGCAAGAATTTTTTAACAAAACTTATATCAAAAAGCGTATTATAGCAAAATATAATTGATTAATTCTTTGGTTAATTTAGTAGATTAAATGATTTTGTGTGATTAAAAACAGGATTTATTGATTGATTGATTATTCGAGAGTTTAGTAGAAGTGTGATAAGATGAATAAAGCAACGAGGAGTGATTTAAGAGAGCATGGTTATGATATGATTATGATACTGTTAGAAATTAGGGAAGGCCAAAAATCATTCTTATCATATCTTTTCTTTCTTATCATCGTCTATCTACAAATTATTCAAAATTTTATCACAAAAAAAAAGAAATTGATATTTGAATATAAATTATTGCGAAAAAAGCTTTGCCGAAATTTCAATTTTAATTTTATAAGAAAAGTATTTAAGTAAGCCAAGAAAATATCATATAAAAAAAATTTACTTTCTTAAAATTATCGGAAATTATTTAAGAGTAGATTTAAATAAAAATAGATTTAATTTCAGGTAAAGAAATTACGGTAAAATTTCATTTGTAGAAACTATAACATGAATTATATAATTATTATAAATTTTAAATTTTTTTTTTGATGAAGAAGAAAAAAACTGATAAAAATTTATCAGATAAATTTTTTCATCAATATAATTATTCGATTTTTTATTTCTAATTCTTTTTTCTAAATATTACCTTATAACTATTTTTTATAGTTATATTAATCAATATATTGATTAGTTTTATAGTTATATCAATTAGCAATTAATTTAGTAAAATTATATCAATTAACGAAATTAATAAATTTCCATATTATCAATTTCTAAATATTTTATAATTAGTTCAAATTAATTTATATTAAAAAATTATTTTGCAATAAATAAATAACATTTGCATAGTATAAAATTGTAAATATTTCATTGTTATTTTCAAATTAATTTATATTAAAATTTAATAATTCGAAATTATTTAAAAATCAAATATAAATTAAAATTTGAGTAATAAATTTTTTAATTAATTTGAAAAGCGATTTATTTGAATAAAATTGAATTTACAAAAAATTTATAGCTCAAATAAAATGACACAAATCAGTGATGAGCAAAAAGATGATTACAATCGTAAATTAAATAGTTATTATCGATGCATGAAAAGTCGCGAGAAATATATCAAACAAAAGATAACACCAATTCAGGCGATTGTTGCATTACGTGATGCGGAATTGGAATTGCAATGCTTTAAATGGTAATTGAATTAATTTTAATTTAATTTTAATTACTACAATATAATCAATATAAAATTTTAAATCAAAAAATAGGAATTGAAAAAACGAGCAAAAATTAAAGATTGGAATTGCAATGCTTTAAATGGTAATTGAATTAATTTTAATTTAATTTTAATTACTACAATATAATCAATATAAAATTTTAAATCAAAAAATAGGAATTGAAAAAACGAGCAAAAATTAAAGATTGGAATTGCAATGCTTTAAATGGTAATTAAATTAATTGTATTTTAATTTTAATTACTACATATAATCAATATAAAATTTTAAATCAAAAAATAAGAATCGAAAAAGTGAACAAAAAAAATTTTCATTAAACAATTATAATAATTTCATTCAATGTTTTAAATGGTAATTGAATTAATTTCATTTTAATTTTAATCATTACATATATAATCAGTATTAAATTTTAAATCAAAAAATAAAAATTGAAAAAGTGAACAAAAATTAATTTTAATTTAATTTTAATTACTACACGTAATCAATATAAAATTTTAAAACAAAAATAAGAATTGAAATAATCACTGAAAAAATTAACGAAATAAGATTTCCATCAAATAATTATAATAATTCCGTTCAATGTTTTAAATGGTAATTAAATTAATTGTATTTTGATTTTAATTACTACATGTAATCAATACAAAATTTTAAATCAAAAATAAGAATTGAAATAATCACTGAAAAAATTAACGAAATAAGATTTCCATCAAATAATTATAATAATTCCGTTTAATGTTTTAAATGGTAATTAAATTAATTGTATTTTGATTTTAATTACTACATGTAATCAATATAAAATTTTAAATCAAAATAAGAATTGAAATAATCACTGGAAAAAATTAACGAAATAAGATTTCCATCAAATAATTATAATAATTCCGTTCAATGTTTTAAATGGTAATTAAATTAATTGTATTTTAATTTTAATTACTACATATAATCAATATAAAATTTTAAATCAAAAAATAAGAATTGAAAAAGTAAACAAAAATTAAAGATTTTCATCAAATAATTATAATAATTTCATTTTATTGGAACTAAAGTAATTGATTTAAATAGTTTGAAAAGAAAATGTTGAAATAAGAGTGAAAGAAAAAATTGAAATATTTTCCGATTTAAAATTTCAAAAATTTTTGGAACCTTCTTTTTTCTATCATTAGAATATATAAAAATAATATCAATTATCAGATCTGCTGATTTATTATCATTTTATTATCATTTTTTTGTTTTTTTTTTGGATTGTAGTTTGTAATATCAACTATTATAATTACTTAATTTGTTATCATTTTATCAGTACTTTTTTTGAATTTGAAGTTTAATAACATCAACTACTACCATGTCTATTTATTATCATTTTATTATCATTTTTTTTTTGAATTGTAATTCAATAATATGAACTTCTACTAATGCATAATTTGTTATCATTTCACTATCATTTTTTTTCGGATTATAGTTTTATAATATCAACTACCAGAATTGCTAATTGCTAAATTATAATAATTTTTTCGGATTACTGTAATTCAGTTTAGGTCCAGAAGAGCAAACTGAAAATATCAATTGCCAGAATTGCTAATTACTAATTTATAATAATTTTTTCGGATTACTGTAATTCTTTTTCTAATTTAGTTTAAGTCCGGAAGAGCAAACTGAAGTGGAAGAGGTTTGGAAGCCAAATGAATCATTTGTGGGAAAAAAAATTCGTCAAATTATTGATAAAGTAAAAGAGGTTAATATCACTGATAGCATAATGATAAAAAAAAAAAGAAGGAATAAGTCAATTATTTGTTTTTTTTTCATATAAAAATTTTTATTTTTTAGATTTTATTTTATGCTCAAAAAAAAATTTTGAATTTTTATAGTTTATTTTATCACAAGTTGAGCATCAACGAGAGGAAATGAATGTATGGGATTATATTTGGGAGAAGGCTAATTTTGATAAAGGTGAGCAAGGTAAATGGCGAAGTGTTGTTGATATTGATCCAACTCTTTCGGTAGCCGAAAAAACTATAAGTCTTATCAAAAAGTATGCTTATCATTTATTTGATACTCAATGATAATTTGTTAATTCGGTTATCTAATGCTATGATATAATGCTAAAACGAAAAAAAAAAACATTAATTATTCTTACTTATCAAAATTTTAATAATTTGTTGTTAAAATTGAGATATGAAAAATTGATAAAATTTATCAAAAACATTCTTACTTATCAAAAACATTCTTACTTATTAATTATTCTTACTTATCAAAAACATTCTTACTTATTAATTATTCTTACTTATCAAAATTTTGATAATTTGTTGTTAACATTGAGATATGAAAAATTGATAAAATTAATCAAAAAAAAAAAACAACTTCATCAATTATTTCGTGCTGATCCAATTTGATAAATTTGTTTTTAACAATGAGCCAAAAAAAAAAAGTGATAAATGTTATAGGAAAGTAATTTGATTAATTTCAACCTATATTGATTAATATTGATAGCTTGCTATGTATTAAATATTGATAATAATATTTTATCATCATATCAAATATTCTAATTAAATTATGCGATATATCAGCGCGATAACATAACATTTTTACTGATAATTTGATATTCATTAATTTTAGCAATTTAATTAATAAAAATTCGTTTAGAATAAAATTTTCATTTATTCGTTTTTTACCGCTAAAATATTACAAAAAGTTTTTTCTAAAATTTCCAAAAAAAAAAAAAATTTATTATAATTTTAATTGAAATTTTAAAAATTAAAATTAAAATTTTTATGCGTAAGAAAATTGATTAAATTATATTTTATAATAATAAAAAAAATTAATTAAATTATAATTTGAATAATTTTTGTTTTTTTTCTTTCTTCCTTTTTTTTTTTGCATAATTTAAGATTTATGAAACGACAACCAGGTGAGCCAAAACTTGGCGATCATTTTGAGCTTATACTACCAAAAATAAGTCGAAAAGATATGGGCTGGTATCGGTGTATAAGACGTGTAAATGATATTGTACATATTGCTAATATGTATTATGTCGATGTGATAACAAATTCAACACCTGAAATTGTTAGCTTATTTTGAATGATTAATTAATTTATTAAGTAATAGAATTAGAATTATATCGATGTGATTATTAATTCAACACCTGAAATTGTTAGCTTATTTTGAATGATTAATTAATTTATTAAGTAATAGAATTAAAATTATATCGATGCGGTAGTAAATTCAACACCTGAAATTGTTAGCTTATTTTGAATGATTAATTAATTTATTAAGTAATAGAATTGAAATTATATCGATGTGATTATTAATTCAACACCTGAAATTGTTAGCTTATTTTGAATGATTAATTAATTTATTAAGTAATAGAATTAAAATATTTACAAATTAATTTTAGATTTAAACTAAACTTAGATCAATTGATTTGAATTTGCATGTATATTTGCAACATGAATTTGCAAAACAATTTTATTAATTTAAATTAATTCGCTATTTCAATCAATTCATTGAATAATTTCATTATCAGATAATAAACAAATCTGCGAGAAATCAAATGCGTGCAATGCAGCATGAATTTGCAAATTTGAAATTGCAATCGCATGCAATTGCAACACCATGGAGTGAATGCAGTAATTGTGATACAAAGAATGGCGAAAAACGTCGCAAAATTGCATGCTATTTATCGGTAACAATCATTTTAAAACAAATTCATATATGTAAAGATGTACGGTAAGAATTACTAACTAACCTTTGACCCTTGGATGAAATTCAATAGAATAATTATTCTAATGATCGTCAAAAAAAAAAACAAATAAAAAAAATAAATGATATCATTAAGATTTTTGAGATTATACAAATTTTTAACATTCAACCAGCTAATTGTTAACCTTTGACCTTTGGATGAATTGTAAAATAATTTTTCTAATGATAGCCAAAAAAATAAATAAATGATATCATTAAATTTTTTGAAATTAATATCAAAGGTATTTAAAATTCAGATTGCTTCTGGCATATCCTATGATATGTTATCAAATTCTACGATATCATATATGCAACTTTTTTCTGATATTCCTTGTCGTAGTTCATTGGTACCATTTCAAATACGAAATATCTTATGGCCAATTCAGGATATTGCTCATGTTAAAAATTGTTTTGTAAGAAAAATCAAATTAATTAATTAATTATTGAATTTTTTGGATGAATTAAAATTAGAATAATGGATATCATTTGTTAACAGTAATATAATCAATGATTAAATTCCAGCAATAAAATATCTTATTGTATGAGTAAATTAGCATAGTTGTTATGCATGCAGAAAATGCATGCAAAAAATGCATGCATAATTTTTTTTCCTTAAACTTAACTTTTAATTATTTATCTATTTTATAAAGCATGATATTTTATAATAATTATATTACAGGTACCATGTACACGAGTGAAAAAACAACGAACACGCATAATTATGGCTAAAAATGAATTTGGCCGAGATATTATCATTGATAAAATTCCACCAGGTGAGTATCAGATGAATGAACGATTACCACCACTTCGTAAAGCTGTTAAACGAGAAGCTATACAGGTAATAAAAATTTTAAAAAATTGACAAATTAATTTATATTTAATTACGAATTTTTATCACTCAATGAATTGATCAATTTCAAATTCATAATTTCAATATAATATCAATTAAAATTATCAACTAAAATTTCAAATTTCTAATTTGAATAATATCAGCTAAAATTATCCACTAAAATTTCAAATTTCTAATTTGAATAATATCAGCTAAAATTATCAACTAAAATTTGAAATTCCTAATTCGAATATAATATCAACTAAAATTGAATAAGAATTTTTGAAAACTAAAATCAAATTTTAGAAATATTCATTTGCTAAAATAATTTGAATTTAAAATTTCAATCTTATCAATTGTTAGTTTATAATCAATATTTGTTAAATTATGATAATCCTAATTCAAGAATTAGCAAAAAAGATATTTGCAAATATCGTATTAAATTTTTGAAGATATTTTTTAGGCTCTTGAAAATGATCCATATATTTTATCATGTCCACAAAAAGAATTTGGCATTTTTTGGGCATTAAATGAAACATACATATCATCTGCTTCACTATTATTACAGTATCCTGATAAACGAATTTATATTGATGGTGATAATCAACTTATCATTAACTATCTCAAATTAGAAGATGATGAAAGTTTTTATAGGTAAGAATAAAATTGATAGAAATTATTAAAAGCTTAATTGTAGCGAAAAAAAAAAATCTAGAACTAATTATTTTGCAATCAAATTTATGCGCTTAGATTATCTATAAAACATTTTGTATAATTGGCCATAAATATTTATCTGACATACAGCTGAACAATTCAATGAGTAAATAGCCTTAAGGCATAATCGATTAGTCTAAATAAACATTAATATCAAATAATTTAGGCAAATTGTTTTTTGCATATCTAATCTTAAAAATTTGCCAAATTTTCATCGAGAATTTTTGAAATATTCAAATTTCATATTTTTACATCATATTTTTTTACTAATAATTTTTCAGTTGTCATCAAGCATACGATGGTGATGTTTTACGAACATTTAGTTTTATCGTTAACAGAGGTCAACAACGTCAAGAAATTGTTGAATATATTAATTTTGGTATCAGGTTTGGCATATGTAATTTAATTTTTTTACTGCAAAAATTTTTTCATCTTTTTATTTATTTTTCTAATTCATCACAAAATTTTCGATGATTAAAATATAAAAATTATATATATATTCTTTATTTAATTATAATATTATTATTAATTTATTATTTAATTTAATTATTGCAAATTTGTTTTTGCAATATTCGAATATCATAACAGATATTATCATATCGATAACTATTTAAAGATAATAATATATATAAAGATAATATATAGATAATAAATATTCTTAATTTCAAATTTCATTCCTTCATTGTTTAGTCGAAACTTTTTTCCAATTCATCACAAAATTTTCGATGATTAAAATATAAAAATTATATATATATATATTCTTTATTTAATTATAATATTGTTATTAATTATATTATTTAATTTAAAATTATTGCAAATTTTGTTTTTGCAATATTCGAATATCATAACAGATATTATCATATCGATAACTATTTAAAGATAATAATATATATAAAGATAATATATAGATAATAAATATTCTTAATTTCAAATTTCATTCCTTCATTGTTTAGTCGAAACTTTTTTCCAATTCATCACAAAATTTTCGATGATTAAAATATAAAAATATATATATATATATTCTTTATTTAATTATAATATTGTTATTAATTATATTATTTAATTTAAAATTATTGCAAATTTTGTTTTTGCAATATTCGAATATCATAACAGATATTATCATATCGATAACTATTTAAAGATAATAATATATATAAAGATAATATATAGATAATAAATATTCTTAATTTCAAATTTCATTCCTTCATTGTTTAGTCGAAACTTTTTTCCAATTCATCACAAATTTTCGATGATTAAAATATAAAAATTATATATATATATATTCTTTATTTAATTATAATATTGTTATTAATTATATTATTTAATTTAAAATTATTGCAAATTTTGTTTTTGCAATATTCGAATATCATAACAGATATTATCATATCGATAACTATTTAAAGATAATAATATATATAAAGATAATATATAGATAATAAATATTCTTAATTTCAAATTTCATTCCTTCATTGTTTAGTCGAAACTTTTTTCCAATTCATCACAAAATTTTCGATGATTAAAATATAAAAATTATATATATATATTCTTTATTTAATTATAATATTGTTATTAATTATATTATTTAATTTAAAATTATTGCAAATTTTGTTTTTGCAATATTCGAATATCATAACAGATATTATCATATCGATAACTATTTAAAGATAATAATATATATAAAGATAATATATAGATAATAAATATTCTTAATTTCAAATTTCATTCCTTCATTGTTTAGTCGAAACTTTTTTCCAATTCATCACAAAATTTTCGATGATTAAAATATAAAAATTATATATATATATTCTTTATTTAATTATAATATTATTATTAATTATATTATTTAATTTAAAATTATTGCAAATTTTGTTTTTGCAATATTCGAATATCATAACAGATATTATCATATCGATAACTATTTAAAGATAATAATATATATAAAGATAATATATAGATAATAAATATTCTTAATTTCAAATTTCATTCCTTCATTGTTTAGTCGAAACTTTTTTCCAATTCATCACAAAATTTTCGATGAATTAAAATATAAAAATTATATATATATATTTCTTTATTTAATTATAATATTATTATTAATTATATTATTTAATTTAAAATTATTGCAAATTTTGTTTTTGCAATATTCGAATATCATAACAGATATTATCATATCGATAACTATTTAAAGATAATAATATATATAAAGATAATATATAGATAATAAATATTCTTAATTTCAAATTTCATTCCTTCATTGTTTAGTCGAAACTTTTTTCCAATTCATCACAAAATTTTCGATGATTAAAATATAAAAAATATATATATATTCTTTATTTAATTATAATATTATTATTAATTATATTATTTAATTTAAAATTATTGCAAATTTTGTTTTTGCAATATTCGAATATCATAACAGATATTATCATATCGATAACTATTTAAAGATAATAATATATATAAAGATAATATATAGATAATAAATATTCTTAATTTCAAATTTCATTCCTTCATTGTTTAGTCGAAACTTTTTTCCAATTCATCACAAAATTTTCCATAATTAAAATATAAAAATTATATATATATATTCTTTATTTAATTATAATATTATTATTAATTATATTATTTAATTTAAAATTACTGTAAATTTGTTCGTTATTAATATTATTATTAATTATATTATTCCGTTTAAAACTACTGTAAAATTATACGATAAGATAATTTATCTTACAATATTTGAATATCACAACAGGTGTTATCATATCAATAATTATTTAAAGATAATATATATTCAAAATATTGTTGTTTGAAATTTTATTTCAGATATGGTGCCTTTTTACTTATAGTATTGACGGTACTATCGATTATCTTAAATACAAGTGTTGAATCAGAAAAGTATCGACGTCAAGTTGCAATGCAACATTATATTAATAAAGAAGCAAATAAGCCAAATTAGTAATGTAAATTTTAAATAAGCAATAATAGAATTAAATGTAATTAAAATTTCATTTCTTAATTAAATTAAAATATATTTGAAATGGATTGATAAATATATTTTAGAATTTTATCCTATTTAGTTTTAAAATTTAAAACTTAACAAGGTATTATCACATCGATAACTGTCATAACAGATATTATTATCTTATCATATGCATTGCGATTCTTATCAAATTAATTAATCAACTAATAAAATTACATTGAAAGAAATTTAATAAATCGATATTTTGATAAAATCAATCCATTGATATCACTCCATTGATATTTACTCCTTGCATTTTTATCTGTTATTATTTGTATAGAAAAAGGAATAAAACGTTCCGTTAAATTTCGTAAAATCCGTAAATAATTTTCCGTGAAATTGCAACACAAATATGCTGTATAAAATATAGGATGAATTCTCGAAATGTTTGTGTATTAAAATGAAAATATTAATATTTTATGCAAATTTATGTAGCAAATTTGATAATTCCAAAAAAATTAGTTATCATTATTCGTTTGATTGATTATCATTGATAAATCGTTTCTTCCTAAGATATTGCTTTACACGTCGTACGCCATTTGCAAGCTTCGTCGTGCAACGTGTAATTGTTGTATCGTTCGCACGTACGAGTAAATGAAGCGGTTCTGTTAAATGCTCCCAACCTGCATAATTCTTTAGACGAGATTCTCGACGATGATCCTAAATTACTAATTAAATTTTGCTACTGTTAAATATAAGCCAAATTATTCAACTAAAAATTGTATTCGAATAATCATAGACAAGTTTTGCAGGAAATACAGTTCTTTTTAATACTATTAATTAAATTAATATTGTTAAATTTGATTAAATTATTAAGTTACAAATTATAATTTCAATAATCGTTATCAGATACTGATAACAGATAAATGAAGCAGAGATATATAAGAGATATTTCATATCATTCTTAGACAAATATTTTATCATAATCATTAAATTACGAATGATATTTACAATAATATTAGTTAAATATTGTACGAATAAAGTTTAGAAAAGAAAAGATAACGGAAAGATATTTATCAGATAATAAAACGATAAAATTATATAATCATCAATTACTGATCAAAAAAAAAAAAACATTTGATCATGAAATAAATTAATAATATGAAATATCTCTTCCTCATTTATCTATTATCATTTTAATCTATTATCATTTCATTTATCTATTATCATTTTAATCTATTATCATTTCATTTATCTATTATCATTATAAAGTAATCAAAAAATTGATTAATTACTTAACTTCTAGGCTTAATTATTATCACTTACCATCAATGATCCTTTTCCACGTATCAAAATTTGACAATTTGTTTCATTTTCTAAGCATTTTAATGAAGTAGAATACAAATTGTTAGCTGTTTGTATGTAATTAGCAGTATGTTCATTTGATAATGCAATCTTTTCTTGCAATGTTACATTTGTTTCTTCTAATGTTTGTGATTGCCATCCCTATAAATATTTATTATTTATATTATTAATTAATTAATTAATTAATTAATTATATCAATTAATTTTCATACCTTTGATTAATTAAGCCAATAATTAATTCAATTTAGTATAATAGTATTAAATTCAAGCATTAGATTTAAAGTATTAAATTAAAAAAAGAAGCAAAATTTCCTGTCATCTTTATTTAATTATAGTTTATAGAATAAAAATTGAAATCATATTATTTATATTAATTCATTAATTTATAACAAAATTACAATGTATGATTTAATTTTCATACCTTTGATTAATTAGTCATTAATTAATTAAAATTAATAAACGGTAACCAGTAAAAGAAGTAAAATTTCTCGTTATCTTTATCATGTTATATTTTAAAGAAGAAGAATTGAAATCATATTATTTATATTAATTCATTAATTTATAATAAAATTATAATGTATGATTTAATCTTTATAGCTCTGATTAATTAATCATTAATTAGTTGAAATTTAATGCTATTAAAAGGAGCAAATTTTCTCGTTATCATTATCTAATCATAGTTTGTGGAATAAAAATTGAAATGCATGAAATTAGATATGTGTTTAAATTAAAATCATTGATAAGTTATCTTTTTTGGTTCACAAAATACTATTATATTCGAAGAAATGAATTTTCAATATTTTATTGTACTTAATTTTTGTATTTAATTGAAAATTAAATACGTGAGCTAATTTAATTGAATTAAGATTTATCGCTAATTTTCAATATATATTTTAACTTAATTAAATAGTCAATCATAACTAAAATTGATAATAGAATTAATACGAAGGGAAAAAAAAATTGAAAATTAAAATATGAACAAATAATAATTCAAAAAATCATTAACAAATTCACGATTGATAAATAAATGATAAATTGATAAAATTTTAAATCAATTAAAATTAGCAAAAGAAAAATATATTAGAAGACGAACATTATCAGATGAATTGATCTGATTATCAATCTGTTTATTGCATAGCAAATTCCATACTCTGTTTAATTCAGCAACTAACAAAGCATGCACATGCAATAATAATCCTGGATATTCCATTTCAATTTTATTCAATTCTTGCAAATCCGCAATAAGTTCGTCTAAATATCTGAAATTTTTAGCGCTTTGAAATTTTTAAATTATTTTAATTATTTCGCTCAATAATTTTATTTGAAAATTAATCAGGTAATTAATTCAAAGATTTATAATTATTCATGATTATTCATGATTATTCATGATATGGATATGAGTAAATTAATTATTTTGCTCAATAATTTTATTTGAAATTAATCGTAATTAATAAGAAGATTTATGATTATTCATGATATGGATATGAGTAAATTAATTATTTTGCTCAATAATTTTATTTGAAATTAGTCGTAATTAATAAGAAGATTTATGATTATTCATGATTATTCATTCATGATATGGATATAATTGAATTCATGATTTTATTCAATAATTTTATTTAAAATTAATCATAATTAGTACGAAGATTTATGGTTATTTATAATATGGAAATGAGTAAATTAATTATTTTGCTTGATAATTTTGTTTAAAATTAATCGTGATAGAAGATTATTCATGATATGAATGTGATTAAATTAATTATTTGTTCAGTGATTTTATTTAAAATTAATCATAATTAATAGGAAGATTTATGATTATTCATGAGTGGATATGAGTAAATTAATTATTTTGCTCAATAATTTTATTTGAAAATTAATCGTAATTAATTCGATGATTTATGATTACTGATGATGAATTAATCAGGTATTTAATTCGAAAATTTATAATTATTCGTAATATAATTATAAGTAAATTATTTATTGTCACACTTTTTTCCTATATAAAATGATTATTTTATTGATGATTCAAAAATTCAAGCAAAATTCTACAAAGACATCAAATTCAAAATATTGTCAATTTAGTAATATTTACAAGATAAATTAATGCATGAAAAGCAAAAAAAGATTCAAGAATACAAATATATTAAAAAACGAAAAAAAAAAAAGATTCGAGAATACAAATATATTAAAAAACGAAAAACAAAAAAAAAAAGATTCAAGAATAAAAATATATTACTGTTCAAGATTAGTCTGATGAACGGAAATTTCGGAATAATTCAACGGTTGATAAAAGCAATTGTTAATAAAATAGTTAATTGCATCCATACTCCTATCCATCTCAATTTTCTCGAGATTAACATTCAAAGATGAATTCATTCAACCAGATATCAAATTTGTTATTAACACAATGATAAAATCATTTAAACACTTAATTCATTTATACAATTTAAACAATAACAATAACAACAACAGTAATAACAAAATTTGTAATTTTTTTTTCATTTTTAAATGAATTAATTTTAACAATGAATTGATTCTTGCAACGAAAGTTTGGTATACGGTGCTTCGGGATGTGGATCTATTTGCTACGATAATATTGTTATAAACAATACGATGCATGATGCGGCATAGTGTAGGTTGTATGTGATAGAAAGAGGTATGAAAGGGGAAATGGAAATTTAAAGATAGTATGATTATTTTGATTAAAGATTGAGAGTGAAAATAATAATGTGATAATATGAGAGAAGCGAGAAATTGATAAGATTTTGCAAGATTTAATATGAGGATGTGGAAAATTGTTAGTATATTACAGTTCTTTTTTTTTTTTTTTTTTGTGATAATGTGTTAGATTAGAAGTTAGAGAGACATTAGAATGACTGGAAGAATATGCAAGATAGTATTAGTAAAGAATTATGATAGATGATTATGATAATTGATAGGAATATTTTATATTGTATTAGAAAAGTAGCGGAAATATTTATGCAAAATTTATGATTTTACTTAATTTGCATCATTCATTCTATTTCATATAAATTGATTATTTTAAAATAATACACGATAGGAATATAAAATTATATGAAAAACCTTTGAATAGCATATTATATGAGTTGGATGCTTTATCAGTTTATGTTTACATTTCGTAAAGTAAAATTGTTTTAAAATAATTTCAATGAGTATATAAATTGTTTAATGTGTTGTAAGCTGGGCAAATGTATTATGCGAGATAGGAAATGCTGAGGAAGCATCTCAGTCATGTAAAAAATAATAAAGTTTTAGCTGATGCATAAGAGCATAAATAATCATGCGGATAGTTTTTAGTAGCTTATCATTGATAAACTTTGAGCAGTACTTTTTGCTTGTTTTTCAAGTAGGATTATCAACTGTCAAAGTATAACTTTATTATGAAGCGGAAACTTCTAGCGAAAAAAATTATGAACTAAGAACGAATTGTTGATAAAGGAAATAGGTAATAAGAGGCGGATATAAATGTTTTTCGCTACTTTTCGCCGCAATTTTTCTTATCATTCTTATCCATTAGGTTTCCATTCATATCCTGAAAAATATCGTTTACGCTCTTTGTATTTCAGCGCTCATTTTGTATTCATTTGATGGCATCTGTTATGGTTGTAAAAAACCGGAATCGATTTCAGTTGAAGAAAACTTTTCGATCAGTTATAACTGACGAAGAAAAGCCTAACATATGGCTGGAAGGAACCGGTTATCACCATCATCATCATCATCTTCATCATTATCTAGAAAAGCTGAAGTGGTCGATGGAAGAAATGAAATTGATATAAATGTTATGGAACAAGAAAGCCTTCCTATGGATGTATCAGCAAATAGTTCGCTAAAAAGGTTTTATCACATTTCACAGTTTCTTTGCGAAGATCCATTTCTTTTTCATATTTTGATAATATTTTAAATCTTGTTTTATTTCCTAATCATCAATCATTCCGATAACGATTATCGACATTATTTCAGTTAAGAGTAATAATTAATATTTTCCTTTTATAGTTTTTCCAGTTCTTCTATTCCATCGGATTTTCCGATGCAGCCAGCAAAGTTGAGCATATCGTCAATTGCAATCGCGGAAAAAAATGATCCAAGAAAATTCCGGATTTATCGTCCTCTGAATCATGAACAATCAGAATCTATAATATATTATCGATGTTCAAAGTGCGAGTCAATCGAAAAGAAAGGTTTTGGTATTTATTACAAAATATGTTCACTGTAATGGATTATAATTAATTGAAAATGTTATTGACTTAAAAGATTTTTGAAAAACCCATAAAAACCCTGAAATAAATTTTTTTTTTGTGCAGAATTTTGTTTTGCTATTGGATTAATTATTACGAATCAAAAATTTCCATTCGTATTTGATTGCAATTCCTGTTTATCTTTTCTCCATTAATTTTAATTAAAGGTCACGTCAGAACAAAGCGCTACAAACCATATGTAAAGACATTAAACGGGAAACTGATTGGAAACGCACATCCAGAGCATCATCCCAATTGTCGTGCAATAACAAAAAAAAAAATCCAGGAGCTTCAAGAAATGGATCGAGCATGTCGAGCAAAGATTAGAGGCCATTATATGTCTCGCAAATCTCCAGAAAAACTAGTTAATCACTTTATTCTCCATTTGCATCTGTTTGATTTTTTAATCGGTGTTATTTGGAGTTAGTGATAGGATTAGTGTTTAATAAAAAATAAATTATTTGAAATGTTGAATTATGTTGGAAAAGAATAAGAAGCTTTTCGTTTATTATCAATGTCAGCAAAGGAAGTGCACCTCATACAAAACTTTTCTATTGTTTGCTTCTGCTAGCAAGTATTTTCAGTATTTCGTAAAAATTTTCATCTTTTTATTATTTTGATTTTATCATGTCAAAATCTTATTGTTGCATGAGCTAATGTTTTTTTTTTCACTCACATATTCCATTTAAACATGAAATTTAGGCATAAAAATAGTATTTCATTTGTGAAGATTTAATCTAAAATCCTCCATTCTTATTTCTTCCGAAAATTTGATATCCTCAGCCAATATACTTTTTAGGAGAAATATGCAACTAAAGATAGTTCAAACATCGATGTGCAATCCGACTACAATTTATGTAGGAAATCAATGCGATCAAGTCTTAAATTCGATGCTCAAAATCGTGATATAAATGGAAGTGGGGTATCAGAAATTGACTATTTATTAAGGTAAGCTTTGAAGAAATAAAATTAAAAATAAATGTTTTTACTTTAGATATGGCAAAATACTAGTTTTACCGTCATGAATTAAAAGAAAGGTAAATTATAGTTGTTTGCTTTAGATTTATAAGCGATGCCTGTGTCAGCGATATTGCAGAAACAGCAAATTGTAGTAGGTAAGTAAATCAGTTATAGTAATTTTACTATAATTGTGTATGCTTTAATGTTTCCTTTTCTTATGGAAAATTCTAGAACTTTCAATTTCCGTACCGTCTTTTTCTAACTTCAGTATTTATTCTGTTGGTACTTCATCGTCCAACAGTATCAGTTATTCCTCGTTGATTGTACCAGAATCTGATGGAATATCAGTGAGGATTTATGATGGCGATGGCAAATTAACTGATCAAGGAATGACACATTATCACTGTTCCAGATGTGATGATTTGTATCAAAAACAAAATAATGGTTATAATTTCTCTTTATATTTAGAATGCTGAAAATTAGTTTTCTCTGTTTACTTAATAAATTTGCGAAATTTTGTTTCTAGGTTTTATTCAACACAGTATACATTTTTTCTTTTAACATTCAAGAAAAAATGATTTGTTTAAAAAAGTAATTAAGAAAGAGTTCAGAATATTTAGATCCTTCTTAATTTCATGATTTTCAGAATCTCTGCAAGTTGCATTAAAAGCAAAAAATGACCTAGTAGTTGATTATCCGGTGCATCATGCGGAATGTTTACCGACATCACTGGAATCACTAAGAGAACTGGGCGATGATTTGAAAGATTTCTGTGTCGTAACAAATCATAGAATTATTCCTCTGAAAGCAGTGCTTGTTAGTGTTTTGTTATATTTATATGTCCTTATATTTGTACCATCAAAAATTCATCTGCAGCTGGATATTTCAGTACATAGATAGATTTCATCTACCTTTTTAAAAATAAATAAGCAATAGATTGATTTGAAAATACTTTTGAAATTTAGATATGTGGTATCAGTTTGGCCACTTCAATATGAAGAATATATATGAAAATTTAATTTATCCATTGCATAAAAAACTTTTTCAGGAATCTGAGTACAGTGTTTTTCATGAGCCAGATGAAACTTTTTTCACTGGTGAGTCGGATGAGCAGAGTTGGAATACAGCAAATATGGATGATGAGATGTTAGTGATAATAAATATTTAATAATCATTTTTCCTTATTATGTAAAAATTTTTCTGTTTTTTTTACTGAGTGGAAATTTTTCTTTTTTAATTTTTGTGAGATTGTTTTATTATTCAGAATATATTTCTTTTGGTTGTGCAAGCGTTTGTAATTTAATCTTTTTTTTTTCATTACAGGCTCATCAATTCTATGTCAGTTCCGAAACTTCAGGAACAACGATGTTTTTGCAAACGTCTTTATGAAGAAAATCTGGAATTATATCAGGAAATGTTAAGAAGTGTAGATGAAATGAGATCACTGGTTGATGAAATGAAGGTGTTTCTGATTTAAATACTGAATATTATATCGAGGATGAGCAAATTTTGGAAGAAGGAGATTCCAGTACACTCTTTGTTATAGATGAATAATCCGTCTTTGCTTTTTATAAAAATAACGCTACTATGTATTTTGTATTGAGTGCAAAATTTCTGATGTTAAAATTCCTCATATGTATATGAATTTGGAATATTTTAGATTGTTACTATTGTTATACTAGCTTTAAAAAAATGAATAGTCTCATTTTTGACTTATCCGTTTCTTACAAATCTTTATCATTTATAGAGAGAAAAAATCGAATTTACTGTCATCTTTAAACTATTTAAAACTTCGAGAAACTGGAATTTTACGGAAAAAAAAATTTGCGCAATTTATAATCACTTTACTAATAAGGAGCTAATGATAAGGATTAATTTTGATTTGATAACTTTTCTGCTTAATGTTTCGATATGTTGCAGTGCTTGCATGGCGTATACTTTTCATAAAATATATATATTAATGGTAGATGATAGGCTTGGGAAAGAAACAATGAAAATTTATCATATACATTAGAGCTATCGCAAAAAAAAAAAAAAAAAAAAAATGTGTAATAGCCGACCATATGATTAATGCCTATGATATAGCATTCAATTGCGCAGAAGCCATTGCGAAAAATATTATATATTTACTTTTCGCATAAATATTTGGCAGTTTTTATGTTTGAATTGTAATTATTTGATTGAATAATACAATAGAATGAATGTTTGAGGAATCGATTGCATATCAATAATATATCATAAATTGCATATCGATAATTTATCACGATAATATATCATGAGTATTTTTTTTATATATTTAATTGTTTTATAACTGCCAAATTTTATTCAAATAAAATTTTTAATATTATTACTCTAGTGATATAGTAAACGATATCGTTAGATTTTTTTAATACATAATTTGCATGTTTGCAACAATCGATCGAGGTGTTTGTTGCAAATAAATTGAACATATAATAATTTTCAGATTTTATATATTGAAACTAAAACAATAGATCGTTCAGTAACAATAGATTGTGCAGTTAATTGAAAAGAAATGTCTGTTATTTCGAAGAAAGCGTTAGTTTTATTTTTCTTGATTAGTTTTTCGTAAAACTAACGATTATTTCATTTTTCCATGAGTTTTCCACGTAGAAATAACATTTATTCGTTTTTCGTTTTCTTTAAGATACATGTGATTATAGTTTAATTTCTTACGCTTTTCTGTTGCGAAAAAATTTAGCTTATATATTTTTTATATTCCATTTATTTATTTAAACATATATAGTTTCGTTTTTTTTGTTTTTTGTTTTTGTTTTTTAAATCATTTAAAGTTTAAATTTCATTTAATTATCCATTCAGGAATATTGCTTCTTCGTTGATTGAGCAATCGTCCGAGCAGCTTGATGATAAAGAGGAAATATCTTCAAATGTTTTTCTATCGGAGCAAGGCACATCAAAGCAAGTAAGTGGACTTATTGATTTTTAACAGTTATCCTGTTGTTTTTTTTAAGAATTAGCAATATTTTTCTTCTGAATTGTTTTGTAAATAATGTTTATATGTTCAATAATTGTTATATTTTCAGTATCACTGATTTTTTTGACTATGATTTTTTTCCGCGACCATTGCTCCTCTTTTTATTTAAGGATATTTTTCTTTTTGTTTATCTGCTTTGCATTTTTAAACTTAGCATTGCGTTGTACTAAATTTTAAATTAATTATGATGTCTAAAATCTCATTTAATATGAATCTGTTGATAGATATGTATTATACACAGATAATAGAAATAGATCAGAAAATTGCTTTACAAGCTGTAATTCTTATTGTGAAACTGTAATTAAAATGAGAGAATTATTTATGTTTTCATACATAGATTTGTTAATTTTTTACAGGGCGACGAAGTAAGCATTAACTGCAACGACGCATCAAATACTCCATCGATGATGCCTTTAAGTCGTAAGCGAAATCGTCGTATTTGGACTCTCGTAAGCGGCGATGGTCATGATTTTAGATGCAATGCATGTAAACGAATCATCAAATGTTGTTCACCGACAAATATAACTCGACATTATGCAAACAATCATCCTGAAGTACTGAAAACGGAGGAAATATCAATTGATATGACAAAAGAATCGACTGAACCAATTTTAGAAGTACGTTTTCCTTACTATATTTACAATATAAGTTAGATAGTGTGGCGCTTATAATCCATTGATTTTCCAATGTTGCATTTATTTTACAAAAAAAACAACATGACACAGTGTTTCTTTCGAAAAAGGAAAGAATCAATGCTGGAATGGAATAATATCCTAAAATAAGTAAATGTTTTGCAAAAGAAGAGAATTGATGTTGCATATGACATGAACATATAGAAACGCTTTGTTTAAAAAAAAAAAAAGAGATTGTGAAGTAATAAAATAAATACACATATTTTTTTTAATCAACGGCCTCGACAGAAAAAGATTAAGTTGCATATCATTGAGTATTTATGAAAAATTTTTCATGATATTATACACGAACAAACAATTCTGAGTGTATAAGAAATTTCATAGAATAAATAAATTTTTCAGTTTTACCATTCCATGAAGTCACTTTCAATCAGTATATTGTTTATTCTATTAAATCACTCTCATTTAATATGTTCTTTATTCCATTAACATTTTTTTAGAATATTACCGAATAAACCTAAGTGAGTCCATGTGTTATTTAGATCATCTGGCGAAATTAAACCTGAATGACTTGAAATTTCTTAGAAAATTTAGTTAGATTAATAATACAATGCCATTTAAGAAATTTATCTATCTAATCTTGGAGATGTTATTATTGCTTGGAAAATATACCTTTATTTTCAGCAAAATCCGAAAGCTTCGATAATGACTGCAAATGATATACCGATGTCTAGTGGTACAGAATGAAGTATGTTAATTATAATCGATAAAGTTATCAGAGAATGCAAAAAACTGATATTTTTACATTATTTTCGTGAAAGTTCATTAAAAATTACTGAAAAAAACAATTATCAGTCTTGATTTTTTTATTCGAAATTTTAATTATGCTATTGAAATATCATGATTTTTTGCAAAACTCAGACGGATCGTGAGATATCATGCTCCCTTTTCCTGCAATACCAAAGGTGTATTTACACTTTCCTAAATTCACTTTGTAAATCGTTAACCCCACACATATTTGCTTAGTTTTATCTTCTAATATTTCTTTCACTACCTTTCTCATGAGCTTTATTTGTTTTGGTTTGATATTGCAAATCCTTCCATGTTGCGAAAGTCACTTTCGAGTGTATATAAACTTATCAACGCATACATTGCATCATTAATTTTACTCCATTCTTTCTGTACGCACACCATGCTCTTTATTCAATTTAGGAATTAGATGATACTTAGCAGTACTAATTTTTTTCATCTTCAATATAGCCAAATAATTGTATGGTTTCCATCCAAAGAATGTGCTAAATTCAAGCTGTTCGCTTATCCAAGTGGCATATGATCCAGAAAAATAGATTTTATCGTCACATTGGAATTACACAATTTGTTGTAGAAGCAAATGTCCATTCATGAGTTATTTTAATATTTAAGAAACTTGTAGGTAAAAAAGGCAAAAAACTTTATAGGTATATCGTGTATATAATTTTCGCACACTATCTGTACTTCAAACATATATATATGTATAGGTGCTGTTTCATTCCTCCTTATTTCACTCCTCCTCTTTCCATTTTTTTTTTTATTATTAATATGGGGACAGATTTAATCTTGAAAATGATCGGCATTTGACATAGAAATATTTTAAAATATCTGTTACGGATTTGTAAATAGAAATCGAAATGTTGTTCTGTGTGCTCAATGTTAAGTTGAACATATTGATCATTTATCAAATAAATATGAGATAATTTGTAGTAGTGGAAAAATAGATTGGTCTTCGCCATCTATACGGAAGATTTTGGAAAAGATTGCATCTAGGGAATTAACGGAAAAAATGGGAACAGATATGATCACATATAAAACTGGATGTCAACTATCGCAATCAACTGTTCGAAAACGAGTTCATTGTTTTCTTGAAGAAATGGTAGGTTTAAATTTTTTGATATGAGGTTTTCTCAGAAACTTATTATTCCTCTTTTTTTTTTTTGAAAATAATTTTAGTATGGAACATATTCATTATCGAAAAAAAATAATACGGAAATAGCGCCATCTTCGCAAATGAACGATGAGAGAAATGAAACAGTTGCATATGCAGCCATGGATGATAATGACAGTGAGACAAAAAAGCTCGTTAAATTTGACGAAAAAAAGAATCAAGGACAACAATTGCCTGATGTGTAAGTTCTGGCATAAAAATATTCAATAATTAAGTTTAATATTAAACGTTATAATTAATTTTTAACTCTAATGTTTATAGAACTTTGAGTACATCTCCTATGCCACCAATACCACGACAAGTTCGTTCTTTACGATTGAGTCGTTCATCGATAGTAATTCCGGAAAAGAATGATCCATCGAAAGTGCGAATATATCGGTGTAGTGCTTATGGACGAGGTAAGCAAGGTGCAACATGTTACTATCGATGTTCGAAATGTGACTCTCTTGCGAATAACAAATTAAAAAATTCAGGTATATTTTTTGTTCATCGCTTCTTCTGCTGATTAACTTCAAATCTTAAGCTTGATCATTAAATACTACTTTACTTCGAAATAAGCTTATCTTTTCATTGTCATACAGATCATCCTACAGGTACATCAACAAATGAACGCGCAAAGCGTTATTATGCACATATTAAGACAAAGGATGGACGGATAATTGGAAATCCTTATCCAGAACACTTGCCAGAATGTAAGCCAGTACCAAAAGAAGTTCAACAGCTTCAAGAAATTGATCGCGCTTGTCGAGCGAGGATTCAGGCTGGTAATTTAACACCTGAAGCAGCCAGAAAACTAGTTAGTTCTTTTTTTAAACTTTTATTTGATTATTTATACATAATTCCTTTGAAGTAAGAAGTATGTGTCTGCGAATTTCTATTCGATATATTTGTGAAGATGAGATTCAAATTTTTTTTTTCATCTTTATATTCAGGGAGCATTAGTAGCACAAAAAAATCGTGAGTTGAAGAGGCATATCCAGGATGACGATACTTTTCCGGATAAGTGGAAATCACTTCCCAAGAAATACAGTCGATTATGTCATCAAGCGGAAAGAATGAGGAAACAGAAGAATCGACAACTTTTAAGGTTTTATTTATTTTTTTTCTACATAAATTTTGTGTTTATTTAATAAATTAGATGGATATAAAATTTTAAAACTGAAAACCTTTCCGCGGTATTTTTTAAAACTTGAAACCGTTTCTCGTTATCATTGAAATCAGAAAAATGATATTGTCTATAAAGCTGGAAACTTTTTTGTCTTACTGTCACCTCTATTGGAAGAGTAATATTAATATCGCTTAAGGCGCTAAGCCTTATCCTCTATTTCAGTATGTTGTAGTGCAGGTCTAATTTCTTTTTTGTGTATCTCTATACTTATAATAGCAAGGATGCTGAAAACAATTCCAGTCATCGAATAACGCTTTGAAATAAAGTTTTTTTCTTAAATTATGCAAATACTTGAAATAATGTGTCGTCTTTTAATTCATAAAAATATATCGTTTCAGACTGATGAACAATGAACAAGGTGATGGTGAAACCGAGGAAGATCAGAGGTTTGTTGTTATTGTTCTATGAGAAGTTTGATTACTCACTTTAAGCGTAAATATATTTGGTATAAGACCAGATGTGTCATGACTACATAATATTAATATAATAAATCGGAGTGATTTCTGATTACGAAAATGGTATAACTGATTTCATAAAATTATAGTGGCATTGCGCATGAAGCAGAAATAATGAGCGGACGCTTTAAGCATCCACCACTGATAATTTTTGAACCAGATGGTCAAGCAGCGCGAATTTACCGTATAAACGGAAAATCGGATAAGTTGGGTATCATCTATTATCGTTGTTCGAAATGCGATGTTCTTTGTCGAAGACACAGAAGGATGGGAAATGTAGAAGGTTCGATTATTGTACTTTAACTTCTAATTTTTTCCTTTTCTAAATAGTTTTTTTATCATCTCATATTCAGTACTTGAAGAAAATTGGAAATTTTTTGCGGAATTCACATATCTTTATGACTGCGTAATTGTTTATCTCAATTTGTCAATTAGCTTTTATTACGCTGAATAAGCATCTTTCCATTTTTTATGAATATCTCTCATCTTTTTGTCTAAATTATTTTCATCGTTTTTATCGCGGAATGAAATTGTTAAAACTGTATGGAATTTAGTTTCTTTTTACGTTTACCGGAAAACTGAATTGAGTAACATTTTACAACCAAGTAACATTTAGGAAATCTGCAAATTATACGAAAATGCAGAGGTTTGAAAATTACAATTAGTGGCTAATTAGAGAAAAATAAAAATAGATGATCCTACTGCATATGTAGGAATGACTCGAGCAACAGTTAAGTGGAAGAGCATGAGATTCTCGAAAACATGTATCCTGCACATCATGAAGAATGCGAAGTCTTTACACTTGATATGGTTAAAAAATTTGGCAGAAAATCTTGATCGCTTTTATTTTTGCTAAAGATTATGAACCTATCATCCATGATTCCGCGAAAAACGGTTATTTTATTTTTGACCTACGATTAATATAGTCATTTATTAGCTGTTTTGCGTAAATGATTAAGTGATATTATAATTCTTATTTTAGATGTGGTACAAATAAAAAACATATGGATAATTCTCGAGTTTTCTAGGAATCATTATTATTGAATCTTCATATCATCATTAATAGTTTAGTCAAGAAAATTTTTTTTTTTGTCCGATAAAGCTCTAAATTTCAGGATCTGAGGTTTGCAGATGGTACGCTTATCTCAAAACATCAAATGGCTATTGTTAATCATTCCGCAGTTGAACACGTTGTTGAAGACGATGTAGTAGTGGACATTAGTAATGTTGCTAACACCGAAGAAGTGGATGATAATACATGGGAAACAATTCTGAATCAGGATGTACTGAATACTAGGTAATCTATTACTTAAGCGAAACTTTCAATGTTTTAAATTTCACTTATAAATTTTTTGTTTCTTGTGTTCATATTTTATTAAATAGATTAATTTGACATTGGCATTATAGATCAAATTTTTAATAATTTTTAATAAAAACATTTGTATTTTTGATTCTATTTAGTGAATCCTCATGTTTTTTTTTTCGTTAAATAGATTCTTAACGGTCTTTAAAATTTTTACAGAGCGGAAGATCATGAAGGACCAATGCGTCTTACATGTCAACGTTATTATGAAGCAAATATTGCTCTACGTCGCGATATGATGCGTTGTCTGGAAGAAATGAGAACACTACGAGCAGAAGTTACAAATATGTTAGAAGGAAACAAATTGCAATATGTAGAAGTAGATGATGATCATTATGAAGAAATTATTGTTGATGAAAATGACTGATAAGAAAAATGATGTGATATTTTTAAATGCATTATATTTGAAAGCCTTGTTTAATGTAGAATTAATATCCTTTCTTTTCTATTTTGTCTCTAATTTGCAGATAATTTCTTATTTATATATTTTTCATGCTTGAAATTGTTTAAAAATACATTCTATTATATATTAGTTATAAAGTGAAATTATGCTATTGATGAATTTTTTTTTTCTCCTCTATAAATATGCGTTCAACAATTTCTACTTTCTATTGATACCATATATAATGTGAGAATGAATTCAAAATAGTGAATAGTTCAAATATACTTATATACAGTAAATTTTCCTAATTTAAACTAAGCTGATATTAGATAAGGAAAAAATTTGAGTAAATGACGCATGAAAAATTCTAATTTTAATTAAAGATTTTTTTTTTTAATTGCAAATTTTTGGGAATACCTATCAATTTTTTTCTTTTTAATTACAAATTTGAAATATCTTAATAAATGGTATCAATAAAAAGTAAGAAATTTTAAAAGATTATCAATAAGAAATAGGCTATCAATCAGGTATATGAATTTTTCGTAATTTAGCAGAAAACTTTCTTGATAATATAATGTTATGTTAAAATGTAGTTGCATACGAATTTTTTGGCAACTAACGATGGCTTCTGTCATTAAGTTCAAATTATGATAACGATATAAAATTATAATATCGTTATCAGTTTAAACTACAATACTATTTTATCTAGTGCTAGTATATTAAAGTATTCAAATTTTTGTATCACAATTAATTTACTTAGAAATTGTGCTGCTTTCATGATTATATCAAAATTTATTAAGCCAAAATATTTTTTACTACATTTCAATATTTTCATATCATTATTTAACTCTATCATTGAAATGAATTTTCTTGAAACAAGATGAAAGAAATGGAAAAAATTAATTCATAAAATTAATTAAGTGATGTTAATAGGATGGATGAATTGCTATTCAAATACACTATTGATAAGAAAATCTTTTGATCATGATAGGATAAGATTGGAAAATTTTTTCCAATATAATTCATTGGATAAAATGATAGGGTGTGTATAATTTCGATTTTTGATTTTTAATTGTAAAATAATTTCAAATTTCATATTCATTATAAGTTCAGGATGATGATATTTTATTTTATATTTATGATTTATTTTATTGTTGTAAAAAAAAAAAAATCGAAATCAAAAAACCAATAATACAGGATCATTTTTAAATATAATTTAAAATTTTAAATATAGATATGTTAATGGTTTCCTTTTTTTATGTTTTTTGAAATGAATGGTGATGATAATTTTGATAATCATTTAATCTGCTTTAAAAAATATCAACATTAATTTGATGTAGTTATCTTTTTTTTTTTTTACCTATTATCATTAATATTTTTCCTTCTTCTTTATCAAAATGTTTCATGAAAGATGTCGAAAAAAATTTTGCTGAATAATTTTACGATAGAAATGCTGCCATAAAATATGATAGTCTTATCTAATTATTTAATAGATTATCAGATGATTTAAATCATATAGCAATTTATTTGATATCATTTTTATTGTTTGGTTTTAATATCCTAAAAAAAAAAAAAAAAAAAAAAAAAAAAAGAGGAAATTGAGAGCAAAAAAATAGTTATAATTGGTATTAGAAATGGTAGAATAAAATATTTCGAGAATGATAAAAATAAAATAAATAAGCAAAAAAGAAAAATGACTTAATTTATTTATTTACTAATTAGCTAAAAATTATTTCGATTTTTTTTTAGGATAGAAGGAAACAGATGCTAAAATATTTGTGAATTTTTTGCTTTTTTTTTTTTTCTAATTCTGAATTCTAAGTGTAATTTCTATTAAAAAAAAAAAAAAGGAAGGAATTTAAAAAATTCTAATTTTATAGCATATTAATGTTACTTCTAAATTTCTTTTATTTCTTTTTTAATTTCAAATTTCATTTCATTTTTCCTTTTTTTTATCATATCAAATAAATTATGGCTTCTAATGTGTAGATGTTATATGCATATGTATATTTAGCTTTTTTCAAATTTTCAAAATAACAAATCGATTAAGTTTTTCTTTTTTTTTTTTTTTTTTTTTTTTTTTGTTGAATTTTTTATGATAACTATATAGATGATGATAAGTGACGTAGCTAGGTAATGATAAATGATAAAGATGAAGTGAATATTTTGAGAAATATTCCAAATAATTAATATTAATTTGTATTTTAATTCTTTTTTTTTTTTTTAGCAATTTTTTTTTTCATTGTTTTTTTTCATTTTTAAAGTTTTTTTTTTTTTTTCTCATTTTGCATTAATTAATTTTGATTATCTGATGAAAAGAGTAAAATTTTACAGGCAAATTGTTTGTTTTGATTTATTTGAAAAATTTATTCTCAGAATTTGATTCTTCTTTTTTTTTTTCTTTTGCATTATTAATCAATAAAGTTTTTTTTTTTTTTTTTTTGATTTTGCATTAATTAATAATGAATTTATATAATTTGCTTTTTATATAAATTCCTTCAAAGTTATCATTTATCAAAAAAGAGAAAAATTCCTTATCATTTTTTTATTGATTAATTTGGTAAGCATTAATTTATTCTTTTTCGAATTATTTATCACATTTTATCGATTAGCTTAAATGATGTAGCTGATATAAATTCAATGGAAATTTTTTATTATCAGCAAATTTAAAACAGCTTTATCCAATATTTTTTTTTTTTTTTTTTTTGCAGTATAATGTCAGATCTTCAAGAATTTGTCAATCAACAAAAAGCCAAGAATACATCATTTCCATCAATTAATTCTATACGAACTAAATTTGCATCTGGTTTGAATGGATTCTCATTGATGCGTCAAATCGATGATTCTGATCGAGAAACATTGACCGAATCAAATGGACAAATAAATGGACAATTACCACAATCACGAAATCGTAAAAATAATGGATGGTTCAATTTTGTAACGAACGATGAATCTATTTTTGGGTTTTTTTTTTTTTTTTTTCTTTTGTTTTTCCTACGTTTTTATTTTGCTAAATAAATTTTGATACATAATTTTGGAAAACTTTTTAAATATTTAATTTAATTAAATTCCATTTTAAATTTCAACACATTATTAAATGTAGACATTTAAATAAGAATGATATCATATCATTATAATCTGTATACGTTATATCATATTTATAACTTGATTGGTTTTTTTTTTTTGTTTGTTTGTTTCCATTGATAATGCGAAATTTATTTGTGTTATTTTGATTAAGAATTTTTTGCCTCTTGAACATTTATTATTGTTAAACTTTTTTGTTTTATTAGATAACTACTATAAGAAGCAAACGATATGAGTAATGATATCCGAAAATCATTTGATAACTATTATAAGAACCAAATGATATGAGTAGTGATACTCGAAAATTATTTGATAATGATAACTACTATAAGGACCATATGATATGAGTAATGATATCCGAAAATCATTTGATAACTATTATAAGAACCAAATGATATGAGTAGTGATACTCGAAAATTATTTGATAATGATAACTACTATAAGGACCATATGATATGAGTAATGATATCCGAAAATCATTTGATAACTATTATAAGAACCAAATGATATGAGTAGTGATACTCGAAAATTATTTGATAATGATAACTACTATAAGGACCATATGATATGAGTAATGATACCCGAAAATCATTTGATAACTATTATAAGAACCAAATGATATGAGTAATGATATCCGAAAATTATTTGATAATGATAAGTACTATAAGAATCAAATGATATGGGTAATGATATCCGAAAATTATTTTAAATATTGTTGTTACAGGATGTCAAAAATGCAAAGGATTGTCGCATTTTTCATGTCAATAGGAGCAGCTTTTCTTTGTTTCGGAATAGTAAGTAAAAAATAAAGAATAATTATTTTTTCGTTTTCCGATCAATTTTTAAAGACAAAATGATTTGAGAATTATTTTATATTTCAGAGAATGTATATTTCAGATAAAATAATTTTAGATTTTCAATTTTAATACATTCATTTATGATTATTTAGGAGGCATTTGTTTTTCATTTTCTTTTAAATTATGATAGGCATTTTTTCTAGGCTGTTGTTTTGCTACCTACTGTAGTTATACAAGCTCGAAAATTTGCAGCCTTAAATACACTTGGTTCGATTATGTTAATTTTGAGGTTTGTTAATTTATTTGATTCCATAGTTTTTATTTTTCCTTAAATTTTTTTTCCTTACATTAGTATAATCATATCTTATGTCAAATATTGCTAGAATTAAATTTGTCAAATACTTTGGAATGATTATTAAAATGCAGGAAAACTGAAATTATGCAACTTATTTTTTTAATCTGAATTAATATTGATAATTATTTTTCCTATATTGACAGTAGTGATAGGATAAGAATTTGTATTATTAAGTACTAATAATTATTTTTCCTATACTGAGATTACTGGTAGTATAAGAAATTGTTTTAAGAATTTATGTTAGTTACTGATAATTATTTTTTCTATACTGACAAAAAAGTGATATGATAAGAAATTTGTGTTTCTTTTTTTTTTGCAAAATATTCGTTTCTAAAATGAAAATGAAGTGCTATTCAAAAACAAATAATGAAAAATTGATTTATTAATGTAAATTTTGAAAAGTTTTTAGTTTTGCTTTCTTATGGGGACCAATGAATTATGTGAAACATATGCTTTCTGAACAAAGAAGGCATATCACAATTGCATATTTCATGACTGTTATAACCACATTATATTTCAGTTTATGGGTATGTTTATATTTTTCGTAAATTATTATATCATAACCTATTTGATAATTAAATATGATAAATGTTATCATTTTTTTTGCAATTATTTTTTTTTGATTATTTTATAGTACTATTATTTAGTATCGTCTTAATTTTTATTTTTTTTTTTTAATAAATTTCATTCTTCGTATGTATGTTTTTAAATGTACTTATTTATCATAATTAATTATTTTTAATATATCTATCTTATCAATCACAATTTCTAGAAACTGGAGATAGCTATCTTAAATATCATATTTTATTACCAAGAGAATAATGATAAAATGAAAGATTTTATAAGTTAATGTTAAATAATATTATTTTTTTAATTTTTTGAAACGTTCCTTTATTAGCTATTTTTTTATTATTGTTTTAAGAATTAAGAATAATGCACTGATACTAAAATCTTAAAATATTGATTTTTAATAGATTTAGTATTGATAATAAGTTTTTTTTTTAATCAACTTTTGAATTAAAATATGACAATGAAAATAGAAATGCTTTGTTAAGATTATTAAATTAAAAAATTACTTATTCCTTTTTTATTTCTTATCTTATCACACTATGGATTTGCTTTACAAAATCAATTGAATTCATATTGAAAATAAAAATTCATCATAAAATATCAATTTATATTTGAGGTATAATTTCGATTCATCTTAAAACATCAATTTATATTTAAAATATAAATTCGAATTACATACAAATTCTATTATCAGAATTATAATTTTACAATCCGAAAATTAAAATGAAAAAAAGAAGAAAAAACTCAGATGTAATATATAATGTTGATATAAATTAGCTTATATAATTCTATATTTCTTTAGGGAATATTTTGAAAATGCAACAGGTGGAAGAAATTGTTGAAAAACTAAAATTTTTTTAATAATTCTAATAATAACATAATTTTTTGTGCTCTAAGCATTATTGAAATTATAATAATTCTAATAATAATATTTTTTTTTTATGCTACAAGCATTACTGAAATTATCATAATTTTTATTTACATCTTTCTTATGATAATATCAGATATTTGATTATTTTATCATACTTTTTAAAAAGAATTTTGCAATTGATTGATTCGGTTTATTTCATCAAAATTATTAATTTTTAAATTTTTTTTATAAAATTACAAAAATATAAATAAATTATAAAATTTTAAGCAATTAATAATTAAACCTATAGCATATATTAGGCAGAAAAAATTGTTGTCATTATATCTATTTGTTGAAGTTTAAATATAAAATAAAAAACGAAAAGATGGAAGAGAAAATTTTAGATACTTATATTTTATAATTAAAATTATTAGATTTAAATGCTTATATTTTTGTAACTAAAATTATTAGATTTAAAATTTATTCTTCTTAACTAAAAATTATTAGATTTATTAAAATTTATTCATTTTATTTTCTTACTTTTTTCCTCCTATCTTCTTCCCTTTTCATTTTCACTTCCGAAAAAAAAAAATCAAGATTAGTTTTATTTTTACACTGACATTTCAAGAAAACTATTAGGAAAATTTAAAAATAGACAAAATCAATAAGATATTATTAAACAAGTTGTAAAATTAAAATTTTGATTAGTTAGATTATCTGATTTATTTCTATGATAAAAATAGATTTTTTTTTTTTGAATCGATAAGAAAGAAATTATCTGAAATTATTATCAATAGTTTCAGTAATTTTTTTCTTGGTTTTTGAAATTAGTTTGTATGAGAAACTATATATGTATAATGCAATTATTATTAAAATTTATCCATGTTAAAAACATCTTTTATTGTTGTTATTAATTGAGTAATACTTTGAAATTGATAAATGATTAATATCATCGATCATTGATTTATTATTTCCCATGAATTTATTAATTCATTTCTTCATTCTATATGTATATGTATATCCTTGGTAAACAATCATTTAAAGATTAAATTAAGATGAAATTAAATTTTCAGAATAAGTAATAATTTCGATTATATACAAATGATAAATATATCATTTACATAACTAAAATTTTTATCACTGATTAAAATTGATTTTTTTCTTTCTTACAAAATTATATTTTATTTTATTTCTCTTCTTTTATTATCATTATTAAACTGATTGATTATTTCCTCCATTCGATTTCTGATAATATCGATAAAAAAAACTAATCGATTAATAATAGGAGAAAAGCTATGCGGTCATCATTTTCACGAATTCTTCATAGTTAATCTGAAAAATTTTTCATATATATATATATATTTGTTCATATTAATTTCTAAAAATTAAAAATGAATTTATTAATTTAATACTCATTAACTTAACATTTGGATATGATAAATTAATAATTGCATTATTTGAAAAAAAAAATTTGAAAATCAAATTATTAGTTCAATACATACTAATTAAGCTTTTTTTTTAACATAATAAAATATCAATGATATTGAAATTGTAAATAGAATTATTAATTTAAATACTTATTTAATGATTATTTATTTAACCAATTATTTATCTAATCAATTATTTATCTAATCATATACAGTACAGTTTTTATCATACCTAATGATATTTGAGAAGAAAACATTTGCTTATTTTTATGATATTATTTATCTAATCAATTATTTATATAATCAATACAGTATAGTTTTATCATACCTAATGATATTTGAGAAGAAAACATTTGCTTATTTTTTAATGATTATTTATCTAATCAATACAGTACAGTTTTTATCATACTAATGATATTTTACAGTTTTTATCATACTAATGATATTTGAGAGAAAACATTTGCTTATTTTTTAATGATTATTTATCTAATCAATACAGGTATAGTTTTCATCAATTAATAGTTTGAAAAAAAAAAAAACGAGAGAAATTTACCTGTCCATCACCATCAATATCAACTTCAGCCATAATTTCATCCACTTCTTGATCACTAAATTGTTCACCCATATGTGTCATAAAATATCGAAATTCTTCCGCTGTAATATATCCATTACCATCACGATCGAATACTCGAAATGCTTCACGTATCATTTCACTATCATTTTCCTTTAAAGAATGATAAGAAGATTTTATTTTACTTTTATTTTTATTTTTTTTTTTACCTCTTTTTAAAATAATTAAAACTTTCCTATTCATTCATTCTTTTTTTTTTCTGAGAATTTTAAAAAAAAAATTATAAAAAATTTTTGTAATATTTTCATTTGATAATGATAAAAATATTTCTTCTCAAATCTTATCATATATTGAGCAAAAAATTTTTTCTTTTTTTTTATCACTTCATTACTTTTATTTAGGATTTAATTATTGAAATATTTTATTCCTATATGGGGTGTACAGAGAATGAAATGAATGATAATGCTACTAGATTAGATTGATACAGAGAATGAATGTATGATAATGATACTACACTTAATGGAACAAAGCGTAAATGCTATGATAAGATATAGTACACTAGACGTACATATATATGATAACTTATACTACACTTGATAGGTACAGAGAGTGAATGTATGATAACGATATTACAATGGATGGTAGAAAATTATCAAAATTGTCATTATTTCATTCCAAGTATGATAACGATATTACAATGGATGGTAGAAATTATCAAAATTATCATTATTTCATTCCAAAAAATTTTTAGTTTTTTTTTTGAATATTAATAAAATTTTTTTTTTGAATATTTCTATAAATAAATGAGGAGAAATGAATAAATAAATAAAAATGAAATAGATATAATAAATAATATTAAAAATTTAATTAAATTAAACAAAAGTATAAATAGAAATTTTACAAAAATTTTTGATTTTTTTTTTGATTGCATAAAAGAAAAAAACGATAAAAATATTTAAAAAAATATTTATAAAAAGATAAAAACATTCAGAAAAATATCGATATTTAGAAAAAGAAATAGTTAAATTTTTAAATTTTGATACTTTTTCTTTTTCGTATATCTTTAATATTTCTTTTTTCTTCATTAAATATCGATTGATAGAAATACTGATATGTTAAGGTATAATTATCATTATCAAAAATGATTGAAAAAAATGATTTGATTTAATTACATCAATCGATATTTAGCTAGCTAACCTTACTCATTCGTTTCATCATTTGGCAAAATTCCAAAAAATCAATTGTACCACTACCATCAATATCAACTTCATTAACCATATCTAATAATTCTTGTTCTGTTGGATTTTGTCCAAGTGATCTCATTGCTACGCCAAGTTCTTTGATATTGATCCATTCCATCCTAAAATTCTAGCATAGTATCATTTTGATATGATAATTCTGTCCTAATTAAAATTTGATATCGAAAGATAATATCCGCCTAAAATTTCAGCTTAGTATTTTTTGAAATGATAATTCTATCGTAATTAAATTTGATATCGAGAGATAATAATATCCGCCTAAAATTTCAGCTTAGTATTATTTTGAAAATGATAATTCTATCGTAATTAAATTTGATATCGATAAATATTACCGATATATCTAAAAAGAAATGTCCATTTCTATTACTAAATTATCCTGTAGAAATTTTTCTATATGCATCCATATCTTTGATGTATTTTATTACAATAAATTTCTTCAAAATAATTTCGAGAATTTGTTTATTTCCTTTATCTCGATATTAAACATTATTAATTAGCTTTTTTTTTTTTTTGCAAAATTTCTCAAAGCTAGTCTTCTTTTTTTTTCGAGAATTTTAATATTAGTCTTTTTTTAGCGGAAATTAAAAAGTTAAATTTTTTTTTTCGAGAATGTCAATGTTTAATCCTTCTTTTTGCAACATTCTCGAAAAGAATATTTGATTTTTTTTTAAAGCTTTTTTTTCCCCAAAAATATACTAATAAGTTTATTTGTTGATAAGATAGTAGATTAAATAATAGATAACTTTGTTTATCAATTATTCATTTTTATTTTTTCACTTTTTTTAACTTATTCTGCAATATTTAACAAATTTAATTCATTCAAATGAATTACTTCATCATTTCTATTTACTTGTAATATCAAAAAATTAATAAATAAAAAAGTAAATCAATTGAAATGATTTCTTCAAATACTAAACTTTTGATTATATAATATTATCATTTCGTTTCGCTATAGATAAATAAGATTTAATTTTAGAAATGCATTTGGCATACTTAAATATACATTATATATTTGAAGAAATGATTTGCAATTTATTTTATGATATCAGAAATATATCAATGATTTGTTAGTTCATTAAAATTTAAATTATTAAAATTATGAGAACATATAAACAAAGAAAAAAAATGTTGCTATAATTATATTTGATGCAAGAAAGTTGCACAAATATTGCTTGATATTATTTTTACATAAATTAAGATTAAAAGATAAGCAATTAATGTTAAGGAAGAAATTTCGAAATATTTCAATTTTTTATGATTGCTTATCACTGTATCAATTTAATAATTCGATCATTTTGATCATTTTGATTATCAGTTTTTTTTTTTTTTTTTTTTTTGCATATAGAATTAAATTATTATGTTTAACAATTAACGTATATTATTTTGAAAAATTTTTATCAACAAAAAAAAAAAAAAAGGAAATAATGATTACTTTATCAAAAAGATGAAATGCTTCCTTATATTCGATCATTTCTTCCTCCGTTATACCATCAAATTGTTCATTTTGATTTTGTTGTTTCCAACGATTGAATAGTAATGATCGACGTCTGCTACTCATTTTTTACCTATAATATTTAAAACAAATTTACGTTATATACGCCATACGTAACGTTTTTTTTACGTAAATAGACGTGGAATTTCAAATTGATATAATAATCTTAACATAAGATATGAATTCCAACAACTAATAAAGTCTTTTACTCATTATAATATAATTTTCACCTAATATAATATATTTAAAAAAAAAATAAAATTTACGTTATATACGCCATACGTAACGTTTTTTACGTAAATAGACGTGGAATTTCAAATTGATATAATAATCTTAACATAGATATGAATTCCAACAACTAAATAAAGTCTTTTACTCATTATAATATAATTTTCACCTATATAATATATTTTAAAAAAAAATGAAATTTACATCATATATGTCATACGTGACGTTTTTTACGTAAATAGACGTGGAATTTCAAATTGTTATAATAATCTTGACATAGATATGAATTCCAACAACTAAATAAAGCTTTTACTCATTATAATATAATTTTCACCTAGTATAATATATTAAAAAAAAATAAAATTTACGTTATATACGCCATACGTAACGTTTTTTACGTAAATAGACGTGGAATTTCAAATTGATATAATAATCTTGACATAAATCTAACGATTTAATAGTAGTAATCGACATATTCTACTCATTTGTAATACAATTTTTACCTATTATAATATATTAAAAAATAGAAAATAAAATTTACGTCATAATACGTCATATGTGACTTTTTTTTTTGCGTAAATAAAACATACTGATATAATATCTTAAATAGATTTTATATGAAATGAATAATGCGTGAAAGAAAGATTAATCATACAAAGTAAATTTTTAAGCATATGCTAAAATTCTTCAATATCCAATTATAAAAGAATATTAAATATAAGAACTTTTTTTTTTTTTTTCTCAAATCGATAGCAAAATGTAATTTATATGACGACAAATTTTGAATTTTTCTAACTCAATTTGAATGCAAAATTGCAATTATTCGTTCTTTTTTTTTTTTTTTTTTGATTATCAAATTTTGCAAAATTGTCATTTTTAAATTGACAATTTAAAAATTTCTAATTTTGCAAATATCTGAAATTTTTATTTATTAATAAGACATTAATTTTTAAATGAAACAAAATGATATGTTTTTTTATTTAATTTTTTTAATTTTTAGTATTTGTAAATAAAAATTTTTTATGAAGCATAGATTAAGCAAAAAAAAAAATGCTAACTTTTTTTATTAAATTATTTTTTTGAAAATTTTTACTTATAATTTTACAAAGATAGAAAAATTTTTTGAATATATATTTGAGTTTTTAAATAAATTATTGGATTGGATTTATTAGAAGATGAATATTTTACTTAATTATAAAGCTAATATGTAAATTATAAATTATTTAGAAAATTCCATGAAATAAATGATTTTTAGCTATAATATTATTTTAATTATATTATATTATCTTGCTACCTATGCTAGCAATTATAATGTTAATCTTTGCCTAATCTATTGATCAACGATGCGTTCGTTATAAATTTAACATGGAAAATGTTGATTAGAAATTTTTTAAATTTAATTTTTATCTAATGATATTTTAGAAATGTTTCTTGATCATAATGAAGATTTATCAAATCTTGATGCATCTCTCTTTCTAATACTAATAATAATTATAATAATAATGATACAATAATATTAATAATAAAAATAGTAAATTATAATAATAATAATAACAGTGACAATGATAATAATGAAAAATAATAATAATAATATTTTATTCTTAATTAATAATAATTTATAGTAACATATATGTATTTCTTTTTTCCTTATACTGTTAATATATTGTTAATCTTTTGATTACATAAATCTATTGTTTATTTTCTCATTATATATTTATTAATTTATTTTACTGATCGATGTAAAATGAACTAAATATTAGTAATAATGAAAATTTTATTATAAATATAAATTTTTGATGATAATTTTTTAATGATGATAAGAAGATGAGATATACGAATTAATAAAATTAATAATATATTAATTCCTTCCTTAATTGCATTTCAAAATATTAATTATTATGTGATAATAGCAAAAGAAATATATTTATAGGTTGATATAAATTGTATTGAAATAATAAATAATATTTTAACATACATGAATAAATATACATATATATATACTAAAAATGTTCAAGACTTCAAGAAGAAAAAAAAAAAATTCTCAAAAATAATTTCAATAAATAATGATAGGTATTTAAATCAAACATACATCAGCATATTTTCAAATGATACTGATTTTTTAATTTGAATTTGAATTTGAAAAATTATCAAAAAAAAATAAAATTCCATTGATCATTATGCTATATTTAATTTTGATAAATTTTATTATATTTTTTAGTTTATGAAATATTTCATAAAAAATAAGAAAATATATTTCCAAAAAAAAAAGACTTCGATTAAAGATAAATTTAACTAATTAATCAATTCTTAATTATTCTTATAAATGTTTCGTATAAATATGTCTTAAAATGTTGTAATAAATTACAACATTTTTCTTGTTTATCTATTGATTAATTATGAATTATATACATATTAATCAATTAAACATAAAACTATGTAATTGTAATAAGCTAATTTTAATTAAATTTAACTTAACTAATATGCAAAATATTTTACTTCGAAAATTTCTCGAGATATTTACAACATTTGTTGAATATATCATATATTACAATTTACACCACATTAATGTATCTTATGCTATTTTATTTTTAATTCATCATATAATGATTTATATTTGTATGATAAGTGATATATATTATCATATATTAGAATTCAAAGTTTAAACAATGTTAAAATAATAATATATTATCATATATAATTATAATTCAAAGTTTAATACTTACATTAAAAAAATTACAATATATTTGAATATGATAAGTGATATTATATTATCATATATTATTAGTTCAAAGTTTAATACAATATTAAAATATGCAAATGATTTAACTAATTAATCATTCTTAATTATTTTATAAATGCTTCGTATAATGATGCAAAAAAAGCGAGTGATAATGTAATTATCACAAATTAAAAGATTGATAAAACTTTGGCAGAAAAAAAATGGAATAAATTTTATTTTCGAATTATTATTTACAATTTTTTTTCCTTTAATTAGACAAATTTAAAATGGAGAAAGTTAAAGTTAAAAAAGGCATACAATAAGAAAAGAATTTATCGTTAGAAACTAACAAAAATGTAAGATTTTTTTTTTGTTAAAAAAAAAATGAAAAAAAAATTTAAAAAAAAATTTTTTTCCTGTAAAAATGAATCTTCGTAGCAATTAATTATTACTAACAAAATGCGAATTGCCATATCATCGATGAATGTTCGAAATTTTTGTTTACAATAAAAAAAAAAAAACTAAAAATTTTCAAAAAATTCGCTATAATTTCAAAAAAAATATCTTAAAAAATTTTCAAAAAATTCGCTATAATTTCAAAAAAAATATCTTAAAAATTTTCAAAAAAATTCGCTATAATTTTCTTCTATTTTATTAAAGAGAAAATTTAAAAAAAAAAAAAAAAAAGAAATGAAATATTTGCAACATTTATTATAAATGATTCAAACTTGATACTTATAATTCATTTTTTTTTTTTTTAGTAGAAAAAAGCTTTATTTTTTAATTTCTAAGAAATGAAAAAATTTTCTCATTATTCATTTTCTATGGTAACTTAAATTAAAATTAATTGAAAAAAAAACAAAAAATACAACAAAAATTGTAAATGAATTTTTTTTTTTTTAATATTTCAATTTAACAAGATTGTTTTTTTTTTTCAAGGAGAATGAAAAAAAAAAAAGAACGCTACTCTCGATGTATATTTCGTTCTTCTCTCGACGCTACTCTCGACGTTTATTTCGATTGTAATTTCAACCAGTTTGACATTATTATTTGATATTTAATGGCAATTATTATTCCAAATAATGATCAAGTGATTAATTTGTTCAATCAAAACAATCATTTCCTATTTATTTCCTATCTGGATCGATTAAAATATTTATATTTAATCGAAGATTGATTTCAATGATATATCTATCGAATCAATTAAAAAATATATTTTATATTTTTAATTTAGAATTGATTTCAAAAAAGAAAAAAAAAAAAAGATAAATTGAATATGAAGAATTTGTAAAAATAAATGAAATCCTTTGCAGAATGCTGTATGTAATTTTTTTTATTAAATTAAATGTTAAAGTTTTTAACAATTTCAGTTTTTTTTTTTAAAATATTATGAAATATCTTTGGAAGAAGAAAAAATGAATTTTTAAAAAAATGAAAAATTTTCAAATTAACGAATAAATATACAAGATGATGTATTAAAATTAAAATGATTACATACTTTAATCATTTATATCATCCTAAAATGATAACATCCTAAAATGATAATAATTAAATTGAAAAAGATGACTTAATTGAAACTAATAATTTCTAATAAATGAATTAAATTATTAGCTTAAGGATTATTTAAAAATTCATTCAGCTGTTAGTATTTATAAATAAATAGCGGATTTTTTTTTTGCAAAAAAATAATAAAAAAAAGCTTTTAAAGAATGAGTTTAAAAAAAAAAAGTATAAGCAAAATTATCGATAATTTTAAAACTTTTTTCAAATATTTCGATTTTTTTTTTCTCTTCCTAAGTAAGATAAGATATTTATTATATTTATATCAGTAAGATATGATAATTGATGCTTATTGATTGCAAAAGCTTATTATCATTAACAGACGAAATGGTTTAATTAGTTGTCATAAAATAATAAAATAATGGTACTTTAAAATAGCATATAAATTTATTTGTGTTAATATGAACGAATATTACTAATAATAATTTTAGTTTAAAAATTTCAAAAAAAAATTTATCTAAATGATAATAAGACTGATTAAGTATATCATAAATTTGTTAAAATTAAAAGCTAAAAAAGTGATTGATTTTTTTTCGCAAATAATTTCAATTAAAAAAGGCAAAGAAGAAAAAGTTATAATGTTTCCCAAATGAAGTATATATTGAAGAAAACGTAAAGAAACGAAACGAATAGGTCAAAGGTGAAATGAAATAAAATTTATGACAATAAGATATTGTTAAAAAAGTATTTCAAAAAAAAAAAAAAATCTTTTCTTTACTTTTTTTTCTCCCTTACCATTCTATTTTATTTTTCTTTTTTTTTTTTTTTTTTTTTTTGTTAAATTTTTTGGTTATGTTAGAACGGAAACGATTGTTATATATGAGGAAAATTGAGTGAGCTTTTAAAAGATTAGTTAGCTAGATTGATAAAGTAGGAAAAAGGCGGAAGAAAGTTTGAGTGAAAAAAAATTTGACGATAATTTAATAGAATGATAAAATGATAAAATGAAGAAGGAAAAAAAAAACTAAATAATCATTGACGAGATAGTTAGTTAGATTTGATAACGATAAAGTTAAGTAATAAAATGAAAAGCAAAAATGGCTAATTTTTAGATGAAAAAATTAAAAAAAAAAAAAAAAAAAAAAAAGCGAAAAGGAAATGACGAAATATGTAATATAAATGGATATTAGATCAATATAAAAGAAGCAAAAAACGATGAATGAAAAAGTTTTGATAAGTAATTTATAAAAAGATTAGAAAGTAAAAAAAAAAAAAGAGAAGATGAAAAGATTGAAATTTTATGATTAAATGGAAATTTTATGAAAATTAAAAAAAAAAAAAAACGATAATTCTAACTTTAAAATGAAAGAAAGAAAAAAAAAACCAAAAACCAAAAACGCAATAAAAAAAAAAAAAAAAACGATGAAAATAAATTATTTTCATCGGAAAAAGTTTTCATTTCTTTTCGTTTTTTCTTCGAGAAACAAATATTTTTATTTTTGTTTTGTTTTTTTCTTTTTTTGTTTTATTATATTTTCATTATCATTTGAAAAATGATTTTTGGTTTCTTTTTTTTTTTGTTTTCTTTTTTTTTTGTTTTTAAATTATCAAATTGCTTATTTAATTTTTTGCAATTATTTTGTTATTTAAAAATTGATGAATAGAATTTGAATATTAAAAATTTAAATATTAGTAATAAATATTTATATGTATGAAAAAAAAAATGAAAAAATAATACATAATATTGTAACAAGTATTATAGTATGACATAAGTAATTACATGTCTCTACACGTTATATATCAATGTATATAAGAATATATGATATGATAATTATTACGATATATGATATGATAATTAGTACAACAATATCATAATATTATACATATCTATCTGTGTAAGAATATATGATATGATAATATTACGACAGTCATGATATGATAATTATTACGACAATATCATAGTATTATACATATTTACGTGTGTAAGAATATATGATATGATAATATTATGACAATCATGATATGATAATTATTACGACACTATTATAAATATTATACGTATTATACATCTTGATATGTTTGTATATCTAGAAATGTAAGAATATATGATATGATAATTAGATATATGATATGGTAATTAATATATTTTAATATATGATATGATAATTAATATATTTTATTTTCAGTTACGAAATACTTTGATAACGATATTATGTGCATCATTTCAATCGATAGCATTATTTTGGTATATTTTTCACTTTTAATCTTTTAAAATTGATAAATTATAACAGATAATTTAGTCAGCATAATTTAATTGATTTTAATCGATTATTTTATTGAAATTTAAATTTTAAAAAATTAATAATTTTTTTAGAGTGAAAAGAGAGAAAGAGAGAGAGAGAGAGAAAATTAGCAATTATTAATCTATTCTAAATGATTAAAAAGATAAGAATTAGAGTAATAAATATACATTGTTGCGTAGTAATAATCATATTCTTTATTACTTTTTTTACTAAGTATTATTCTAATTTAAATTAATAAACAAATTTTTTATAAATTAAAAAATTAAATATGAGATTAACAATAAAAAAAGTCACAATATGCTTTTTTTTGTATATTTAAATATAACATTTTTAAAAATTTAAATGAAAAGTTTTAAATTATTTTGCTAAAATATCTAATTCGAATTAATTGGAAATGCCTTTTTTTTGGAAAATTTAAATATAAAATTAAAAGAAATTGTGATATATTTCTTTTTATTTATCTTATTGTTATTTCTTAAATGTAAGAAAAAAAAAATTTCAAACTATTTTGCTAATATTTCAAATTTAGATTAATTAATTTCAGGTACGTATTAAGTTATGCGCCGGGTGGTGAACGTGGCCTACGATTTATGGCTTCATTAATGAAAGGCTTTTGCATTTCCAAATCAACAACTATATTGCCAATTTAAAATATTATTCCTAATATATATTGTTATATATCAATGAAATTATTTATAAAATTTTACGATTTATTATAAGAATTTTTAAAAGCGTATATTTGACCTATGAACTTTGATATTATGCAACATTTAAATTCTGAAATAATCCAAAAGAATATACTGCTGTTATAAATAATAATCAACATTTTTTTTTTCTTTTTATTTTCTTTATTTCATGTTTTATTCTCATATTTCATATCAAATACATATCACTAATTCATTATCATTTGAACTGATAATATTTAATTGCATTTTTTCACATATCAATTATTACTTATGGTAAATTGTACAAATGTCGAAAAATTTTTGAGAAAAAAGAAGTAGAATTGATTTAAAAATGATTAATTATTAAATGTGATAATTTCTTTTTTACAAAAAAAAAATAGAATTAATGATTACTTTTAATATATTTATATAGAATTTAAGCAATGAAAAGGAAAGTTAGAAATTTTAAATCTAAATTTTTTGAAGATTGATGAAATTATCCTTTTTTTTTTTAATTTTTGCTTTTTTTTGTGAAAAACTTTTATCACATGTGATAATTATGATATGTGAGAAAATATTTTTTTATCAATAAGATGTATGTAGCACATATAACATTAATATGCAATAATTTACTGGGTAATTATTGGAAGTTTGATTTTCATATCTATTTCGAATATTTTGCAAATTTTATTTTCTTAAATGATAAATGAAAATATATAAGCGTTATCATGATTTTATCATGCTCATTCAATTTATTAACTAATTATCATGATTTCTTATGCTCATTCAATTTATTAACTAAATTTAATTCGAATATTTATTAGTTCCTTTTATCGATTTTTTTTTTTTGTATAATAAATTATATTATTGTGTTAGTTTAAATTTATTTTTACATGAAATTGAAAATGATATTTAATTAGTTTTTTTTTTTTATTTTTTCATTACTGCATGAACCAATTTTATCAAAATTTTGAACATTGTAAACATGTCGATATTTAATGATTATTTTATAATTTGATAATTTACACATTTAGATTGAACTTATTTTAAATAACATTTTGCATGGAGCTTATTTCAAATTATATTTTTGAATTTGAAAATTTTTTTTTTAAATTATATTTCAATCAAACTTACATTTCAATCAATCGTTGCATAATATAACTTCCTTCACGATCAAACTTCTCGAAAAAAATAATACTTTCTATTATATTTTAATTTTATCATTTTTAATTTTATCATATAAAAGAGCGAAGTACTGAATTTCTATAAATTTATTAAAATTAAAAACTTACTTATTTTTTTTTTAACGATATTTTGATTAAACTTAAATTTCCTTTATAAATAAACTAAAAACAAAAAATAAAAAAAAAAAAAAAAGGAAAGAAAAAAAAAGATGACGAAAAAATTTGCCCAAAATATTAATGGCAAAATTTTTACCCTGTCCCAAGACAATTTATATATATATATATGTATATTTTTTTTTTACCATAGAAATAAAAAAAGATAAATTGATCTTTTCATTGTTATTTATTTATTTATTTATATTTTTTTTTCTTTTGACTTATATTTTATAAAAAAAAAACAAATATTTGAAAATATTTTTTCGTCTTTTTTTTTTTTTTGTTTAGTCTCGATTTTGTTTTTTCAATTTATTTATTTTTCGAGACATAATTTAACCTAACTTTTTTTTTTTGTCGAGAAACTTCATTGTTTTTTTTTTTTTTAAATGGAAAATAAACTAAAAAAAAGAAAGGAAAAAAATAGCACATATATTTGAGCATTTTATCATTAGCTAATTTTTATCAAAAATTCAAAAAAAGATAAAATAGATAAGATAGGGAAGACATATTTTAATTCAGTTTTCATAAGTTACTTTAAAAATATTTCTTATATTTGTTAAATGAATTTAATCATCATTAGGCATTATTTGTTATCATATATTATCAAATGTTTAAATTAATCTTCGTTGTATATCATTCAAAAATTATTCCTAAAATGAAAATTTATATCAAAAATATGCAAATAATAGGAGAAATTTGTAATTAGCAAAAATTTAATTTTTTTTTTTCAAATAAAATTTTTTTCAGAAATAAAAAAAGAAATTAAATATTTCGTCTTGGGAAAAAAATAATACTTTCTATTATATTTTAATTTTATCATATGAAAAAGCGAAGCACTGAATTTATATAAATTTAATTTTTGATAATAAAAAATCTTATTATATTTTATGTACGAAGTATAAATGAAAAATTACTGTAAAATTTAGCTGAAAACGAAAATTTACGAATAATATTTGATAAATTATCATTTAATTTGTGAAATAAAATTGTTGCAATTTTAAAATTAATAATTGAAAAAAAATTGATAATAAAACGAATAATATTTGATAAATATTATCATTTAATTTTGTGAAATAAAAATTATTGCAATTTTAAAATTAATAATTAAAAAAAAAAGCAAAAAAAATTGATAATCATTTATAAATATGTTTCGAAAAAAAACTGATAATAATTAGAAAAAAGAGGAAGAGAAAGAATTGAAGAAAATTAGTTTCTGATATTTATAAATTATAAAATAAGTCTTATTAGTACTACTATTATTTATCAAATCATTATATTATTATTATTATTATTATTATTTCGTTACCTGGACAACCTACGATATTATTACCTTTAAAATTTCTTTTCATTTTTTCTTCAATAATTTATTTAAAAAAAAAAAAATGAAAGGATAAATTAATCGTAAATTTCTTCGTAAAAAATTTTTTTTATTTTTTTTGCTCAAAAACAAATTCTATTCATTTTAATTTCAAACAATTTTATATTTCTCATAAATGAAAGTGAGAAATTTTTTTTTGTCAACAAAAGTAAGAAAAAATAAAATTTTACCAGGGAATTTCAATTCCAGTATCGTTATTAATTTATAATATAATACAATACTAATATCAGTATTATAAACTAATTAATTAATTAATTATTATCAATTTCATTTAATGGGAAGTAATTAATTTTAATAGTAATTTAAATTTTTACCAGGGAATTTCAATCCAGTATCGTTATTAATTTATAATATAATTACAATACTAATATCAGTATTATAAACCAATTAATTAATTAGTTATTAATGGGAAGTAATTAATTTAATAATAATTTAATTCAATAATTTAATACGTTAGTTGAAAAATAAAAATTAAATGAAATCTTTTCGTTTGCTTTTTTTTCTCTTTTTAAAAATTAAATGCAAAATTAAATTAAATCTAAATTTAATATTGAATAAATTAGTTGATAATAATGAATGATATTAGTATTGTTATAATTATATAGTTGTTTTATGATTAATAATGATAATGAGATATGAAATTCTTACTAGACTAAGCCTAGGAAAATTCTTTTCAAATTAAGTCCAAATTTAACAACTAATGAATTCATTAAGGTTAATGAATTAATTAATAATACGGATAATATATTATTATAATTGTATCATTATGTCATAAAATTTTTGAATTAAACCTAGAAAAGTTCTTTCTAAATTGAACCTAAATTAACAGATAACAAACTGATTAATAGTATTGATTGATAATATTGTTATAACTATATAATCATATCATAAATTAATAATAATACTTAAGAGACAAAGGAACTAGAAGGATGAAAGAAAAAAAAGGAAATTAAATAAATTAATAATACTTAAGATGAATAATAGTACTTATCATAATAATACTCACCATAAAATAATAATCATAATAATAATACTTATCATAATGATAATACTTATTATAATAATCATAATATCATAATAATCATAATAATACTTATCATAACAATACTTAAGTATAATAATACTTACAAATTAATAATAATTATCAAAATTAATAACAATACTTGAGATGAAGAAAAAAATTGAATTTAATAATACAATCGAAGGTGGAATAACCGAAATCTGACAAGCCGTATAAATTTATTATTATTCCAAAAACAAAAAAAATGAACTATTTTAATTTTTTTTTTTAAAAATAAAATCAGTATATATCAAAAATAGTAATAATTTCATAATTTATCATCGATTAATTAGTTGTTGAAAATTTTGTTATCTTTTAAAAAAATTTAATTTAAAAATTTATATAGAATAATTGAATTTCTTTTTTTTTTATTAATTCTTTATGTTTTATCATTTTTTTAATCGTTAAATTTTTTCTTTTGCAAAAAAATTTTTTACAAAATAATTGCTTTTTTGAAAAAAAAAGTTTCTTTTTTCGTTTTTTCAATTTACAATTATTTTAAGAAAATATGCGTTTTAATTAAAACTTAAAATTATTTTCACAAAATGTGTTTTTTAACTGATGCATTTAAAAAAAAAAAAAAAAGTGTTAAATTAAGCTATACGCTTAATTATGATATACTGATTTCGAGAAAATTTTTGCAAAAATTTAAATATTGCTAATTTCGCATTTTCAACAACTAATTAATCGATGATAAATTATGCAAAATTATCACACTATTTTCGATATGACTGATTTTATTTTAAAAAAAAAATTAAAAATTCCATTTTTTTTGGAATAATAATAAAATAATCAGTCAGTAAATTATCATTTGAAATAAATTTAGCTTAGAAAAAATGATATGAAATAATTGACGAATTCTCTCACTAAATCTTTGTATTTTATTATTTTGCTTTTTTAATTCTTTTTTTTTTCTGTTTGTTTAGTTTAATAAATTCTATGTTGAATAATTTTTTGATCGACAAAAATGTTAATTTTTTATGAACAAATTAAAAAAAAATTAATTTAATAAATTGAAATATTTGTAAATTTGTGAATAGTAATGAAATGTTTATAAAAATAATATTTCAAATTTTAGCGCTTTAATTGAAAAATTCATTAATCATATCATAGATAAAAATTCATTAATCATATCATAGATAAAAATTCATTAATCATATCATAGGTAAAAATTCATTAATCATGTCATAGATAAAAATTCAGTAATCATATCATAGATATTTAATTGAAAGATTTATTCTATATTTTATTACAATAACCGTATCAACAAATTTAAATTTTGTGATATTTAATTTAGAAAACATTTCAGCAATTTAAAAATTCAAATCATGCCATATATATATATATATATATATAGTCACAAAAATGTATTCTATCAAGATAAATTAGAGAATAAATTTTTATCAAAGTAATCAGAAAAATATACTCTAATAAGGTAATCAGAAAATGTGCCCTATCAAGGTAATCCTATTAAAGTAACCAGGTGACTAGTCTCTCTGATACTAATAATAGTTCTAATAAATAATAATTTTTAATGAATTAATAATAACAATCTTGCAAAATACAGTATATTTATAAAAAAATAATGAAAAAACTCTATCAAACTAATTAGAAAATAGCGCTTTGTCAAAGTGATCAAAAAAATTTGTTTTATCATTCAGAAAAATTTGCTCTATCAATTGAATAATTATAGTAATCATTTTTGATAATAATGATAATTCTAATAAATAGTAATCTCGAATGAATCAATTAAATAATAATAATAATTAAACTTTGTAATATACGAATATATTTATGATAATTTGAATTTCTACATAAAATATATATTGTTATTTTAATCAACATCATTTGAATCAATTATCGCACCTTTCCAAACCGGAAATGTATCAATAGCACCGGTTTTTGGATCCATATATGAATAAATTTTGTGATATTTCACCAATGCTGATAATGTTGCAAATGATGATGGTCTTGGATCACCGTATAAAACTCTCCATGATTCTCGACCACTTCCTTCATCTACGGTACAGATTATCGGGAAATGATAAATCTAAAAATTTACAACTAATTTATTCTCGACCACTTCCTTCAACTACGATACATGCTATCAAAAAATGATAAATCTAGAAATCTACGGATAATTTAAAATAATATTTTAAATTACTATCTTTTTTTTTGCTAATTATTTTATTACGGTAATATTTTAAAATTATTATTGATTTTATTTTTAATTTTTAAAAATTTATTCCAATAAAACAGGAAAAAAATGTAAAAAATGCATTTTTTTTTTCTGAAATAAAAATGCATATAATACTTTTTTTTTTGCTTTTTTTAATTATTTAATTAAAATTTTAATTAATTAAAATATTAATTTCAATTACTTTTCCTTTCGCACTTCTATATGCTAAACAAAGTGGTATACGAATTGGTACAAAATTTTCGCTTGGTGATGGTACTTGATAATAAAGTCGAAAATCATTTTTACGAAGTAATTTCGATACTGCTTTAATCGTTTGTGCACCTGAATTAAATAAATGTATATTTAAATTCAATTTTAATTTATGATATTTTCGTCTAGTGATGGTATTTGATATTAAATATTTGATATTTAAATTCAATTTTGATTTACGATATTTTTGCCTACTGACAATACTTAATAATAAAGTTAAAAATCATTTTTACGAAGTAATTTCGATACTGCATTTAATCGTTTGTGCGCCTGAATTAAATAAATGTATTTTTAAAATTCAATTTTAATTTAAATTTTAATTTTAATAATTCTAATCAAAAGCTATTATGAAATTAATATAAAAATTGGAAAAAAAAATACTAAAATTTTTCTTCCAATGTACAAATTTATAAAATTAATCAATAGATTCGTGGATTAATCATTGAATTAATTCGTGATTTAATTTTTAATTTGCTAATTTTAAATTTTTAATTAAAATTAAAACCATAAAAAGTTTGAAAAATATATTTCATTTCAATAATCCTTTTCAACTATATCATTTTTTTTTTTCATTTTAAGTCTTAGCTTTATTCAAAATATTTGTAATTAAATGAGTCAAAATAAAAAATCAAAATTTGAAAACTAATAAAAAATGATAAAAAGTTCACAAAATATATATTAAAAAAAATTGCTGATAGATTAAAATAATAAATTAAAATAAATATCGATTAAAATAATAAATAAATTGTTGAATTATTCATTTCTTTTCGTTTTGTTTTTTTCTTTATTTTTTTTTTATTTTTAATAATTTCGAAAATTCCGAAATTTATTAATCGATAAATTATTTTTTTTTTTTTAAAAAAAGAGACAGTTCCATTATATTATTAATTTCTTTGAATATTTTTAAATATAATACAATTTAATAGTTGCAATTTATAGAACAAAAAAAAGTGAAATAAAAGTTTAAAAAAATAAATTATTATTAATAAATTTTTCATTTGCTCAGAAATATATTTTAATCTATTATTTACACATGAAATTCAAAAGTTAAAAATAATTATCAGTTATTTCAAATTTATTAGAATGATAAAGATAAGGTGATGAATATAGAAAGAAATGATAAAATGATGGAAAAAAGATGAGGAAATTGTAAGGAATAATAATATGGATGAATTCAATTAATTACAATTAGCTTTAAAACTATTAATTATAATTAGTTATCTTTAAATCTCAATATTTAAATATCATTTCAATCAATTAAATGCTTAAATGTTACATTTGAAACGTTGAAAAATCATATCATATCAGCCGATCAGTAGATCAGTAGACATTTGATATGTGTTAAAAACATATGATAACATATGATACGATAGGTATACATACATTAGAAATCATATCATCCGATCAGCAGATCGCTACATTTCACATATATTAAAAATCCAATAACGTTATGAGATGTTAAAAACGTTACATTTAAAATATTAAAAAATCATATCATATCATCCAATCAGTAGATCAGTAGACATCTGATATCAATTTTGATTTCTTATAAATAAATTTCAATTTTGATTTCTTATAAATAAATTTCAATTTTGATTTCTTATAAATAAATTTCAATTTTGATTTCTTATAAATAAATTTCAACTTTGATTTCTTATAAATAAATTTCAATTTTGATTTCTTATAAATAAATTTCAACTTTTGATTTCTTATAAATAAATTTCAATTTTGATTTCTTATAAATAAATTTCAATTTTGATTTTTACAAATAAATTTCAATTTTGATTTCTTATAAATAAATTTCAATTTTTAAAATTAAAAAATTAACAAATTTCAATTTTTATTTTTTTAAATTATTATAAAAATATGATAATTTTAATTGAAATTTTAATATTTCATCATACGACGTACGTCTTAATTGACTTAATACGTGCAAACGTGAAAATGAAATAATCTTCGTAACGCAAACGTTTTCTTTTGTCATCATATACAGATGCTATATTAAAAATTAATTTTTAGTGAAATAAAACGTAAAAACATTGATTGAATAAGATGGTAAATAACAAGAAGAGATGAGAATATTCGAGTAATTATTTCTAAAGAATTCTCGAAATTATTGATTAATACAATATTCTATGAAAAATGATAAGATGATAAGAAGATTCAATTTCATCGTGAGCTTTTACATGTATTTTAAGTCATTTAGTACAATGACAAAAGCGATATAATATAAGCCTTAGTAGACATCTGCGAATCTTTTTGATTTCTGATAACAATTAGCATTATTTAAGTCTATCACTAATAATGTTTTATAAATTGGATTAAAATATTGAATTACTACTAAAAAAAAAATTCTATATGTTAAAAAAATATAATATTAATGATAAGATGATAAGAAAGATCCATTATCATCGTGAGTTTTACATCTATTTGTAATCATTTGATACACGATAAAAGCAATAACACGATAGTAATAAGCATTAGTAGACATTTGGAAATCATTTTGATTTCTGATAACAATTAACAAGTCTATCACTTACAATGTTTTCATAAATTCGATTAAATATTGAATTACTGTTAAAAAAAAGGAAAATTCTATAAAGTATAAATTGATAATTCTGCAAAGTATAAATTGATAATTCTGCAAAGTATAAATTGATAATTCAGCAAAGTATAAATTGATAATTCTGCAAAGTATAAATTGATAATTCAGCAAAGTATAAATTGATAATTCAGCAAAGTATAAATTGATAATTCTGCAAAGTATAAATTGATAATATCGATAATATCTTAATTTTATTCAAAATTTTATATAATATAAAAATAATTGTAAGTTTAAAGTAATTAAATAAAAATAATTTAAAAATAATTAAATAATTGTAAGAAATATTTTAAAAAAATTTCTTTAAATTTAAAAAACAAACTTATTTACCAACAAATAAATAATCATCGTTGTCATTAATTTTTTTTATTTTATCAATTGTCATCTAAAATACGAATCGATTAAATCACTTATCATTTTTCATTTTTACTAAACGAACATTGCTTATATTTATATATTAATGTTAGATTAATTAAAATAAAAATTTAATTACTTAAAATTTAATCAAAGAAATCATTAAATAAAATTATATAATTAAATTACAAAGTTTTTTTTGTTATTTTTGAAAAAGGTTTTATTAACAAGAATACAAATATTGTAATCAATAAGAGAAATATGTTATAGAATAATGAAAATGATAATGATAATGATAATATTCAAATTAAATATAAATTAAAATAATAGTTAACTTTTTTTCCTTCATTATTTCATATTTTAATTAAGTAAAAATTAAATTTTTAACACTAACTTTTTTAATTGAATAATCATGATTAGCATTCTTGGAACGATTATTATTTATCTTTCGATTATATCGATTTGTGGAAGCTTTATTTCTTAAAAAAAAAAGAAAAAAGTAAATTTAATTTTTAGTAATTAAAAATATAAAAAAGAGTTAAAATATTTTCTATTAAAATTTGAAAAATTGATACTTAATAATCAATTATCAATGTGATATATTTATTTCATTTCATCAATGATCAATTATCAATATAAATATTTAAATTTCATTTCATTTTTTTCTTTCTCTTTTTCATTTTCTCTGTTACTTTTCTTTTCTTTCTGTCATTTCACTTAAATTTTATTATCAATTTTTAATTTTACAAAAAGAACGAAATATTTGATAAATTTTATTCATTAATAATAATAATTATTTTAATGATGATATTTATCATTTAAATGATAATTACTTCTGTGATAATCTTTATCATCTATTTTTATTCCTAAATTAATCTAACATACTTGGAAAGTGTTTCATTTGATCGCCTTACTTTATCATGATAAAAATGCTCATTGGAATGTTTAACATTCGATGATAAAATCTTTTCCTAAAAAATTTTCAATCTTTTTTTACAATATTTTCATTTTTTTCTTATAAAATCTTTTAAGCATTTTTAATATAAATTAAATAATTCCTATAAAAAAAAAGATCAGATATTAAAATTTTTTTTTAGAAAGACAAAACATTTATTGCCTCTCTAAAAAGCAAAAAGTTTATATATATATTTAATAATCGATTTTCGTAATTGAATATGAAATTAATTAATTAAAATATAATACATTATTAGTTGCTTTCGAATATCGGCCGTATAACGGACGTTTTGGCCATTCAACTTCACAATTATCACTTAACTATGAAAAGAAAATTTTTAATTTAATACTAGAAATACTGGAAATGAAAATTGATTTAGGAATACGAAAACTATTACATCCTCTTTTTCATCTTCTTCTTCTTCTTCTTCAATATATGATTTCCTTTTATTGAAAATATCAATTATTATCAATTGGGTGTTTAAAAATTTTAATATTTCTATATTTAAAATTGAAAATATCAATTATTATCAATTATTATCAGTAGTGTTTAATATATCAATTATTATCAATTTAGTGTTTAAAAATTTTATAAATATTTTTGATAGGGAAATAAAAATATTGAAAAACCGTAGAAAAAAAAAAGGATAAAAAATTAGAGACAAATTTTAAAAAATTATTAAAATAAAAGAATAATTTTTTTGAATAAATTCTCCAAAGAATTATATTTTATTTGAAAGCAAAAATTGAATAAATAAAATTTTTTCTTAATTTTTAATTTATATTTCATATTTTAAGTAATTAGAATATTAATCGATAATTAAATAATTTATACCAATCGTCCATCTGCTGCTTCACGCACCAAATATTCAGGCGGTGTTTGTGAATTTTCAAATTGCGCAATTGGTTCATAACCACTTAAGAAAAAACAAAAAAATGGCAAATTAAATCAATCAATTAATCAGCTTCAATTAAAATTATTATCATAATTGATATGCGATGCATCATGCATTATCAAGCCTAATTTTGCAACAATCAATATTAATGATATAATATAAATGATAAGCACAAAATCATTTATAATAATTGATAAATTATGATGATAAAGAAGATAATTATAATCATACTTTCGTCTTACTGTATTCGATTCAAATCTTTTCCTTTCCTTTCGATGCATCAATAAATTAATTAATTTATGATTACTCAACAGTTAAGCAACCGTTGTTTGATAAATAAAATTTGCAAATCTACTCAAATAATAATTAATACCTTCTTAAATAGACATAAAATTTAAAATTAAGAATACAAATTTTAATTTGTTATCTTTTTTTTTACGTGGCACACGTTTGTTAATTACGTCTAATTTTTTTCTTTACATATTATTATATTTACGTACGTCTAAATTTTTTATTCCTATTTATATTTTTACTAAGCTATAACTTTTAAATAATTAAAAATCATAATATTAAATCATTTTTATGAAAAATTGACGAACTGATAGGTTTGCTTCCTGCAATACTAACTCTTATCAAATTTATCAATGCGTAAATAAAAAATTATTCAAACTAATGCTACTGCTGAATATAAAATATTACTATTTTATAATAGATTTTCTTTCGTTTTTTTCGAATTTTCTATAATTATATAAAATTTTAATTTAACAATATTTTTTTTTACAAGAAAAAAAATGATGTATTAATTAGACATATGTCGAGAATGATAAATGAAAATTTCCCAATGCAATGATTAATTTGATAATTGATAATTTTCAACTGCTATGATGAATAAGGAATTGAAAATACTACAAAGTTGAAATTTAACAATTAATAATATTTATGTCACGAAAATACTAGAAAATTATAATAGTTGAGAAAATACTGAAATTTGATAATACTAATACTATCCAAGTTGGAAATGTAGTATCAAAGTTGAAAATACTCAAAAATTGAAATTTGATACTATCAGCAATATTATCAATTGTTAAAAAATTGAAATTTAAGATTACTTAATATCAAAGTTTGAAAGTATTAAAGAATTGAAATTTTAAAATAACAAAAAGTTTGCTACTAAAATATCATAATAAAAAGTTGAAATTTTAAATGATACAATTCAACTGATAAAAACATTTTAAATTCTACAACTATATTGTTAAGTTATCAGTCATATTTTTCAAAATAAACTTAAAATTGCTTAACTTATTTTCGAATCTAATCAAATTCTCTACTTACATTGGTTTGAAAATAAGAATGAAAAAAAGAGAGAGAAATTGAAAGATTGGAAAATTTAGATGCAATGAAATGTCGCAAAAAATTTATGCTAATTTTATGCAAAATATATGTCAATTTTTATTTTCCAAAATATAATTTCAAAAATGAGAAACGAAAAGAAAAGAAAGAAAAGGGAAAAGTTTTTAAATTAATTTAAAATATACAAAATAATATTTTTTTTTTTTTGAAAAAATATATAATAAATATGCTAATGAATGAATTAGAAATGAAAAAATAATTGTTTCAAAAAATGAAATCGAAAAAAAAATTAAAATTTTTCAGAGGACATGTCACAAAGGAAGGGAATTTTATCATCACGTGGTGGTGACACGCATAAAACTCACGTAAAAATTATTGCCGAAGAACGAGTTCAAAGTTCCGTACCTGTCACTCCACCACCATCACCAACATCAGTATTTCATTTTATTTACTTCGTTGTTTTTTATTTTTGATTTAAAATTTTTTTTTTTTTTTTGTACTTTTAATAAATCTGTTTCGTTTCAAAATTGCTATCATAATTTGAGAAAAATTTGTAGTGAAATTTTTCAGTATTATCAGCATGTTATGATAAATTGATAATAATAAAATTCCTAAAACAAAATTTCCTTAATTAATTGATGCTTGACAATAGAATTGTTAATTACTTTAGAAAATTAATTTCTGATATTTTATATTTCTAAAATTATATATTGGAAATAAAAATTGATCGAATGATTCCCGAATCGTTTATTTCAACAAACCGTCATTTTTTTAAGCTACTCTTCTTTTCGTTTTTAAATTAATTTTTTACTGATAATAAATTTATATAGTAAATGATTACAAATTAACAGTAATAAATTTATATAGTAAATGATTACAAATTAACAGTAATAAATTTATATAGTAAATGATTACAAATTAACAGTATTTAGATTTCATTTTAATTTATTTGGCAAATTTAGCATTTTATAATTTCATCGAATTTATTTTTAAAATAATTCAAAAAAAAAATAAGAAAAAATGGAAAAATGATGAATATGCAACATTTGTGAGTATAATAATAAACTCTTTTAGCTTATTTCATATCAGATATGCAAATTTTTAATGAAAAAAAAACCATTTGAATTTTTAGTTTTGAAAATTTTTTTTGAAATTTCGCTTTCAGATAACAAAAAATTCTACATCAAATTAAAATTCCGTATTATTTTCTTTTTTTTTTCCATCTATTGAAAACTCTAAAATATAGTTTTATGAGAGAGATAGAGATAGAGAGAGAGAGAGAGAGAGAAAGAGAGAGGATTAATACTTTTATTTTAGTAAAAAATATAGATTTAAATATCTTTTGAAATTTTTTTTTTGAAATTTTATTTACCATTTACGGATAACTGAAAAATCAAAAATTAAAACTGTAAAATTTATAAATCATTTTTTTTTTTCATCTACTGACAACTCTAAAATATTTCTCCATAAATTAGATAGAGAGAGAGAGATAGAGGCAGAAGGAGAGAGAGAGAGAGAGAAGGAGAAAAAGAGAATTAATATTTTTATTTTAATAAAAAATGTAAATTAAAAATTTTTTTTTGCTACTTTTTGGGTTTTTTTTTGAAAAATATTAAAAAATTTTTGGGAAATTTTTAAAATTTTGTTTTCTTTTTTTTTCTTCCAATTTTTCTACATTTTTTTATTATCTGAAATTTTCGTTACAGATAACAGCTCCAAAAGTAAGCGCTGATGCAAAAGATGAAATTGAATTATTACGAGAAGGTGCGAAAAATATTCATGGCCAACAGATAAGAAAAGTTTAGATAGTAGCATGTGATATAATTTATTCAGGCTAATAAATATTCAATACTACATATGTATGTATATTGATAACGAATGAATTCGTTGATAATCAATTAATCACTTATAATCCTAAAAGCAGAATTAGTAAAAAATTGTTTAGCTAAATTAGTTTTACAATTAATTTGGTAAAATCATAATTAGATTTAGATTAATGTATTAGCATTAAGTAAATTATAAACATTCAATACTACATATGTATGTATATTGATAACGAATGAATTCGTTGATAATCAATTAATCACTTATAATCCTAAAAGCAGAATTAGTAAAAAATTGTTTAGCTAAATTAGTTTTACCAAATTAATCATAATTAGACATTCAATACTATATATATATATTATATAATAATTCCTAGATAATATATGTATTGATAGAATGAATTCAGTGATAATCAATTATCACTTATAATCGTAGCAGAATAGTAAAAAATTGTTTAGCTAAATTAATTTTGTCAAATTAGTTATAATTAGGTTTAGATTGATGAATTAACATTAAGTTAATTAATTTAACTAATTTTAAATCAATCTTTAATTGAATTAGTTTAACCATTTTAAATTAAATCGAAAATAATTGCTTTTCTTTCAGTCATCGTTAATTTCATTTGCATGAATAAATTTGCAGTAATGCAAAAATAATAATGATTTTTTTTTAGATTTGCAAAAATTTGCAAATTTAACTGATAAAATTCAATTTTTTCCTATCAATTTTTGAATCGTTTAAAATTTGTCAAAATAATCATAAGAATAAATTATTCTAAGATTTTATTTTACAAACTATTAAAAAATAAATATTAAATCGATTCATATTTATGATTTAATCAATTTTCTCGATCCATTTATTGATTTAATCAAATTTCTCGATCTATTTATTGATTTAATCAACTTTCTCGAATTTTTTTATGTACGGAATATTCTTAACGATATATCAATATATTGACTAATATATAGTTTTTACATAAAATGCATATCAGTTTTGATAATGATAAATTTTGCTTGATATTGTAATCTTTTATTTCATTTTTCGCTATGAGAATTATTAAACAAATATCATGTTGAAATTATATTATTAGAAAGAATTAAATTTTTTTTGCTTAATTAATTCCATTACACAATTTATTCATTTCATGTTGAAACAATAGCTACAATAAAAAATTATAATATTATAGTTGATTAAAAGAAACATTTTAAATAATTTGACGAAGAAATAAATATATGATTTGTTGGACATATCGTTCGGTTATTTTATTCTTTCATTTAATTTGCTCCTTAAAAAAAATAGGAATTGAATTACTGATTTATCATATTAAATGATAATTTAAAACTCATTTCGATTCATTTTGATTTTTGTAGCAAAAGAATTTTGTCAATAATAACTTTGTTAATTTACAACTTTAATTATTTGTTTAAACGATAAATTTAAGATTGGAATAATTTTTATCAGACAGATATCAATTAAAAATGCTATTATTATTCTTACTATCATTTATATTATTGATGTTATTATCATTGTCATTGTCATCATTATTGTTGTTGTTAATTATTATTACCACTATTATTATTATTTTAAAATCAAAAAATTAAATGATCTTTTTCTAATTAATGATGATAGGATATCATCATTATATTGATATGATTACCTTTCTAAAATACATCCACATAAGATTATGCAAAATTAATTATATGCTAAGTATTAATATCATCTATTATCAATTTATTATCATTATAATTTACCTAGAAAATTAAGCCATTCCAAATTTATAAATATTTGTCGTATACATAGCCTAAAATAATTCCGACGCTATATGATAAGGCGCATAAGGTACCACCAATCAATATTAAAATTATTTTACAATATCGGCGATGTCTATTGTTAGATATTATTATACCTGTAATATGAAATAGATTAATAGGAAATCATATAATGCTTTTATTCATATTTGATATTAGAATTAATTGGAATTTCAATGTCTATGTTTGCTATTTTGATCAATATTACGCCTTCAATATCGCTTATTTTTCTTCATATCTATTATCAAAATAATTATCACAACTGATATCATAATTCTAGTCATGAATTGAAGCTTTACAATGATGATTTGAATGTTATCAAGGAAGAAGAAATTATACTAGGATATTGCTCATTTGATTATAATAAGAAAAATAATTATTTACTGCTATTATCACTATTGTCACTGTCGATGTTGTTATTATTATTATCATCATTATTTATGCTATTATCACTATTGTTATTATCAATGTCATTATTATTATCATTATTGTTTTTAATGTTGCTATTATTATTATGCTATTGTCATATTTATTCGAAAATATTTTCTGTGATACTCCTAATCAGATCTTTTCTTAATTTATCGAATTGATACAATTAAAAAGATTAAAATAATTAGATAGTAATTAGAACAAATTGAGTGAAAATATGAGAGCTTAAAATTAATTGATAATAATGATAAAGCTAGATCATCCTAGGATAAATATTTGTTCATGATGTTGTATTCTTTTTAAGATAAAAATGATAACTATAATTTTCATTTTTTGATAAATTATTTTTTTTTTTTTTTAGAATAAATAATATCTCGAGAATGACGATATCTATAAAATGTTTATTTTTTCCAAATCTATTAATTCTATTCTTAAATTTTTTCAGATTAATTGATTAATCTATTAACTGTTAAATTTCTTCCGATATCTGTAATTGTTTTATTCTAAATGATTTTTCAAATTTATCTGTATTTTTTTGTATCGTAAAAATTTTTAGTTTTTTAATCAGTTTCATAATTATACTATTTTTTTATTTTGAATAATTGTTAAATTTTAGGATAAGAAATTTAATGCAAAACTTTTTAATCTTTGATATTTTATTCATATCATCGATATCATCATTCGTTGCTTTATCATTCGATGGTTTAATTGATGAATCAATTAGTGATGTTGTATCAGTTTCGTTTTTTCTATTTTGAATACAATTACTAGGATCAAAATATCCACTCGGAATAAATTTATTGTTATTATTATCGTTGTTATTATTATCGTTGTAATTGTTATTGCTATTTTTGTTGTATTAATTTGAAAATATTTTGAAAAATTTTTTTGCGTGAAATTTTCAGTTCGATTTGATTGCAATGATGTTTGCAATGATGGCGATCGTGATGGTAATACTTCAAATGATCGAGCAATCTTTCATATTCTGGCATTATTCTATAAATGAGCAAAAAAAAAAAAAAAAAAAAATGAATAATAATTAATTCTTAAAAAAAAAAAAAAAAGACATTCAATAAATCAAATATCAAAAAAACTCAGAATATTGTCTTTCTATTTATGAAATTAAAAAAAATTGGAAAGTTTAGTTTGAAATTTATTAAACTTTTTTCATTTTATTTTTTTTTTTTTTTTTTTCAATTTATCACTAATTTTTTCATTTCGTTCAGATTAATGAATCGAATATATTGAAATATATTGAATTCAATCGAATGTATTCATTTCATATATTCAATTTTGGAAAAATTTAAAATTCAGATTTGTCTAAAATTTAGATTTACTAATAAAATCAATAATTTACACTGTATTTTACTAATTTAATTACTGATTATTTTTGGGAAGTTTATCAATGCTTTGAATCTCATGACATTTTAACTATTTGAAAGGTATAATTTAACCAGAAATGATTTGATAACTAAAAATTTAAATTTCGTTGAAAGTCTATTCGATCGATTTAAAATTCATGCTATCTTACAATTATTTGTATTATTGAAAATTTAAAAATCCCTCATTCAAATTCCTTTAAAGTGTATTCTTTTTTTCGATTATAAAATTTAATTACCTTAATTTTTATTACCTTCACGTATTGAACGTTCAATGGATACTATTAAAAAAACAATGCCTCGGTTCTAAATAACTTCATGTTTATATAATATTATCAGTAATTTGAATATTGAATATTTCATTAATTTAAATATTGAACATTATCACTGATTTGAACATTGAATATTTCAGTAATTTGAATATTGAACATTATCACTGATTTGAACATTGAATATTTCAGTAATTTGAATATTGAACATTATCATTGATTTGACCATTGAATATTTCAGTAATTTGAATATATTTTTTTATGATCGATATAATATCGTTTAAATAATAGATAAAATAATAGATATTGTATTACAGATTATCACTTACGTGTGACATAAATCATGACGTACGTGAAATGAATTTTGTTATGTAAGATTTGTGTGCTATATCATTGATATTGATAGATGATTAATTTGATTAGCAAATGTGCATTATTTATTTCTGTTAAAACTTTGATGATTTTGTTGTTTCTCCAAACATTCGTTGATTATTTTGCAAATATTGCGCCTAACAAACTAAATGAAATCTCTTGGCTTTTTTTTAATAGATGTTAACATGGATAATTTTGTCAATTTACATGCAATTATTATTCTCTCGATAGTATCAATTTCAGTTTTTTAATTTACATATAGAAATATCAGTTGATTGATAGTGTTTTATCATAATGATATCCACTTTGCAAAAATTAAAATAAAATCAACAATTTCCAATGAATAAAAATTACATTCAGTTTATCACACATTTTAATTGATAATTTTGATATTTGGTAATTTCGAAATATCACTATTTATTACACACTTTCTTTATCAGTAAATTATGTTTTTATCTTTTCCATCATTTTTTTTTTTTTTTGCATTAAATTAATTATTCAAATAATCTGTCCAAAAATCATTGTTATTTACAAATGACAATTTCTAAAGGAAAAAAAAACGATAAGACAATGTTATCTATCATTTTATCATATTAATCTTATCGTAACAAACAAAACAATCTTTCATATTGTGCAACGATTCAAGTAATCATACATTCAACAATTAGAAAAACCTGATAAATGCTAAATAGATGGCTTCCTCGGAAATTTTATCATTTTATAATAATGATGCTGTAAAAATAGGTAGTTTAAGAAGAATAAAGAAACTTAATACAAATGAAAAATATGATATATATATCATATTTTTATCATTCTAATCACTACTGATTAGTAATCTGTCTAATGTCAGCATCATTGGTATAATAAGAACATAAGAGATGCTAGTAACAACTATTACCTGTCTGGTTTGTTTTGTTTTACCTTAATGAATGATTAGCCCGATTGTCAAGACTGTATGTTCGATTGTTTCTATTGGTAATATTTTGGGTGTCAAATAAGATGGATGGCTATTATTAGCCTCGTCATTTTTTGGAATCGTCGTTCGAGTAGCGACAATATATCGTTATATAAATGCGATAAAATTGCATGCATATTCATATTTGAAATGACAAGTTTAAATTTGCATAAATTGAACATAGAATTCAAAAAATGAAATAACTTAATTTTGAAATCGAAATGTTATAAAATCATCATCGAATGACTTTGGAGTATAATTAATGATTAGTAATCTGTCTAATGTGCAAAATAATATGTCAATAATATTATATCACCTTTTATCTTTCTGATCATTACTGATTAGTAATCTGTCTAATGTCGGCATCGCCGGTATAATAAAACTGCAAAAAACATTAGGCAGTATGAGGGAAATATTACCTGTCTGGTTTGTTTTGTTTTACCTTGATGAATGATTGGCCTGATTGTTAGGACTGTATGTTCGATTGTTTCTATTGGTAATACTTGAAGAGAACAAAGTATAACGGAACTGGCTATTATTAGCCTAGTCATTTTTTTGAAATCGTCGTTCCAACAACGGCAATATATCGTTATATAATGCAATAAAGTTGCATGTATTGAAATGTTGAATTACATAAATTAAGCATAGAATCGAAGAATGAAATGATAGCCTAATTTTGAAATCAAAATAAACAAGCAACTTGGAGATAGTAAGTAAATATTATCAAATTGTTAGCATGAAATTTTGAAAGTGAATAGACGATATTTTCTTAAGATTAAAATAATAATTTCTTCTGATATTGATCCTGCCAAATATGTACAGTAATCATTTATTTTCCTGGTTAATTCCTCTTGATACAAAATTTTTTTTTTAGCATTTAAATGATTGAATTAGAATTTCTTCTTCTTGAGACTGTTTTGCGCTCTTGAGATATAGCTCGAAGTCCAAAGTAATTATTGCTAAAAGAAACTTGAAAATAAATCAACAAAAAAAAAATCATAGATTGGAAAATAATTGCAAATATACTTGACAAATAATCGATCAAATATCCTTAGCCATTTTCTTTTATTAAATTTGCGATAACTAAATGCTTATGCAATTCCTTTTTTTAATTTCAATTTTCGAGTTCCATTCTTAAGTACTAATTATTCCGTTGATTGTATAGTGGAAATATTTGCTTTAGTTATGTGTACAAAGAAAGTCTGAACGAAAACATCAAATAGTTCAGTGAAAATACTCATATCTGAAAATAAAATACATAAGAAAAAAAAAATACTTTCTTTTTATCTTTCGGGCATTAAAAGATTGTGCATTACTGAAGAAACTTTTATTATCATTGGGATGAACGATTCTTGTTTTTTGTTTATATTCTTCTTATCTTTCAGACATTAAAGTTATAAGGATACTTAACTAATCAAAAGATGGGTAAAGGAAAGCGAATTGAACGTAGAATTCAATATATAAGGTATAATAGAATGATTCTTTTTGTGAAAATTCTAGCATTGAAATTTGCAAAAGAAATTAAAAGATTTTTAATTAATAGACAAGAGATTTGTTTGCAATAATTTTGCAGCCTTTTTACAACTTTTCTTCTTTGTTATTTTAAAAAAACATTTTAAATTTTCATAAAATTGCTTGAAAAAATATTTTTTTTATAAATGTTTTTTCTTTATATTTGTTAAAATAAATTAAAATAAATTGTGAATTGATACAGCTACACGAATTTTTCATCCCAATGATAATAATTATCACAGTATATGCATTTGTAGCAAAAATTTGTTGTTTATGTCTCTGTAAATGACTGAAGTAGAATGAAAGAATTATTCAAAAAGAAATTATAAATTTTCTTGAAAAGCTATAACTGTTTGAAAAACTATGTGCTGAATAATGGGAATTTACCGCAAAAATCACGGTAAGAGTGAAGAAAAAAAAGCAACGAAAACAAAGGACATTATCGTTTTTTTTTTTTAAAAAATCATTTCTATTTCCAAAAATAATTTTTAAATAGAAATGCTTTGCTTTTTACCAATCGATATAGAACTAATGCAAAATTAATTTTTAAAAATAATATTTTTTTTATAATATTAAGTCAAATTCATTATTCAGTTAAAAAGAAAACTTTAAAAATAAATTTAATAAAAATTTTATTTTTGTGTAAAATTCATTTTGTCAAAAAAAATAAAAAATTTCTTTCTTGCAAGGAAATATGCTTTAAAATGCTAATTTGTTTCAATTATGGTTGATGAAAAGGAATAATCGACACTTTTGGAAACTTTTTTTTCTATAAAATGAAAAAAGATTATTACTATTACTCAGAAAAATTTGCTACAGCAATAATTTTTGGCAAAAAATTAATGATAACAAAATGATATTCGATATATTAAAAAGCGTACAGTCTGTAAAAATTTTAGGTGCTGAATTAAGAGTATATTCTTATAAGCTTTAAAATTATTCATTTTTTCGATTTATTCATATTTGTGAAACTAAAGTAAACACTAATATCAGCCATATAAATAATATGATGATTAAATCAAATCTATTTTGAGTTTTTCATTGATTAAAATCTATGCTTGTCAGATGAATTAATTATTTAAGCACTTGATCAAATAATCATACTCTTTCTATTCATCATTATCTATGTTTAATTCATTTTATCCGAATTATTTGATGAATTTTAAAATTTTCCAAAATTAATGAGAACAGTGTTGGAAACAAGCAAATTGTATCGTTTTTCAGTCTTTTTAATAAAAAGATAATATTTCCGTAACACAGATAAAATTTAGACACATTTGAAAGATTGAAATTTGACGACAAAGAAATGGCTAAGATGTTTCAAACTTAACTTCAAAAATTTTCAAGTATATTCCTTTAAATAACTATTTTTTAAAATATTTGGAGGAAAGGAAAAATTTTTCAGGAAATTCCAAAATAGATAATTATGGCGTATCAGTTATGTCAGCACTATTGCACTCTCATCTGCTAAGAATTGTTTAATGCCAGTCAGTATCTTTGTTCTGCTTTAGTCTTCTGCCGAAAATATTCCTACGACATACACAGCTGTTGTTTCTATTTCTTCGCAAAATCCAAAGTTTTTGTTTATTAAACTTGTTTGCAGTCTTTTCAATAATTGTTTACAAACCTCATCAATAACAAATCTTCACGGTTACAATGCTAATATTTCTAGATAATCATTTATTATTGAAAGCATTAAAAGGTTTGAGATAAATTGGAATTTTTCTTTTTTTTTGAATTTTGATTAGTCAATAAATTCAGTTCAATAGCTTTTACAGTTATACTATTTTTCCATTCATCTCGGTTTCTTTGACTTTCATTATTTTCTCGTTTCCTCAGGTATCATGAGAATTTTGGAGTACATAATGAGGCAATTATATTCGGTACTGGGAATGATTAGAGAAATTGTGGGACGAAACATTTTCAACTCGGCCTCGAATTTTCCGTGAATAATAACGTCTTGCTTGCTTGCTTGAATGAAGCGTAGACATTAAATGTGTGCTCCAAGTAGGCCATTTTTGAAGAATTAATGTTTGGAATAAAGAAAAAGGAGTTAGGGCGATTAAATATTTTTTTCCTCTCCTCAGCAGACATTAATTCCTATTGGACTAAAATTGATAGCTGTGATTCTTGCATTATCGATTGACTTATAAATTTAATTCAAAATTCTATTGAAAGATTGCGATATGTCTTCTGTCTGAATGTACTAAAAACATTGGAATAAAATGAAGAGGTGCGAAGAACACAATAATATTTCGATAAACAAAATTGGATCATAATATAAATTTAAAAAAAAGAAATATTTTAAGATGCTTCTAGATAAATTATATCAGTGATCTGTATATGATAATCGCAAGGTGGCTCAAATCCAATTGTTCGTGAATAAAAAGCATTCGATACTTAATGCATTTGAATATTTGTTTGAAATTGCTACGAGTTATTATAAGTACTAATTATTATTGATAATATTATTACTTTACAAACAAGAAATCTTTGACACTGAATGTCATTTATTATTATTGATGACAACATAATTTTTAACTCATGCATGACTTAAATTAAAATTTCTGACCATTATCACTATTTTCAATGACTAAAAAATATATATACAAAAAACAAAACATTCCTATTATCTTCTTTCCTTTCCAATCCTTTGATATTATGAAGAGAAATAATTCTGGATCTCTTAATTTAAATTATATTAATTATCGACAAATCGAGGAAAAGACACATCTGATTAATGTAATTATGCGTGTTTCAAGTCGCTCAGAAATTATTCAATTTTTACTTTCAACATAGCACAATTTTTTAGGATGTCTAGAAGGGATGGATTAATTCCAATTATCCGATAAAAACTGGAATCAAGGACGTTTTATCAAAGTATTAGGACTGTAAATATAGGCAGATTGATAATCAGAGTAAAAAAATACCCATAAAGAAAGGATCTTTATTTTAACTATAAATCAATTATTGAATATAAAGGATGTTTGAGACCCAGATCTATCACGATATTTTGCCGCTGCGAGGTCGGCAATTCCAAAAAATGTCAAGCCAAATAATAGCCATTCACTTCAAACAATTTCTCAGCTATTATCAATGCAAACAGTCGAACATACAGACTTAACAGTTAGTCCAATCATTCATAAGGGAAATTTGCAAAACAAACAAACCATTCAGATAATAGCAGTGTATTATTCATACAACTTTTTCACTCTTAGTATCCTAACGATGCCAACTTTAGACAGATTATTAATCAGTAATAATCAGAAAGATAAAGAGGAAATATAATATTACTGACATATTATTCTCCACATTAGACAGATTACTAATCATTAATTATACTCTAAAGTCATTCGATGATGATTTTATAACATTTTGATTTCAAAATTAAATTGTCATTTCATTTTTTGAATTCCATTTTCAATTTATTCTATGTTCAAATTTAAATTGAATTCTATATTCATATTTAAACTTATCATTTCAAATATGAATATGCATGCAACTTTATCGCATTTATACAAGATGTATTGCCGCTATTCGAACGACGATTCCAAAAAATGACGAGGCTAATAATGGCCATCCATTTTGTTGGAAGCAATCGAACATACAGTCTCGATAATCAGGCCAATCATTCATTAAGGTAAAACAAAAGAAACCAAACAGTAATAACTGTCATTAGAACGAAAGATGACAAAAAGACGACATATATTATTGACATGCAAATTCAATGTGATGCACAAAACAGAGACCTTAACTTATTTAAATTTTAGTTCTATACTCTTTTATATTTTTGTCATAGGTTTTTTTTTATAAATGTTAATTTGTTTGAAATCTATTCAGCATAATATGCATAAATAAAGCCGATAATTTCTCCTAAATTACATCACTAATCTAATATATATTTTGAAATTGATAAGATGTGTTAAAAAAAATAAAAAAACGTAAATAAATTTTTTAATATGTTTTAATATGTGTTACTACTTAATTATTTACTTTAAATTTTAATCTTATTTAGGGTTGAAATGATAAACATGAAAATGTGGAATAAATTTTTTAATATTATAATATTTTGAAATAGTAACACATGTATGAAAAAAAATTATGAATTATATTGATGTAATTTTTTTTTTGGAAACTTTTGAACCTTTTGTTAGTTGAATTTTAAGCGGTTCTTCTTCCTCTAATATTAGTTTCCGATAATTTATAATTTCAAAATTTATGAATATATCTTTTTTTTGCTTATCATGGATTAACAGTCTTTTAATTGCGTAAAATTTTTTATTCAATCTTCTCATGTGCATAGCTAAATTTAATGGTACCGCTTGAGATCTTTTCGAATGTTTTTTTCATCTCTACTTCTTTCAGAATTGGAACAATTAAAAGTCAGGTTAGCATTTCATCATGCAATTTTAAGTATCTAACAATAATTTATCAATAAAGAATAGAGAACTAGTACATATAGCTGATACTTATTATACTTTCACTATTATCTGTAATCCTATAGTATTTTCTTATTATCAGTTATTTTTATAAAATTTTTATTAAATTTTTTCTTCTATATTTGCCATCTTTTCAGCTGCTAATTTACAACTTTCCGACTTTAATAGATAACTTTTAAATTAACTTATAATCTTTCGAAAATCGCTAATCCACATAATGTTTCATCTGAATTACTTTTTTTTTTCATATAGCTTTGTAAACTACGAAGAAACGTTTAAATTTTAAATTGGTTATAAAAGAAGATCCTTCAATTAAAATATAACTAATTTTGATGACATATATTGTTTGATTTAAAGTCAATTGACTTTAATTCTTTCGGACGTAGTTGAACTATTTAAACTAATTGTGGCGTACAATGGATCTCGAGCATTAGCGCTTTTTTGCTCTAAATCTCGTGTGTTAACTTTTTTGCTCTTTTCTGAGCATATTTTAAAGAAAATTTTTAAATAATTACTATTTAAATCAAACGAATATTCAAGTAAATAAATTGATTGAATCAATAACAAGTGGTTTTGCTAGAAGATTAAACTGATGAAAACAAAATAATAAAAAATAAAACTTGAAATGTTACTAAATAATACTTGGATATAGCAGTTTATGAGGCTAAATAATTGCTCCTGAAATATTGAGCAAAAAAAATATTCAAAAAAATTTGTATAATCATATAGAATAATATACTTACTTTTTCTCAGGTTGAATATTCAACTGTAATTCTTCTTTTTGACCTTTTCGCTATCTCCTTTAAATTGACCCTATAAAATTTATTCAGTTATGCAAAAATCTTCACAATCTTTCGATTTTATGTTTTGCGTTTGTTTTTTTGAAACAGCATCGGGCAAAACTTTAACTTGATAGGAAATAGTTGACATATTCTTAATTGTGAACATCATTCTTTCTCGACCTACTCTCTGCTTTTAATTCTATTTTAAGTTTTGCTTTCAACTTTGTTTCCAACTTCTGAACTGTTAATTGTTTATCTTCCTTCCTACATGAATGATTCCTGAAATCAAAAAAATTTTTTTTTGCTATGAAATCTTTAGGCAACATTTTGATTAGAAGCACACATGAAGTACTAATTTTAAAATAATTCATAAGGTAACAAATAGGCTTCATTCCTATATTTGTTTTATTTCTAAACAAAACGAAAGGTCAATAAATAATAGTTCAAAAAGTTTAGAACAATTTACTGTAAATGTTTTTCCAGATTCTCATACTGCATCTTACTTAAATGATTAGCTTTTGGTCGGATTTTCGAAATTTGAAATTTATTTTTTGCCACTGCATTTTACAAAGTAATTTTCAAATATTTTAGTGAACATATCGCAGAAAATAATTAATATTTACTACTAATTTATTTCTAAAATAGAGTTGGACATACCATAGAATATTTCTGATATGCCATGAAAATATGATCAAAGACAATTTTGTCAAAATAATTTTTCTCGAATACTGAAAGATAGATTTTGCAAAGACAAATTATAACAATTGTACGATTTTTAAGAACTGGTTTATCATCCAATCTATTATATTTTTTTGTTCGATTTTTTTTTTTTTCAAAAGAGCATACGGCGCATAATATTTTCCGTAAAAAATTTTTAAAGAGCAAAATTCAAAGATTATCCTCATGTAATTATAAACTATCATTAGTCGTCCGAAAAATTATCTTTTTATGCTATCAGTGCAAATTAGCAATATTATCAGCAAAGATCTTAATCATCATCAATGCAATATCTGAAAAAAAAATTAGAGAAAAAAAAAGAGATATTTATGATAAGAATTTTTTAGCATTATTTTTAAAAAGCTGGAGATTTCCAGGTTAATCAACAAATACAAAAAATTTTAAATCGCTAATTAACTCCTGCTAACTAACAATGAACCTGTATAAGCAGTTCATTTAATATTTAATTTTATATTCAGTATTTTGTTTCCGATTATCTTCTTTTGGTGATTTCCCTTTTTTGGTTCATAAATTTGAAAAATATGTCATTTTAAATTTTTGTATAATTCAATTGATCAACAACAAAATAGTAAAATGGAGAAAGGTATAAATTGAAGGGAACCTGAATCGATATAAAAAATCTGAAATCCAAGTATTCTCTGCGTAACATAAATAATGAAACAAAAAAAAAAAAATCAAACCTACTCAATGCTATAAAAATGCAATATAAAGTTCCATGCGAAATTAAAACTTTTAAATACTTCCCAAAAATTTGGCTCGCAAAATTAAAATAAAAATTTATCTGTGTATAAAGAATTTTAAATTATTTTAAACAAAACATAATCTTTCGTTGATTCAAAATAAGTTAAAATTTTAATGTATTTGTCGAAATCTCAAACAATTCGTTCCGCTCAATGATTTCTATTCACACATTTCAACATTCATCTTTTCTACCATCAAAAATTTCAACTGAGATGTTGATATTTTGATATGTTGATTTTCTTGTTGATTTTTATTCGGTAAACGGTAGAATGAAACTTCGGATAGAAAAAAAAGCTTCGAATTGAACATGAAGTAATTTGAGATTCAGTATTTTACCGTTCGCTATGCAACATAATCAAAGATTGATGTCAATTTATCATATCACAAACAGCAAATTTAATCTAACTAAATTACGATACTGAAATTCATAGCTAGCTTATAAAAAAGTGAGCTAAAATTTTATCAGTTAAAATTTTCATCATTCTTTGGAGATGTCAAGTTGAATTAATACTCTTGTCTCATCTCAATCTCTTTATCTTTTAGATGATATATTACTAATATGGAAAATAGTCAAATTTTGCATCGAGAAAAAACCATTTAATTTTATCGAGTTTTGTTTATCGAAGCCAAATTATTTTTTTTTTTTTTCGAATCAATTTAGGAAACTTCAAATTCTTGCTGATAAATATTGATTCTGTTAAAAATTATTCAAATCTTCCTGATAAATATTGATCCTGTTAAAAATTATAATGCAAGAAAATTGCATCATTCATATAATTAATATTTTATACCACTAATAATTTATTTGTTAATTACACGATAATAGATATACAAGATCAGATGCGCAAAACAAGTTATTGATAAAATGTGAAAGAAAAGATTTTCGCTATTGATAAAGGAATAATAAACGGGTAATAAAATTTATCCTGTTTCGAGAATAACATGACAATTTGAAGACGACAATATCGAAAACTGAGAGACTGGTTATCAATCACCTATTCGTAGATACTGAAGTCTTTTGTTGTTATTTCTCTTATCACCTTTCTTCCACGATTACATCATATTTAGCAAATTCCTATAAATAGTGATCACTTTCTTAATTACATGATTTTTTCAACTCTTTAAAATTTTATCACTTTGTGCGTGAATTCCGGAAATGATTCGTACGATTACTGTTATTTTTGTATTACTTGGATTTACCACTGCTTTTCATCGTATGTTTTCATTTTTTCTAATTTGTTTAGTTTCAACAATTACTGATAAATGATATGATTTGTGAAATTTCATTTCTTATAGAATATCGAAAATTGGATTGTACAGTAAATGATAAAGGAAAAAGTGGTCAAACACGAAAAATTGGTTGTCATTTGGTGTTAAAAAATGAAGAATTTGAAACAGGTAGAAATGCACCAGAAGGATCCGGCTGCTATACAGTTAGTGTATTTTTATTTTTACTTTAAAAAATGAAATTTATTTTATTGCATCCAAATGCAATACTAAAATTGTTGCTGAAATTATGATATGATATGATAAAACTGATAATCTAATTCAACGGATAAAAGGAATCATTTTGAAAAAATTGCTTGAAGTCTTTTTTTTTTTTGTATCTTTGAATAATCCATTTCGAATTTTTATAATTTTCAGTTATTACCAAAATTTCGTTCAATTTTAAGAGAATTTTTCATTAATTTCATTTAAAATAAAATATCATGAAAATCGAATTGCTCATAATATCATCATTAGTGATTATAGAGGATAGATTTCAATAAAAATCAAAGACATCACATTGCAATGATAATTTATGATTGAATCTTATCACATGAAATAGTAGTTATCCTATTGATTATATTTTCTAAAATAGCAAATGATGATTTTAATGCTATAAATGTTCAAAGTAAAAATAACTTGTAATAAATTTAAATCAAAAATATTATAGAATTAAATTAAATTAGCATTTCGAATTGAGAACTGAAGTAAACAAATAAAGCTTTTTCATTCTAATCAATTTAATTTGTACCTTTATATAATAGAAAAAATGTTTTCGAAACAAATATTTATGAAACTTTTTAAGTTCAAGTCCTTAAAACAATTTTATTTTTTACAGAAATAATAAAAAAAATCTTACAATAATTCAAAATTTCAAATTGACGAATGAAAATTGATATTTTAAGAAAGGATAATTAATACACACTAATCTTTATTGTTTTAAAATAGTTTATCGTTGTTGAACAAATTAAAGATAAAAAAAAATTGCACTACTTTAGAAGTAAAATAATCAAATAAAGATATTTTTAAGTGATAAATTAAAAATTTAATATCAACGTGTAAATGAAAATTTCATCTGATATCAATTGTGCAAGTCTATTTTTAATAATTTCTAATTTTTTTTTTTTTGCTTAAATTTGTTTGTTGTTTTTTTTTTTTTTTATAGGAAGGTTCAGGTGAAGATGCAAAAGTTCATTGCGCCATTGTTTGTCCAAATGCGCATTCGGTATTTCATTCAAAATCGTTGAGAGACAAAAATTGCTTTAAATTCATTTCATACGGGGTAAATTTCATTAACCTATTTCATTTTAAATACTTAAAATTTGTATTTAAAAAAAAATTTATTTTTTAAAATTAACAATCAGAAAATTATCTTTCGAATATCTAAAATTATTTTTCGAATATCTCTTCGAGAAGTATCATTTGTTTGATATATCAGATCATTTATTCTTTGCTTGAAACTTTTCTTCTGCAAAATTTAAAATATTTCGATTATAGCTTGTTGAAAAAGATGGCGATTGGTATTTATGGCGATCGGGAAAATGTCTCGAGAGTCAGATAGTATTCGAAATTGGATGCAAATTTGATGATCCATTTGAAAATCAATTTCCTGATGATAGTGTAATTTTTAAACATTTAGCTACTAGAATTCGAGCTTTTTAAAAATAACCGATCGAGATTATGCTAAATTCTTATGCTCTAGGTTTTCTCATTTACCATAGCCAAATAGCATTTTAAAAGGAAATTTTGACCTCTAACCTCGTTTAATTCATACATTTTCATAATTTCATTCTTGTTGCAAGAATTTAAATTTTGTTTTGCACAGATTTTACTGATACAATAGTTATAATTAAATATTTGAATATGTTATTATTCCTAGAGTATCAAGCGAAATCGTCATCATGAAATTTACACAAAATTTGAAAATTATTCTAAGTTTGTTTTTTTATTTTAAGTTCTTAGAAAATTGTTCTGAGTTTGTTTTTTATTTTAAATAATAAAAATGTGTAGTTATTTTTTTCATTTATTTTTATTACAATTAATAATTTTCCTTTTTTCTTATTTCCATTTTCATAAATTTCGTCATATTTTGAAATACCTGAAAATAAAAATGTTATAAAATTATTAAAAAAAAAAAAACGAAAAACTTGTTTTTATTGAATCTTGCATTGAACTATATGTATTGAAACCATTGAAGAATTACTAATCTTCATGAAAAAATAAAAATTTTTAATTAGGAAATAAAGATTATCAAAATCAATCATATTTAGAATACATGATGCAACCAACTCTATCTTATCATGATAATAGGTTTACAAGTTGCAGATAAGACAACTACCTCAGGTAATTTGCTTTAAAGCTAAAAAGACAGAAAAAAAAAGTAAATAATACTTATCGCCTTGGATATTTACAGGCCAGTAACAACTTTTTGTGCCCAGAAACAGCTTGAAGTGCTAGGACATTAAATTTTTCATTTTCAATTAAATCATTTCAATAATTTTGCCAACGAAAAAGTTTGCTTTCATTCATTGATATCATTTTGTTTAAGTTACTTTCAAAAAGATAATAATTGATATTTTATAATTTTTGACTAAAAAACGATTTTATTCATATGATCAGAAGAGAAAAAAATGAGCAAAAGAAACTTAATGATAAGAGCAAAGAAAGAAATTAATGATAAGAACAAATTAACGATAAATTTACGAAAAGACGAAAATTTTCCAAACGATATAAAATTAAAAAAAATAAAAATAAAAATCTTATTAAATAAAATTTCCGCATTTCAAGTAAATTATTTCAGAACAGTTTTACGAATTATTCCTCTCCAAAAAATAAAAATAATAAAATTATTTAATTCTATTCATCCCTTGACGTAAAAAATACTTAATGATATTGATAATTATTTGATAAGAAATAAAAAAAAAATACTTGGTGATAATGATGATTATTTGATAAAAAAAAATGCAACTAAAAATAAAACAAAAAATTTATGCTTTCTTATATTTCGCATAGCAAAATTTTGGTATTTGAATTTTCCTTTTTTTTTTTCTTTCGCTCATCTATTCATTACCAACCAATTTTTTAATATTTTTATTAATTAAAATTTTTAGATTCATTCAACAATAAATCACATAAATTAAATTCACAAATATAAACGTTTAAAAAAGTTTAATAAATCTCTTGCTTAATACGAGAATAGTTATGCTCTCGAATAACGGTTCATAAAATTAGTATAATTTAATTCGAAAATATATTTTGCTAATTATCGATTAATAATTAAAAAAAATGTCGCTTTTGCCAATGAAAAAATAAAATTTACTTTATTTTTTTAACCATAAAAATTTTTAAAGTTGCAAATTTAAGCAAAAATTTTTTTGAAAAAAATTTTTTTTTCCATTTTTTATATTTGCCATTTATATAATTATTAATTTTTTTAGTATTCAGTTTTTAGTATTCAATTATTTTAAATATACTTTTTAGAGTAATGAATTATCCGAAAATATCAAAACTATTTTATAGCAATGCAATATCCATTAAGTAATTTTATCATCAAATGATATCATCAAAGTTTTGTGTGATATTTTATTTCATCATCTTTTATCATGAAAGTTTTATGTGATATTTTATTTCATTATCTTTTATCATAAATGCTTTATGTGACATTTTATTTCACCATCTATATCTATTGTAAATTAATGCAGCATATAATTTATGTTTTAGTTGTGTGACAATTTTTTTGCGCAATATAAGAGAAGATATGGCATTTCGCAAAATGATAATTATTTTCAATCATTCAATTTTTAGATCAATTCATTTATCAAATTGTTACGTTTTTTTTCCGTAATTTTCAACCAATTATTTGATAACACATTTGAGCATTTCGACAATTTCCCTATATGATTGTTAGAAAATAATTCTCGGGAGTTATTCTCGAGATCAATCATTGTCGATCGCTAATTAATTACGTTTTTAATCTTCAAAGCTTTCAATATCACCTATAAATTTATTCGCTCAATTTAAAATAAATTGTTAAATAAACGCTGAAAAAAGTTTTGAAAATAATTCTCCAGAATTATTTTCTGCTAGTTATGACTGATCATTAATTAATTACACTTTTCATCTCTTCAAAATTTTCAATTATCATTCACAAATAGTATTCGCTTAATCTAAAATAAATTATAAATAAATGATGAGAAAAGTTTGAAAGCAAGTCTCGAGAATTACTCTCGTCAACCATAAGTGATCATTAATTAATTATAATTTTCATTTTCAAAGCTTTCAATTATCAGTTACAAATATTACTTGCTTAATTTAAAAAGATAAGAAAAAATTAGCAGGTAAGAGAGAAAGAAAGGTGAAAGAGATTAAAACAAACAGCAATTTAAATTATATATATTATATAAGACAGGTATACTGAATTCAATTATATATTAATATTAAAATAGCTAATTTCAATTATACAAAAAAAAAAAAAAAAATTGAATAATTCTAGGATTGATAGTAAAAAAATTTTAAAATTAAAAAGTTTTGGTCAAACTTTTTTTCTAATTTTTTTTAATTTTTTTTCTACAAATGGCAATTTAGATGGATGAGAAAATTAGCGTAAAAATGAAGAATTAATTTTTCTAAAATTTAATCATTCATTTTATGCCATCACTAAATGTTACCTATTTTTTATAAAATTTACATTAATTTTGTAAGATTCAAAAAAAAAAAAATAAGCAAAAAAATATTGGCTAAATAATATTAATAATACGATATGCTATTAATTTAGAATTGCAAAAAAAAAAAAAACTTTTATCAAATAAAATAAAATATTATTTAGTTAATCAAATTCAAAATAAATATTTGATATTTTTTGTTTTTATTTTTTCGTTTCTTTGTTATTATTTTTAATAAAATATTAAATTTCAGCAATTTAATTCAAAAATTCCTTTTTTTTTTTTTTGTTATAAAATTTTGCAACATAAGAATCAGTAAAAGTAATTGTTTAAAATTGAAATTGCTGCTTGAATTGAGTAATTTGTAAATTCATTTTTCATCTAATAGATTTAATCAAATGGCAGAAAAATTACCTTTTTTTATTTTAATTTACCTACTCAATTAATCAATTAGGCGAAAATTATATATTGTGTTCGAATCATTAATTTTTCTTATTTGTTCGAGGTCAAATGAACATTTCATTAATTCATATTTTTAGCAAAAACTTGATTTTTACTTGACCTCCAACATCTATCTTGATTTTTACTTGACCTCCCAACATCTATCTTGATTTTACTTGACCTCCAACATCTATCTTGATTTTCACTTGACCTCCAACATCTATTTATTAAAGTTGTAGAAATGACATATATATATATATAATTTGTATTTTCTATTTTCTAAGATACAATTTAGTTATACAAATTCCAATATATGTAATTATCAACAAAGATAATTATATGATAAAAATGAGAAAGTTATTTTAATAAAGTGTTTATATAATTTTAAAACATTTTCATGGTTATTTTTAAATAAATTATAATATTGATAATAAGTTGCAATATTGATTAAATAAATTATAAATTATAATATTGATTAAATATGTTATAATTGATTAAATTATTATAAAATAAGATTCCAATTGAATTCGCCTGGATGTAAATTGATAAGAATTAGTAATGAAATATTTTTATCAATAGTGATAATAATTTGATGAATGATTGATAAATTCCAGTAACGAAATCATTTTCATTTTCTAGAATTGCACCAAATGGCGATGATAAATGTCATATTTAAATTACAACAATAATGAGTAAATGCAAGAAAATTGTTTGATAATTTTTTATTCCTATTTTATTAACAGTAAGCATTTGAAATATATTGTTATCAGTGTAATTCATATCTCATTAACTCAAATAAGTTATGATATTGATAACAAATTATAATATTGATTATGATCATTGATTATAATCAATGTTAATCAATGTTACATCATTTCTTGAATTATAATTATTCCATCTGTGAAAAATTTTTAAAAAAAGTATAAAATGAATTCATGCGCATTATTAAGTGATAAATCACGTAATTTAAGCGTATTCACGTTTAGCATAATTAAGCACGTTAACCTAAATTTTTTTTAAATAAAGGAAAAAATATATTTAATCAATATACGGATTTGATATATATATTGCTATCAGATTAAAATTTACTTTTCTAATATTCAAATATTAAAAGCATTTTTGAGCATTTAAGCTTACGTGCCTAATTATGCTAAACGTGAATAGGTTTAAAATTAAATTACGTGATTACGTGATTTATCATTTAATGAAATTTTGCATAATTTTCAAGTGCAATTGAATACGCATTATTGAATGATAAATCACGTAATTTAAATGTTTTCACGTTTAGCATAATTAAGCACGTAAGCTTATAAATTTTTTTTTTTTTAAATAAATGAAAAATAAATATTTTTTCATTTTTTTTTCTTTGATTTTTATTGTAAAATTCTATTTATTGATTTATTTTTTGAAAAATTTTCCATTTATAAGTTTGCATTATTGATGGCTACAAATGAAATAATTATATTTTATAATATAAACCAATTTTCGTAAAATCTTTCCAACAAATGAAATAATTATTTGCTGTTATAATATATATATTTATATATATATGTGTGTGAGAAAAATTTTTTAAGAAAAATGCTATACATTATTTTTTTGAATTATAATTATTCCATTTGTGAAAAATTTTTTAAAAAAAAATTATCAAATATTTTTGCATATTTTAAATATTTCATTTTGTATGAGCAAATAAAAGTAAATAAATAAATAAATAAACAAAGTTATTGTTTCCAATAAAATATATTGATAAAAAAAATTTTTATCACTTATACATTTAAAGTTATTTTGCCATTTTATGTTTTCTTAAAATATTTTTTTGTAATTTAAAAAATTAAATTTAATTTCAATAACTTTTGTTTTATTGATATCGAAAAAATTTTTTAGATAAATCATATGATAAAGTGATAAATAACAAAAACAAATATATTTTCTAAATTTTTGAAAATCTTCACATCAACATTTATCAATTTAGTACAAATTTAAATTACGCCTTTAATTAATTTCTAATATTTTAACACAATTAATTATTAAATGTATAAATGATAAAAATTTTTCAAATTATCAAATTGATATAAAATCAATTCATTTGCATGAATGAAAGAAATGAAGCGTAAGTAATAAGTAGAAATGTTGCTGATTTTAATCGAATGATAAAAATTCAAATTCAATGATCAGTGATAAAGATTTATCTTTCCCATAATGAATATATTAATCAAATTAAATTATAGCGAATAATTATCAACCAAAGAATTGAAAGAGATTTGAATCAAGAAAATTAGAAAAAGATGATATAATATGATAGTAATAGAAGATAAGATATAAAATACTTAACAACACCATATATCAATTTATTTCCTTTTTCCACATCAATTTTACACATTCTACCTTTTGTGCTCTAATTAATAGATTTCATTAATTAGAACAATTTTCAGGTATTACCGATTTTTTTGCAACAGTTGCATTTTTTTTTTTTTTTTTTGTTTCTTTTCTTTTTTTTCATCAATCTTTTGAAATTGTTTGATAAGATCGATTTCTTTCAACAATTTCCTCTTCCAATTACTCCTACAGATATATTTATTCATGAAAAAAGTAATTTCTTTTTTCTTTTTCTTTTTTTTTTTTTGTTAATAATTTCATTCCGTTTTAAAGATGACAATTTCTTCAAAATATATATGACAGGTGAAATTTATGATGTATATACTAATGTAAGAGCAAGTGTAAAATTATGAAATTATTGATTGATTTGCTTGAAAAAAAATATTTTTTTTTTTACAAATATTATGAATTTAATTTTATATTTTTTTCTGTTTCTTTGGAAAATTGCTAAATTTTTAAGTTTTTTTTCTTTTGGATTTATTAATTTCTTATAAGTATTTCTATTTCGCATTTTTTTATCTCTTTGAAAAATTCCAATATTTTTAAGTTATTTTTTCTTTGGATTTAGTAATTTCTTGTAAGTATTTCTATTTCGTATTTTTTTGTCTCTTTGAAAAATTCCAATATTTTATAAGTTATTTTTTCTTTTGGATTTAGTAATTTCTTGTAAGTATTTCTATTTCGTATTTTTTTGTCTCTTTGAAAAATTCCAATATTTATAAGTTATTTTTTCTTTTGGATTTAGTAATTTCTTGTAAGTATTTCTATTTCATATTTTTTTCTGTTTCTTTGGAAAATTGCTAAATTTTTAAGTTTTTTTTCTCTTTGGATTTATTAATTTTTTATAAGTATTTATATTTCTATTTTTTTGCCTCTTTGAAAAACTCCAATATTTTATAAGTTTTTTTTTCTTTTGGCTTTATTAATTTCTTATAAGCACTTCTAAAATTTTTTGATAATTTTTTTTAAATTTTATTTGGAAGAAATTTTTATAAAATTTAGTTGAAAGAAATATGTATATGCAAAAGTTTAATTAATTTTTAAGCCGAAAAATAAATTTTCCTAAAAATTATTATGTTAAATACTATTTGTGAATAGTTTTATTTGATATAATTGAAACTTATCAATTAATCAATTAAAACCTATTTTGATATGTATTTATCAGAAGATTTGATGATAATTTTATTGAAATATTCTAATTCGAAAATCGATATCCAATACAAAATAATATATTTATAGATGTTGTTAAGGTTTTATTCATCATACATTATTATTATTGTATTATATTGTGTGATGAATGAAATTCTGGCCTATACTGAAATATGGCCAGATCGGTAGATGATGGACGAGAAAAGTATCCAAAACCAACTACCTGGTCAAACAAAAATTATGGCAATGGTGTCGGAATCATACTATAAGCAGGTAACAATTTCTTTTTTTTTTAATTATAAGAAGAAAATTTGATTTCGTTTTTGTTTTTCTTTATCAATTATGGTGTATGATTCTTTATCAATTATGGGTGTTTTTTTCTTTATCAATTATGGTAACATTATCATAAAACAAATGTTAATTAATCATAGAATAATAATTTTGATCATTTCATCGATATTATATCTTCGTCATATTATATCCGAAAAATATCAAATTCCCATTGAAAAAATTGAATATAACTTTAAAGTTGAATAGGATACTAAATATTTCTAATTAAACCCAAATCATTTGATTATGTCATACTTTCCTTTAATATTGCTTCGGTGAAATCGATTGCAAATTTAAAGGAATGGAAATTTTCAAATCTTGAGGACAATATAAGTGTAAGTTAATTTCAGGTGTATGGTACAGGGTATAAGTTAATTTCAGGTATGTAGTACAGGTGTAATTAATTCCGTATATGCATAGATGTAGTATTATTGCATATTTACTTTCTCCATTATTTTCTTGTTATCATTTCACTGATATTTTATTTTTTACTAAAAGTCAATTTGATTTATTCAATAGAAAATATCATTGATAATGATAAGAAAGATAAATAACATAGGTGTAAGTTAATTTCTGATATATTAGTGTAGGTGTAATATCATTGCTTATTTATTTTCTGCATTATTTTTTGTTATCATTTCACTGATATTTTATATTTTATTAAAAATCAATTTGATTTGTTCAATAGAAGAAGAAAATATCACTGATAATGATAAGGAAGGGATATAATATAGGTGTAAGTTAATTTCAGGTATATTCAATGTCCGATGGGTTCATCATTTCATTTTTATTCGTGTTGTAGTGATACAGGCATCGAATGTTGTTTCCGATTACAACCTACTGTTATTGCTTACTTACTTTCCGCATTATTTCTTGTTATCATTTCACTGATATTTTATCTTTTATTAAAATTCAATTTGATTTGCTCAACAGAAAATATCATTGATAATAATGAGTAATAAAGAACTGTTTGTTTTTTTTTTAATTTTAAATTTTATATTCATTATTCAAATTTTAATATCAATGCAAATTTTAATATCAATTTATATAATTCATATCATCTAAGTCTAACAAAAAAAAAAAAAAATGAAAAAATTGGCTGATAAATTTGATAAAATTGAATTTTTTTGATAAAAAATATCAATTAAAAAAGTTGATAAAATTGGACTTGATTTGTGCAGTTGAAAATGTGCAAATCAAAAATATGCAAATCAAATCTATGTAGTCGCTGATAATTGATAATGAATAAGATAATCTTTATTTCAAGTTTTAAATTTTACTATCACCATTCTTGTTTCGAGTTTTGAATTTGTACAATCATTGTTACTGGTTTGAGTTTTGAATCTCGTTATATCAATACAATCTTGTCTCGTAATTTCATTTTATCAAAGTTCAATCTGGAATTTACTCCTTCTTCAATTTCTAAGCTAATTATCACTAGTCTGTATGTGAATAGTCGTTATATATGAACTTGAATAATCATTATACATGAATTTGATTAAAGAACTTCAATATCAGTAGCTGAATTACGTTCATTACTCAATCTGAAACATATAAAAAGTATAGTCAAGTTTGAATGATAATTTGATAATTTAGATTATGAATTTCTAAATTATCAATGTATTAATTCATTCGTTTAAAAAGTTACTTTTTTAGGACAAAATAATAAATCTTATCAATGAATTTGTTACTTTTTTAAATATAAAAAAATTTTTGCAAATAATAATTTTTACGATATAAAAATAATTTTCGTAGAAAATAATTTGAAAAATTATTAACTGATAATTTGATTAATTTCATGATAATTTTTATTGTTGCATTAAAATCAGCAACTGTATGAATATGTAATTTTATATTATTAAAAAAAGAAATGAGCGAAAGAAAAATTGATAAAAATCAATTTCAAAAATAAAAAAAAAAATTAATTATAAGCGATGAAAATTAATGCAATTTGATATCATTGCATACATAAATTTAATTATTTATTAAAAAATAATTTTTTTTCAGCAAAAATTTAAATGAAAAGAAATGAGTTTATGCATATTTTAAATTTCGAGTTATCGAATTCCAATACAATTCCGATTTAAGTATATTCAATTATTAAAAAAAAAAAAGAACGGATGACTCGAATTATTCGAAAACAATTACAATCCAAAGCAAACAATTATTATATTTCATTTTAAATTACTCGTAAAAATTTGCAATTATTTACTGATAATTAATGGATAACGAAATTTACTGATAATTAACCAAATAATTTGATGATGAATTTTATTGTAGAATAAATAAAATAAAGATAAGAAGAATTAGAGAGAGAGAGAGAGAGCAAAAAGAAAAATAATTATAAATCTAAATTTTAAAATTTGAACTAAATTGAAATGAATTGATTAAAACAATAATCGATTTGATTCATTTTCATAAAAATTTTATCAACAATAATTAGAACATAAAACTTATCCGTTACTGAATGATATTGATTATTTCAGTTGATAATGATTATTTCTGTTAAATGATAAAATGATACTTAAAAAAGATTTCATTAATATGCCAATCAATTTTTTAGAACTATGCAAATATTTATTGTCTCCAGAAATATGTATATATATATATCATTGAGTAATGATATGATTATTTCATTTAAATCGAAATGATAAAATGATAATTTAAAAAAGATTTAATTAATATGCAAAAATAGTTTTTCATAAAAATTTTAATTTTTTTTTAAATTACACAAATATTTTATTGTCTCCTGAAATATGTACATATATATATCATTGAGTAATGATATGATTATTTCATTTAAATCGAAATGATAAAATGATAATTTAAAAAAGATTTAATTAATATGCAAAAATAGTTTTTCATAAAAATTTTAATTTTTTTTTAAATTACACAAATATTTTATTGTCTCCTGAAATATGTACATATATATATCATTGAGTAATGATATGATTATTTCATTTAAATCGAAATGATAAAATGATAATTTAAAAAAGATTTAATTAATATGCAAAAATAGTTTTTCATAAAAATTTTAATTTTTTTTAAATTACACAAATATTTTATTGTCTCCTGAAATATGTACATATATATATCATTGAGTAATGATATGATTATTTCATTTAAATCGAAATGATAAAATGATAATTTAAAAAAGATTTAATTAATATGCAAAAATAGTTTTTCATAAAAATTTTAATTTTTTTTTAAATTACACAAATATTTTATTGTCTCCTGAAATATGTACATATATATATCATTGAGTAATGATATGATTATTTCATTTAAATCGAAATGATAAAATGATAATTTAAAAAAGATTTAATTAATATGCAAAAATAGTTTTTCATAAAAATTTTAATTTTTTTTTAAATTACACAAATATTTTATTGTCTCCTGAAATATGTACATATATATATCATTGAGTAATGATATGATTATTTCATTTAAATCGAAATGATAAAATGATAATTTAAAAAAGATTTAATTAATATGCAAAAATAGTTTTTCATAAAAATTTTAATTTTTTTTTAAATTACACAAATATTTTATTGTCTCCTGAAATATGTACATATATATATCATTGAGTAATGATATGATTATTTCATTTAAATCGAAATGATAAAATGATAATTTAAAAAAGATTTAATTAATATGCAAAAATAGTTTTTCATAAAAATTTTAATTTTTTTTTAAATTACACAAATATTTTATTGTCTCCTGAAATATGTATATATATATATCATTGAGTAATGATATGATTATTTCATTTAAATCGAAATGATAAAATGATAATTTAAAAAAGATTTAATTAATATGCAAAAATAGTTTTTCATAAAAATTTTAATTTTTTTTTAAATTACACAAATATTTTATTGTCTCCTGAAATATGTATATATATATATCATTGAGTAATGATATGATTATTTCATTTAAATCGAAATGATAAAATGATAATTTAAAAAAGATTTAATTAATATGCAAAAATAGTTTTTCATAAAAATTTTAATTTTTTTTTAAATTACACAAATATTTTATTGTCTCCTGAAATATGTATATATATATATCATTGAGTAATGATATGATTATTTCATTTAAATCGAAATGATAAAATGATAATTTAAAAAAGATTTAATTAATATGCAAAAATAGTTTTTCATAAAAATTTTAATTTTTTTTTAAATTACACAAATATTTTATTGTCTCCTGAAATATGTATATATATATATCATTGAGTAATGATATGATTATTTCATTTAAATCGAAATGATAAAATGATAATTTAAAAAGATTTAATTAATATGCAAAAATAGTTTTTCATAAAAATTTTAATTTTTTTTTAAATTACACAAATATTTTATTGTCTCCTGAAATATGTATATATATATATCATTGAGTAATGATATGATTATTTCATTTAAATCGAAATGATAAAATGATAATTTAAAAAAGATTTAATTAATATGCAAAAATAGTTTTTCATAAAAATTTTAATTTTTTTTTAAATTACACAAATATTTTATTGTCTCCTGAAATATGTATATATATATATCATTGAGTAATGATATGATTATTTCATTTAAATCGAAATGATAAAATGATAATTTAAAAAAGATTTAATTAATATGCAAAAATAGTTTTTCATAAAAATTTTAATTTTTTTTAAATTACACAAATATTTTATTGTCTCCTGAAATATGTATATATATATATCATTGAGTAATGATATGATTATTTCATTTAAATCGAAATGATAAAATGATAATTTAAAAAAGATTTAATTAATATGCAAAAATAGTTTTTCATAAAAATTTTAATTTTTTTTTAAATTACACAAATATTTTATTGTCTCCTGAAATATGTATATATATATATCATTGAGTAATGATATGATTATTTCATTTAAATCGAAATGATAAAATGATAATTTAAAAAAGATTTAATTAATATGCAAAAATAGTTTTTCATAAAAATTTTAATTTTTTTTTAAATTACACAAATATTTTATTGTCTCCTGAAATATGTATATATATATATCATTGAGTAATGATATGATTATTTCATTTAAATCGAAATGATAAAATGATAATTTAAAAAAGATTTAATTAATATGCAAAAATAGTTTTTCATAAAAATTTTAATTTTTTTTTAAATTACACAAATATTTTATTGTCTCCTGAAATATGTATATATATATATCATTGAGTAATGATATGATTATTTCATTTAAATCGAAATGATAAAATGATAATTTAAAAAAGATTTAATTAATATGCAAAAATAGTTTTTCATAAAAATTTTAATTTTTTTTTAAATTACACAAATATTTTATTGTCTCCTGAAATATGTATATATATATATCATTGAGTAATGATATGATTATTTCATTTAAATCGAAATGATAAAATGATAATTTAAAAAAGATTTAATTAATATGCAAAAATAGTTTTTCATAAAAATTTTAATTTTTTTTTAAATTACACAAATATTTTATTGTCTCCTGAAGTATTTGTATAGATGTATGTATGGATCAATGAATACTTGCCAGTATATATAAAGGCTGCCTTAAATTTCATTTTTATTTTGTAATCGATGCCTCAAATGCTCCAACTCTTTTCCACTCCTCTCTTTTCATTCTTTCGATAATTTTGAAATAATCAATTTTTGTTTAAATGATATCACATTTTCATCATTTCTGCCAATGTGCCATTAGTTTTGCTTTGTTTCGAAACTTTGGTGCGTTCCGGAACTTCAGCGAATTGCGAAAATTGCGGTGGAATCTCAATGCATTTGAAAGTTTTATCAGCTGCGTTCAATGCATTCCGGAACTCTCCAATGCATTTGTATTCCGGAATTCTCCAGTGCATTTTGAAAATTTTGTTCGTTTTCAGTGTGCTTCGGAATTTCAGTGCCTTCCAGAACATCAATGCATTTTGATAGTTTATTTATCTTGAATGCGTTCCGGAACTTCAATACGTTCCATAAAGTTTTAGTCATTCCGCAAATTTAATTCGTTCTAAAAATTTTATCAATTCTGTAGTATTATCATACATTCTATGAAATATATATTTTTTTTTTTGAATATTTTTCTTTTTTTAACTTTTTATTTGCAAAATTTTTCTAGCACAAAAAAATTTTTTTTTTTTAACATTTCTTTCACAGAAAACCTGTTTGCTTTGCAGTATATATATTTATTTATTTTTCCACAAAAATATTCTCTAAAAATAAGCATAAATTATAATCAAGAATTATTATTATTATTATCATAAAATATGATCATTAATGTAATCATCATGATCATTACAGTTATCAATTAGCTTTTATCTCATTTACTGATATGATTTACAGTAATTTTTACTTCTAAAATTTAAATAGAATTATCTTCATTCAATCATTTATCATAGAATATGATCATTGATATAGCTATCATGGTCATCATAGTTATCAATTTGTCATTTATATCACATTTACTGATATGATTTACAGTAATTTTTACTTTTAAAATTTAAAATTTATTATTTTTACAATAAGAATCAATATTTTACGTAAATAATGAAAATATTATACTATCATAATTTTTCTTATCATAATAATTTGAATGAGTTTATGTAATTTCGCTACTTTATCATATATTATCATATTGCAAAATATTTGTGATATCAATCTTCAATATTTTTTGAACTTTTATGAAAAAGATAAATACTAATTTCTGAAGTTTGATGAAATTCAATAAGAAAAAAGAAAATCAATCAGTTCGAGCGATAATAATTGAAAATAGATTTTTTCGCCTTCAGAAGGCGCACTAAATTTTCAATTATTTCCATATTGAATTCATCAAACTTCAGAAATTAGTATTTTATTAATTTTTTGTGATATATTTTAGTCAATGTTTCTTTTATGTCTCTTTAAAATATCTTTTTCATAAGGTAAATAATTGATCGCTGAAAAATTCTTTTTATTCTATCATAAAAACAAGATGGCTGATAGTATTATTCTTAAAATAGGTCCAATTAATCGCAATTTTTTTGGAATCTATAAGCAAGGCCAGTTATGTTTAGTATTTTAGGCATGAATTTGTCATTTAAATCGAAAAAAAAGAGCCTCAAATCGGGCCTATAAATCAATTCAATGGAATATTTTGTGGAAAATTGGAATCGATCTAAAATTAAGTGCAAAACATTTTATTTAAATAGGTTGTAGAAGAAATTTTCAAGGTCTATTAATGCGCTTAATTAAGGCCTAGTAAAATTAGACAAGTCATGCAATGTATGCTAATAGGAATTAATTAATTAAGGCCAACATTAGGTCTATAAATCAATTCGATGGAATATGTTGTGGAAAATTGGAATCAGTCTAACATTAAGTACAAAACATTTTATTTAAATATGTTGTAGAAGAAAGTCTGTTATACTTAAATTCAAGGCTCGCTAATTAAGCTTAAGGTCTATTAAAGCACTTGATAAGGCATAGTAAAATTGGCCTATCATCTAATATATGCCACTAGTTAATTAGGGCCTAGTAAAAAATGAAAAATTGGATCGAAAGATTGATAGCGACAGTATCATAATATCAATTTCTATTATATTCAATTTCATTCCTTAATAATTTGTAATATTTTCGAGAATGATTGAATCTTAATTTTTCATCATAAACAATTAATAAATTTGTAAGAATTAAATTTTCATTATTTTCGAATTCATTTTTCAACGAATATTTGCATTTAATTATTTTACAAAAAATTTTAAAATGCTAAAATTTAGAAATTGAAAATTATTTTCCTTTTTTTTTTTTTTTTGGAAAAATTTATTTATAAATAATTTCTATATAACATATATTTATTCTTAGGCAAATGAATACTATTATAATTAAGAAATTACTCTTATTCTTAGCTATATAATTAAGAAATTTTTGGTAAAAAAAAAAAATTAAAAAATAAAAATTTTGTAAAAAAAATTTTTTTTTATAAAATTCGAAAATCTAATTTATTTCTCTTCCAATTTCCATTTTGTTTAAATTTTTTTTTTTTTTTCTATGATATTGTATAAAATATGCAAAACAAATTATGGTAACAATTTTTTTTTTTTTAATTTTAAATTTTGAACAAAGAAAAATGAAATTTTCCTAATAATATGTTTTGTGAAAAAATAAATAAGTAAATTTCAAATAATATAAAAAAGTAGTCAGCAATTTAAAGAAATATAATTTTATATGAACGGGAATGATTCTCGAGAAAGTATATGAAATAATATTTTAAAATTTTTTTAAAACAATTCTTGGTAATAAAATGCAAAAAAAATAAGGCAAATATTTTGCGCAATATATTCCATAAAAAAAAAGAAATGATAATGTGATAGTTTATTATTTATCTATCATATGATGCAGCAAACTTTGCTGATCAATCAATAGAACAAGAGGAAGTTATGATTCGACTGATTAAAAAAAAAAAGATATTTAAATATGCCAAAATCATACGATGTCTCAGAAATACTGTTTGATAAGTCAATTTGATAAGCTGATATTTTTTTTTATTCTAACATCATTACTCATGCATGCATTTCAATGTTGTTTAAGTTTTGCATATCATTTATCAAAGTTCTACAATCATTTATCACATATCACTATTATGTCATAATCGATGCATTCCTTTTAGTATCACTTAAATGTTATGTATCACTTATTACTATCACTAATCATATCAGTGTTAATTGTCATTATTACGATTGGCATGATGCCATTATTAACATATTAGTTTTAGGATAATTTAAGTTTTATTGTTGTTTATCACGTATCAGTATCATATCAATATTTAGTTCACATTATTACGGTCTGCATAATACTATCACTGATGTGCCATTATTACGATCGGTATAATGTCATGATTGATGCATTCATTTTAGTATCATTTAACTGTTACGTATCACTTATCACACATCAGTATCATATCATATTTAGTTGTCATTATTTATATTTATAGTATAATCATTACTTTTTTCTACATATTTTAAATGAAGAGATGTTTTTTATATTTTTATTTTTACATATTAAAAAGAAAAAAATTATTAAAGAGATTATTTTAATTTGACAAAAATAGAAATTTTATGGTGCAATTACCGCATCGAATCGACGAATATACATAATTGGATAATAATATGATAATGATATTTATTTAATACATTTGATTAGATAAATGATAACTGAATGCTTAACTTAATATGATGCAAAAAATTTTAATAACTTGCAATTGATTTATAATTAAATTTGTGATATTATTTATTGCTCTGAAATATTTTTCTAATCATATATTTTTATCAAATTTCTCAATACTTACCTATACCTTATACTTTCGTTTTAAATTCTAATAATAATTGCAAAAAAAAAAAAAGTCAAATCCTTCTATCATTTTCATAACGCCATAGATCTATTAATTGTTTCATATGGGCTGCGTAAAAATTTTACTAGGTGGGTTTTTTTTTGAAAATTTGTAATTTGGTTGAGAGGGACATTATTGCGGTTTTATCTTTGAAAATAATCTCTTATACTTGTGCTGTATTGATATTCATGGACAAAGTTTACTTTGATTATTGGATAAGAATAAATGAATATTTGAAGTAATATACTTAAACTTTACATATATTTTGCTGATGTCTTTTCTCAAAAAAAAAAATATAAATTTTTTTGATAAAATTTTTACGGAATGCAAATGATAGCCAATTAATTAATTGTTTATTTTTAACAACTAACAAAATGATATGATTGCATGCTTGCATGTTTATTTATTATAATATCGTTAAATTTGAGAATATTTTATCGATCAAATGAATAATAATGTCGGCAGACTTTAAATAAAAGATTTCATACTGGAATTTGATTGTTTATTGGTTAATTGTTAGCTTTTTAACGTTTGTTCAGAAAAATTGTGTAGATAACAAGTTTTCATAATTCAAGACTGTTAAAAAAATCATATTTCAAGATTTTCATGTCGCTATATTTGATAACATCTGGCTCTATCGCTATAAAACCACCGATACGTTTTAATTATTTATCTACAGAGAATAAGAGCTCCTTCTAAGAACACACATAACATATACATATCTTATACTTCATGAATATATTTTTATATTATTTTTACCATTTTATAAGTTTTAATGGTAGAAATAATATCTTATCATTTCTTCAATTTAAATAAATATTTTATATTTAGATTTATTGCTTTCAATAAAATTAAATATATTATTATTCCTTAACTTCTTAATCATTTTTTATAATTCACTTAGATTATTAATAGGAGCGAATATTCTGATTTCGAATAGATAATTTCATAAAATAAAATTTTCCAAATAGATAATTTTTTTTGCATGCAAATTTTAACATTAGTGCAAAAACTCGAACTCTAAATGATATTTTATTTTTTGAATATTTTATTTTTTTATCTAAATATTTTATACATTTATTCTAAAACAAATTCTGATACGCTATTGATAGCTTTATCAGTTTTATTTTTTATAAATGTATAAAATTCGATCGCTAATTCCGTTATGCAATAAATAATTCCGTTTTAGTTTTTGATATTATTTTAGAATTTAAACTAATATTTAAAAACTATTTAAGAATTGCAAAACTGTTAATGATGAATAATTTTTTTTTGATTTGATTTTGAATAATTAATATATTACTGAGGATGAACTGATTGGAAAAAAAAATATCCCAATTTTTATAATAATCGATTCATCAAAGAATAAACTTTATTATTTTGTTATGATATTAGAAAAGTGAATTTCAATAATATAATTAGTGAATTTGTGATTACAATATTTGATTAAAAATTTAATTGACTAGTAATTAATTTTTAATTCGAATAGATTATTTTGGTATTTTTAATTATGATATTGAATATTAGGATATAATTAAGTTTGATTATTATGTGCTGTTTATCATTCAACTTTCAAGGTTATCAAATATGTTCGCAATATGATCATAATCAACGTGCATCTTTATCAATTTGTTCTCCCTTGATCGTAATGTATTAATATTATCTTCTGATTGAAATAGTCCTATCAAAATAATACATTAAATAATTGCGCGGGATATGTCCTTGGCCGATGATATATTCAAAGCAAATAATATATGTATATATAATCATTAAGAGATGATTATTTTGATTGCCCAAAGAGCACTACTTTAAATAGGATGAATATTAAAATTTATCACTTCATCACTAAGTGATTCATTTATCAATGAATTTTATACAAAATTATTTCATTGCAAAACATTTAGACAAAATCATTTTGGCTTAAATTTTTTTCTTTTTTTTTTTTTTTTGCTTTGATTTTTATTTTGATTCGTTATTTTACATTTGCTATGTATAATTTTTAAGATTTAAATTATTTTTAGATGAAATTTACGAGCAACTAAGTGGAGAAGGTTAGAAAGCTGGAATTACTATTAGTATTACTTTTTTTTTTTTCTTACCTCTCTCATCATCATTTCATAAATTTAAGAATCAACAGGTAGTGATTGTAAAAAAATTCAGATTACATCGAATTTACGAAAAAAAAAAATGGGTCGTCGTTTGAATTTACAAAAAAAGGTTTTTTTCTATGCTCATTTTTAATCGAATTTAATCCTTTTGTACGAAAATTTAGAATAATTTGAATTGATCTAGAATTTGAATAAAAATTTTAATTATCATTGAAAAATTTTCATCTAAATTATGATATATAATATTGTTAAATAATTTTTGTTATTAAATGATTTATTATGATATATGATATTATTCAATGATTTTTATTATTAAATAATTTATTATTTACTTTTTCTTGTTTTATACTAGCGGTATACATTACGGAAAGATGTTATTGGTTAGTTCTCTTATTGAATATGATTATTTGCAAATGAAAGATTTAAAATTTATGCAATTAAATTTTTATCAAATAAATAATTTAAATGCAAATTTTATTGTTCAAATTACAAATCGTTTTTGCATTTTCATTTGTTGGAAGTAATGTTTTATTAAAACGTTTCATTTTTGTTTTAGAATTTGTAAGATTTATTTATTCAATTTTAAATTTTAGAAAAATTCAAAGAAAACAGCAATGGAAAGGATTAATGTTGGAATGCATGTGGATATACGACGTTCAGATGGTCGAGTTCATAATGCTGTTATCAGTGAAGTTCGTAAAGGAACACAATCGGTGACCGTCGAATGGTTTGAAAATGCAAGTATTTCCATTTTTTTTTTTTTTTTTTTTATCTTTTTTATCAAAAATGCTTTGAAGTGTTCTATTCCGATTGTTCAGTAAGAAACTACTAGGAAAATTCAATTTAATATTTATTATCATCTCGATAATATATTTTTATTACAGCATTTCTCTATTTGTTGTTTCATTTGATGCGCTTTTCTTTCTTTTTATTTTGATTTAATTTTTTTGAAAAATATGATACATTTAATGAATTTGATAACTTTAACAAATTCATTATCTTTATTTTTTAGTTCCTTTTTAAAAAAAAAAATGAAAAATAAATATTAAATTGTTCAAGGAATATAATTTCATGTATAAATTCTCTACTTTTTCCTATTTCTATGAATTCATTAAATTATTCAATAATTAATTATGATAATGCGTTACACGATATCATTTAAAATAGTAGATATTATGCTTGAATTAAGCAAAAGTTTTCAGGGGGAAACTAAAGGTAAAGAGATTGATTTAAAAGCGCTGTTAGCAATTAATCCAACATTAGCTGCACCACCTCCTTCGACATCTTCATCGATGAATCTTGCGCTTCCCATTACTAATAACGAGAATCATGCAACAGCAATACCAGCATCAGTAGAATCGCAACAAAAAATTCAAAATAATAATGGAAGTAAGGCAGAAATATCTTTGATCTATTTGCTACATACATATATATATATATCTTATTATTTGCAAATCGAAATCATTTGATATTATCGATTTTTTAGCAATATCTGAATGATGGCTATATACAACTACATTATCAGGTCATTTATCTCATTTTAGATTGATATACTTTTCTCCGAACAAATAATTTTTTAAGATTTTCCTATTATCCTTGTTTTATATTAAATAATGCAGATTCTCTGATTTGTTTTTCTTTATTTAGTGGAAATAAGGCGCCAGAGTCAAAGATTGATTACATCACGAGGCAATAATGTTGGTTCATTATATACAGCAGCTACAAATGGAAATAATGCTGTATCAACGACACAAATGAATGGACATAGTCGTGTAAGCCTACTGCAAGCGCCTACTAAACTTCCACCACAAAAGCAACAACGTTATACGCTTGATCCATCATGTTTTGAAGTTGATTCTTTGATTGGTTAGCATATTTTCATATCAATCAGTTTGTCAACTTTTTTAAATATTAATGCTTACTATGTGAAATAGGTTTTAGGGATATATAGGCTTGAGCACTAGATTCTTATGTTTTATCCTCATATGTCATTGATGTATGTCAAAATTGTCAAGTTTAAGAATCAGTGAAATCAATGAATTTTATTACATTATTGAGTAAACTGGATTGATATGAGATTTTTTGGAAGATTTTGAATAGCAATAGAACAATAATGAAACATGTAGATGTAATATTGTTGCAATAAATAACAGCAAGCACTTCATTAAATATGCTCATTTATATATACAATAGAAATATATGGAAATGTTATTCGTTAATTTGAATGAGAATTGACGAAATTCATTTTCTGAAAAATTGATAAATATTAGCCTAGTTAGCTAGGTTTGTATTTATTTTTAGCAGCAGCGAATGAAACAGTAGATATTAGTGCACTAAAAGCTAACCAACAGCATCAGAATCAAAAGTCCTCTACAGTACAGGAAATTGAACGATTGCAAAAAAACAGAGAAGAACGACGTGCGCAGCAAGTTTGTTTCTGTTTTTTTTTTTTTTAATCATTATTCAGTATTCTTTTTTTTTTTAAATCATTATTCAGTAGGATTTAAAGATAAAATGTAAATTTCATTCTTCAAATAAAAGACTCAAAAAGCAAAACAAAAAAAAAGACTTTGACCCAAAAAAATTATGAGAATGAATTTTAAAGAATAATATTTTTAATGAATTTTTTGAAAGCACTTTTTATTTAATCAGATAAATACCACTGAAATTTTATCACTTATATAATTACAGCAAGAAGCAAAACGACAAAAAGAACAATTGAAAAGCATTGATCCCGGTAATCCGAATTGGCAATTTTTGACAATGATTCGTGATTACCAATCACAGATTGATTTTCGACCATTAAAGTTATCTGATCAGGTAAAATATGTTGTATTTTAGCAGATTATTGGGATGCTTAGATAAACTACTACTGCTGAGAATAGTATAAATCAAGAAGTTGAATTTAATTAATTTAGATTGAACTGTGAAATTACTAGAAATAGATTTCAAAATTGTTGTTTCCAGGTAACTGATCATCGAATCTGTGTTTGTGTTCGGAAGAGGCCGCTCAATAGGAAAGAAATCATGAAAAAAGAGATTGAGGTTTGTATTCAAACAAAATTCTTGTGATACTTTTCTCAATTACAAACTGAATTTTATTATCAACTGTTTTACATAATTTTACTTGTTTACAGGTGATAACAATTCCGAATAGAGATCATTTAATTGTTCATCAGCCTCAAGTAAAAGTGGATTTGACGAAATATTTAGAAAACCAAAAATTTCGATTTGATTATACCTTTGACGAGAATACAAGTAATGAGATGGTTTACAAGTCAGTTTTTAATTTTAACATTGTCAGAAATTTTATTCTATGAAACAAAAAAAAAAAAATGCAAAGGATCTATAATGGATTTTGTATACGTAAGCCAAAATACGATTGCCTTTAGGTTCACTGCACAGCCACTTGTAAGAACAATCTTCGAACAAGGTTTTGCTACTTGCTTTGCATATGGACAAACAGGATCTGGCAAAACTCATACTATGGGTGGTGATTTCACAGGTAAAATGCAGGTAAGCAAGAGATTTTTGGCATTGATCATTATTTAAATGCTGCTACTGAAATTATTTTCTACCTTGTTTTCTTATTAATTTTCTTCATGATTAAATCTTATATGGTTTGCCTGCTTTAAGTGTATAAGTAAGACTCCAAATGCCATTTCCTAGTAATTCATATATTTCATAAAGAAGATGTTGCGTATTGTTTTCTATAACATATTTGACTGGTAATATTGTTTTTCTCTACAAGTGGAAAAAAATTCCTTTTATTTTTGGCATTGGAAATATTACCAGAAAAATGAATTTTGCAAAAGGAAAACTACTTTTCAGTTGATTTTTATATGTGATTTATTATAATACGAAATGTATCTTTTCGTTGCATTTCAGTTATGGCATTTAGTTGAGTTCGAATTTTTGTTCTTTTCAAATTTTGAATGATTACATTTGATTTTTTAAGTTTTATTCCTTTTTTGCTCTAACATGGCGTAATTTTTTTTGGTAAATTATTAGTAAATTATTCAAAAAAGAAAGCATCATTTCAAAGCGAAAATTATGTAGGATCATGTTACTTGTAGTGAATTTATTCAAAAAAAACGAAATGAAAAATAACATCTCAGTCTTCAGTTTAATTTGCAGGATTGCACTAAAGGCATATATGCCCTTACAACAAGTGATGTGTTCAAACTGTTACACAAAGATTATAAAAGACATGGCCTTCAAGTTTGCTGCAGCTTTTTTGAAATATATGGTGGAAAGGTTAGTTTTATTGAAAATTTAAAATTTTCTTTGTTTTTATCTGCAGTTATTGTAAATTAATCTTTTTTAAAAAAAAGTGTTCAAAAAATTTTGTTTATTTTCTCTCTCCATTCGCTATTTTCGAATATTATGTCATATTGCAGGTCTTTGATCTTATCGGAAATAAAGCTATGTTACGGGTATTAGAAGATGGCAAAAAAGAGGTCCAAGTGGTTGGATTACAGGAAGTACCAGTTCATAATGAAGATGATGTAAGTATTTTCTATTTTGAATCTTATATTTGGAGTTGAATCGTTCTTAACATTTTGTACGCAACATATTAGATGCAGTAATTAAGCGGAATTCTTTTTTTTCGTTACCTTTACAATCTAATAACTATGTGCAATTATGTCATTAGGTATTTCATTATAGCATGCGATAATAAATTATTTTCTAGATTAGATTTCCCGTAAAAAATAGGTAATTGGTTAGGAGCTTTTTCGATATAATTATACTACATTAATTTTATTTCAGGTATTAGATTTGATAAAAAAAGGAACAGTAATACGAACAGCGGGCACAACATCTGCTAATGCAAATTCATCCCGATCACATGCTGTCTTTCAAATTATTCTCCGTAAAAAGTAAATTTTCTTATTGTTGATCTATTTTTCATCGGTAGAGATTTTTGTTCTTGCTTTCTGAAATTTGTTTCATTTTTTTTTTTAATTTTGCTGGAATATTCATATTTTAAATATCATTACATTAACAATTATCCGATAAAGAATAAAGTTTTAATTAATATTTCTTCGCTACTTACATTCGGCCTCGCTACTTATGATAGATATTTCATTTCGTATTTATGAAATACAAGAGTAATAAGATGAGTAAATAAATTGCAAATCTAAATAAAATGGTGAAATCTTCAGGAAAAAAATTTTATTTTAGGACGGAGAAAGGATTAGGACGTATGTGGGGAAAATTTTCCTTGATTGATTTAGCGGGCAATGAGCGAGGTGTTGATACGATAAATACAGATCGACAAACTCGCATGGAAGGTTCAGAAATTAACAAATCTCTCTTAGCACTGAAAGAGTGTATAAGGTAAGTAGAAGTCGTAAAATTTCTCTTCTAGCATTTAATATCCTATTCAGACTATATGTTATTTATTGTCGAAATATATTAGTAATATTCATTAAAAAATTAGATAGCTTCCAACAACAAAAATTGATGTTATCTGCGTAATATAAATACAACTGAATAGAAAAAGCTGATAATAAAAAGATTTGGAATAGTTATATTCAATGACGTTAATGTAATTGTTGTCAATTTAAGGATAATTTATAGAAGCCAAATATAAAACAAATATAATTGTTTATTTTTCTAAAATAAATGTAATTTTTTCGTATTTTTTTCAAATATAATTTTATTTTTATTTTTTTCCTTATTGTATGATTTTGATCTATTTATTTTTAATTACATTTTTTTTTTACTTTCTAGAGCAATGGGTCGTAATTCAGCACATGTTCCATTTCGAGCTTCTAAATTAACACTTGTGCTTCGTGACAGTTTTATTGGTTCGAATGCAAGGACGTGTATGGTGAGATATTTGAAAACATCTATTAAAATTTTATTAAACTCTACTTACTCTCGAAATAGTTTTTGTGTATTTTAGATAATGTTGTTATAATTTTAGATAGCAATGATTAGTCCTGGAATGTCTTGTTGCGAGCATACTTTAAATACGTTACGATATGCTGACAGGTACCATTTTCATTTTCAACTTTTCTAGAATTTAATAATTTTATAGCTGCTTGTGTTTTTCATTTTTAGAGTGAAAGAATTAGGTGCTGAAGAAGGACCAAATACACCAATGGAAGATGAAGAATTTATGCTGACTAATATTGATGACGATTATGATATTCTGCAGTCAAGAAATGTATGCATTTGAGCTTAATTAAAAAATTAACTCCAATATTTCTAATATTTTTCGGTTTGTATCATAAAACCTTCTTAATTTGCTTGTTTTTATTTTATTTAGTGTATCGACACTTCGCTCACTGTTAAATTAATCAGAAAAATTCCCTTCTATATATTTTAGGAGGTAAACGATGAGAAATATCGGTTACAAAGAACATTACAAAATATAACCATAGCGGAAGAAAAATCTTGCAACGAATTAACTACATTATATGAAGTAAGTTTGGAAGTATATATACTTGAAACTATAAATTTGCTATACTAAGCAATCTCAGTAATCTGTTATTTTACTACTAGTGAAGATGAAATTTCCGTTTTTTCTTTTTTTTTCTTTTTCATTGATATTTCACTGATATTTTTTTTTATCATTGATAAGCAGCAATATTTCTAGACGGTTCTTTTTTAGGATACAGAGAGAATAAAGACAGAAATCGCATCATTGTTGAAACGACCGAGTAAGGTAGACTACGACATTGATGCTTTTGCTACTGATTTGCAAAATTTTGCTCGTGAACAGCGTGATAGATATATACGTTTATATGGTTAGCTATATATTTCTTTCAGTTTGACCTTATTTTTTTCAACTTTTCATCTCTTTATCACAGTAAAAAAATTTGATAATAATACTGTGGTTCATACTATCATCATTCATTAAATATGACTATGATGATGAATGATGTTAAGCAATGTACAATGTAATAAGTCAAAATGATACTAAGCTTATGAGTAGAAAAGATTATTTTCTTGTCCTTCATGAATTCATACCTTTGTACAGTTTTGAAATTCTACAGCACTGATATGTTGATATTAATTTGTTTGATAAAAAACTGGAATTTTCGAATCTTAATTTTAGATAATGCCGAATGTTTGGTGTCAGAACTCGGTCGCGAATCAGAAATTAGTAAAAAGCAAACAAATCATAAACGACATTAAATCGGATGGAAATATTCCACCTAAAAGTTAACAGTTCATTTTACTGCTTCTTGATTTTCATTTCACTCTATAAAATTGTATTCGCTAAAATTTAACAAATTTGACTAAAATTTTTGATGCTTTATTGTTCATATAAAAACTACTTATGTTTCATTTAAGATCTAAACTGTAATTATTTGTTTACTACTCTTTGCATTATTATTTAGGGCTAAAATTTTTGCGCCATTTATATTGTTTAAATTCAAATATTTCCGCTCATGAATTCATACATTTGTAATCTTGCATTTGTTCTTTTTTTTTACGCTCTATAGGCTGCAGCTTGAATTTTCTTAAATTTCAAACAGATAATATGGTACTAGTTATTGGAAAATAAAGTATTAAAAATTTCTCAAATTTTTCAGGACCAAAAAATCATTGCATTATAAATTTTTTTTAGTTAATTTGCTAGAATCTAGGGATGAAACAATAGTTTCTTCCAAGAAATTAGGATTTAAATGTAATTATGATTACAAATAATGAAGATAAATTTGCTATAAGAAGTTGTATAGATTTAGGAATATCTTTGATATGTAATTTCATAAATCGTATATATTTTGATTCTATCAATTCGAAAAATTGCATTATAATACATGAATGTGAATTACATATTTCAATTTTTTTAGTTAATTTGCTAAAATCTAGGGATGAAACAATAGTTTCTTCCAAGAAATTAGGATTTAAATGTAATTATGATTACAAATAATGAAGATTATTATGAATACTATGATTATAAGTATAGGATGAGGTAATTTTTTCCTACGCTTTCGTTTTGGTATAATTGTTTTTGCCTGTATTAGCAAATGATTGCTTTCTACACTTTGCATTTGTAATATAATTTTCTGCGTCATTACTGAGAAAATATGTTTTCATATATATTTTGTGAGAGAATATTTGAATCCAGGAATTCTCGGGTACTGGTGATATTGATAACTATTTATAATGTAATGCAAATTACTTTCACAAATGATAGTGCAATATCACGCAATATCAATTTCATTATTTTATAACTAGTATTATAATAGAATTGGCAGAAGGAAACAATATTTCAGGAATACATCTTCAATGAATTTCTCATTTATTTGTGACCATTATTTACTCATATCCTTTTTTTTTTTTTTTTCATTATTGAATTGTAAAATGCTTTATATGTAAAATTGAAATGAATCTGAATTAATTCTTGTTCTCGAATTAACAACAGGCTGCGATAAATTTCCATAAATACTCATAATTATTTAAGTAAGTAAAAATTTTTAATTGTTTTGTGATAAGTAATTTGTTAAAACGTAAGTAAAAGTTCGTAAGTTCGTAAGGTTATAATAATTTGTCATTTTTTTTTTTTTTTTTTTTTTGAAAAATAGGAAAAATCTGTGAAATTGCTTTCAAGATAAAACTTGAAAATAATATTCGTATTAATTTAAATATTGAATAAATTCTTGACTTGCATAATTTTAGAATATGGGAAATTTGAGCTTCCTATTTCGACATTTCAACTGATATTAGAATTGATCATGTAAATGATATGATTAAACCTTCTGTAAATGATTTCCTGCATTAATAATATACATTTGAATATATTTGTTGTTAAGATGAACAATTCAAATCATTCGCTTAAATCATTAGCAGCATCATTGAATGAATTTTATTCACAGCAACAAAAGCCTAATATTTCTGTAACATTCAAGAATAGTAATCCTGCTGATCGATTACGTCCAGGTAAATGCCAAATTTTATTTATTACCTTGTTTAGGATTTGTCTAAACATAATTTGATTTTTAGTATAAAATTTTTAGGAAGACATCGTTGTGATTGTCAAGCTCGAATACATAAATTAATTCGAAATTGTTTGAGTTGTGGACGTATAGTATGTGAGCAAGAAGGTAGTGGACCTTGTATGTTTTGCGGTGAACTTGTTTGCACTCGAGAAGAACGAGAAGTAAAGTTCATATATTAGCAATCAGTTTTTAATATTACTAATTTTTATTATAAAATGAAATACTAATTTATTTTGAGTTACTCTTATCAGTTATTCTCAAATCTTACTTCTCTGATTATTTCGTAGAGCTTTTAAATAGTTTTAAAATTTTTAAAAAATATCAATTTTACAAAATATACACAACGTAGAAGGTCATTTCTAAAAATGTTATCAAAGTTTGTTTGATAGAAATCATGTTTACTTTTACTCTTCTGATTATTTCTTAATTGGCATGATGATTTTTGTAGAGCTTCTAAATAGTTTTAAAATTTTTAAAAAACATTAATTTTATAAAATATACAACATAGAAGTTCATTACTGAAAATTTTATCAGTGTTTATTTGATAGAAATCATATTCATTATGTATCGTCATGATATAGAAGATTGAATATAAATTAGATGTACTATTTGTTTTGATTTTGTAAAATGAAGACTAGTATTTTTTAAATCCTTCTTATTGTTTCTTTAAATTTAAAAGATTTTTTGAAATATACTATCTATCCGCTATCAATATTCACTAAATCCGTTTTAGATTTTAAATCAGAAGTCAAGAAAATCAGTTGAACTCTATAATCGATTAATGGGACATAGCAATGATAAAAATATTGATTCAGAAATGTTTTCATTGGCATCAGTCGGAAATGCATTGGCAGAAGCTGAACAATACAAGAATAAATTACTAATTGCAGATTCTAACACGTGGGTGGTGCATATATTACATTTTAAATATTTAATTATGATATTGCAAATAAAATGAATATTTCTGCTGTTCAGAAAGTTTTTTCTTTGGAAAAAAAAATTAAGAAAAAAAATATTTTGGTAAAAATTGGTTTCATCTATGAATAAGAAAAAATTGTTTTAATTACAATATTCTTCAATACAATTTTGCAATTTTAGGGAAATGAGAACACATATTCATGATTTGGAATCGGATTATTACAACATGGAAAATAACATATATTTGACAAGTGAGGTCAGTGATGTTTGTTATTGAGATTATTAAAATATCTGATTATGCGATATTTTACATTTCTTGACAATGATTTAGAAAATGCCTGATATGATCATTGTAATAGTTCCATTCAAAGAAGGGCAGATGTCAGTTGTAAATATATGTTACCCAAAATATCACGATTTTAATGATTTTGATGGCCAATTTCATTATATATATTAGCTATAAACCTCTATAGGAACGGAAAGCCATATTAGCTCGTAAAGAAGAATTGAGAGAATTACGAAAACGACAACGACGGATGCTTACTGTGGATTTCGATCTCGAAAATGCCAGTGTTTCTGAAGTAAGCATTTCAAAATATATTTAAACTAAATTTTTAAAAATCAATAAATTATGTACGTCCATTCATTTATTTATTGATTAGTCATTATTTCTCAGTAACTTGAAATTTATCGAAATTTCAACTTGCTCTAGAGACGAACTTAGTAGGAATTTTGATTCAGAGATTTTAGATTATAGATTACACTAGCAGTTATATTTTCATCGTTTAGCTCTTGTTTAAATTACAGTAATTTTGTTTTGAGTTTTAATTTAGTCAACAAGACGCACGTGATCCTGTGATCGAATCAATTTTATTATCTTCTAGAAGACGTCAACAAGCTGAAGCATCAAAACCTGGAGTAAGATGGGCTCCGGATGGATTTGTACCAAAGGTTTGTTTTATTTTCTACTTCGCTATGTTATCGGAAGAAAAAAAATTACTAAAATCCCTTGTTTGCATAATCTGTGAATTAATCAGAATTTTTTTTAAGTTAAACAAATAAAATAAACTAGAATTGACTGTTTCAAGTAAAATAACAAACTTAAGTTAAGTAAAATAAATTAGAATCGACTATTTGAAATAGCTGAAAGTTTTTATAAACAAATTTCAAAAATAAAATGTATATATTAGGAGGATTAGGTTATCTATAAAATGAAACTGTTGGAAAGCTATTTGTCTTCTTCACAATGAAATTTTGCCTTCGTTCTCTTACAACAAAATTTCTTTCTTCTTCCTTCATCGTTTGATTAGAATGATTTGATGCAAATGTTAGCATTACACTTATGGAGAGAAATTATATAGCTGTTTGTGATATAATCTGCAATCTTTGCCTAGTTTAGTATAATGGCAAAAATAAACGAAGGAATATTCATCACCAAAATGATAATAATGACATGGAAGACTTAGCATTCATGATGTTAAGCGATGAAATGATGTATATGGAAGTGGCAAGAAAAGGTTATTCAATTGGTATTATTCAACCTATTGCAACATTGCTAGCTTATGGATTTCGAAGGTTTGTCATACTTTCCTCTTTATTGTCACATAGGTTTCTGTTACATTAATTTGAGGATTAATCAGTTTGTGAATTTGATTGTGATTTAATGAAGAATATACCTTCATGTGTTTATATTTAAGTATTCTGTGCTAAATTGATAACAGTGATGGGCTATGATATTTATAAATATATGATATTTATAATATTTGTAATATACGTTAATATTTATAGTATACTTTATGACATTTATAATATATTTGTAATATACCTTATGATATTTATAACATAATATACTTTTACTTATGATATTTATAATATACTTTGATGTGTTTGTATTTATGAATTCTGTGCTAAATTGATAACAATGATGAGTTATGATATTTTTTTAAATATAAAGGTAGAATCGTACGAATAAAAGAAAGTTTTGCAGACATCTTCCATGGAATGAAGATGTTGACATCAGAGGACCACTATTGATTGCTTCGAAAAGTAAAGCTGTTTCGAAAAATGAAATTGAAAAGGAAATTTCACGTTGCTCACATTTCTTTTCAAATAGTATGCAATTTATTCAAATAAATTGTATAATATATAAAATTAGATAAAATTTACTTTATAATTAAAAAAATATTTTTTCATGTAAATTGTTTAAATTTAAGAAATTTCAAAAAATCGTAGCTTAATGATTTTCGAAATTTTCACACATTTTCGTATCATTTTCTTTTTCTTTTTTTGGTAGAATAAAAAGGTTGAATTTCCAGATAGTACGAGAGAACAAGAATTTCCATCAGAATTCCCTTCAGGTATGATTGTAGGTCGTGCATTGCTTACTGACTGTTTATCAATGGAAGAATATAATGAAAAGGTAACACTAATTAATATTTATTTCAAAATAAAGGTGTTTTTATTATATAAATTGAATAATATTTATAGTATATTAAGCATTTTATTATTTAGAGTTTTTTGATGAGAGGAATTATCAAAGTAGCATTAATGTCGTAAGAATGTTACATTTTTTTAATTTGGAAAAAACTGCCACATTACTAGAATATTTGCATGAATTGATGGTAGATTTGGATTGGAAAATGTTTGAAGTTTTAGTTAGTAATGGAAATGCTTGCTTTCTAAACAGATCATTCAAAGATTTTTGGATTATTTATTTATTTTTCTTTTAATTAGAAAATTCAGATATCCTAATTTCTTTAACGGCATTGATTATTGTTCTAAATTTGATCTTGTATTTCAGTAGTAGGTTAAGTTCTAGAATGATGGTCAGTTTTTTATTTAGTATATCAAAGGCGAAAAATAGAATCATCGATAGATTTATTTTAAGTTATCAATTAGAAAATAAATAAAAATCATCGATAGATTTATTTTAAGTTATCAATTAGAAAATAAATAAAATCTATATAAGTCAAATAAGCATATTCAATTTCTTTTTGGTATTATCTTTCTCCATTTAAAATTCAGTCATGTTACTTTGTAGTATTCGAATAATGAGTGCTCTGATGCTGAAGAACCTTATGTGTTGATATTCGATGTTTTCGAACCACTGCTTATTCCTATCCCTCATATTCCTCTGTCGGATGGTATTTATCAAGTTGATAAGCAATTATTGGCTGTCATAAAACAAATTCTGGAACCGGTATCATTATCTTGAGTAATTTCTGATAGTTGAAGTTATAGTTATAATATGATAATCAGACACAGAAGAATTACTCATATTATGTGTTATTTGCATCCTAGAAAGGCGTGTTTTAGAATAATTGCTTTTAGCTCATTGTACGTTAATATTGAGGATTCATTTTATATTATCCATTTTAAATTATGTATGAATATAGTAAGCAATATTTTTATCTCAAAGAACTAATTGCTTTTCATAGTTTGTAGCTTCAAATTAATTTCACTGTTTTGCTTCAGTAGATAAGACGATACGATAATAGATACAAAAAAAAAATCCAAATAACTTCAACTGTTCTATAATTTTTTTTAAATTCTTATTTCACATTTTATATTATGTTGTGAATTAATTTTTGTCGAGGTCGCCAAAATATAAGATGTCGTAAATTTGTTGTATGTTATCAGGTGTCCACAAATCCTTCTGTATGTTTGAGTTGTCAATTAGATTTAAATGTGTTGCGTTGGATAGAATTGAGTTGAAGAGTGTTGAATTGTGTCGAGATCTCAAACTTGGGTAATTAAACCGTTTACTGAGTAAACATAAAGAGTAAGATACGCGAGCATTAACAAGCGTAAGATGCGCGAGAATGTACAAGAGTTATACGCGCGAGCATTAACAAGAGTAAGACGCGCAAGAATGTACAAGAGTTATACGCGCGAGCATTAACAAGAGTAAGACGCGCAAGAATGTACAAGAGTTATACGCGCGAGCATTAACAAGAATAAGATGCGAGAGAATTAACGAGAGTAAAACGCACGAGCACTAACCAAGAGTAAGACACGCGAGAATTACGCGCGAGATTTAATTATCCAAGTTTAAGATCTCGACACAATTCAACACTCTTCAACTCAATTCTATCCAACGCAACACATTTAAATCTAATTGACAACTCAAACATACAGAAGGATTTGTGGATACCTGATAACATACAACAAATTTACAACATCTTATATTATTTTAATCATATGTTAGCAGTATGAAATTAATTGTAAGCAAAACGGGAATATAATCTTGTATCAATTATAATAAATAAAAGAAAAATTAATTTAAGCCTAGATTCTTGAAGAAGTTGGTAAAGTAAGACATGATATATGAAGGTTTGAAACTTATAGACTATTCTGTATTCTTATTTATCTTTGATATAGCATTTTAGTCTTTCTTCTTGATCATCTTACGATAACTATTCTGTTATCTAATCTCTTTATCGACAACTTTTTTGTTTTGCTTCTGAGCTTTTATTCTATAGAGTTGCAGAGATTCCATTTGATGTATTATTTTTCCGAAATGTAAATTTATAGAATTCTAATAATTCTATTGGAATTTTCTCTCGAACATTTATCATTTTAATAGATTAGTAATAGATTTAAATATGGAATACTTTTTAATTAACATATTTATATTCTTTTGAATTTCACATTTCCATTTCTATGCAAATTATTTGTTTACAAATGATATGTCTGAAAATAAAAGTTAAAAATACAAAGCTACAAATGAACAGAGATCATAATTTGAACAAAATTTTGCAATTTTTCCATAAATTATAACTTCGGACTAAAAATAGAAAAAAAAAAAGTTGAAATAAAAAATTTTTGCATTGATCAATTTCTCGAATTCTCAGTTTGAGATGTGAGAAAAACGATTAATTATAATTGGACTTATATCTATGATAATGTTAATAAACGAAATGAAAATAATAATAATATTGATCATGAATGATATTTGTCGATGTCTGTGCTTTAATCAAGTTATCTAAAGAAGACAATTTGCCAAATCTGATCTTATTATCATAAATAATTTGCATCATTGTCGTGCTTTTGTTTGTATCATCGTCGTGCTTTGGTGACAAAGTGTGCTCGAATTTCGAGACTTACTGGAAAGCAATTCAAGAAGTAATTAAAGAATTTTTTACGAATCATTTCATTCACCCGTTCGGAGCGGTGTTACGGTAGGCAGGATTATATAGTTGCAAGATAGAGGAAGGGTATTGTAGCGATTTTCATTGGACAGTTTTTTTTGAAAATTCTTTTGGACGAAAACAAATTAAGCGATTTAAGATAGGCGGAGAGCGCTTACGTAGGTCATGTTCAGTGTTACTTCCTTATCTTCTCAGTACTATTTTAATTATACGACTAATACAAAATTTATTTAAATTAATTAAATTTAAATTAATATATTAGAAATTGAAATATTTCCAATTTGAAATTTTGTAAAATTTTAATAGTAATATTTTTTCATAACATATTGCTATTATTATTATAATACTTTTTTATCGATATATTTCTTCCGAATTTACGAAATTACTGTAGAATAATGATTATTCAGTTATGTCATTTGATGGTAACGAAAATTTTTTATAAATTTAAAAATATACTGTTTAGCAATATTATGTCTTATCTTTGATTATCATTATTATCATTATTAGAAATTTATGTAATCATGTAATGCTCTTTTTTTCTTATAATTGAAAGATAATTTACTAAGATTTTCACTTCTGCTAGAGTTTACAAAAAAATTTTTGAAATTGTTTTTAATTAAAACAATTTTAAACCGAAATTTAAAAAGGTCGAATTACTTATTAGTAATAAATGCTATGAATTCACGATTTTGTTAATATATGAAGAAATATAAGATAGCGATTAATTTTAGAATATAAAATTGGAAGAAGAAGTGAAAGGAAGAAATGCCTGCTTGGAGTCAACATTTAGGTCTTGATGATGCTGAGGTAAGAAAATGATGGATTTGCTAATTTATTTTACGTGATAGATATGTATTTAATGTAAATCTTTATGTAATTAAGGCTAAATAAAATTAAAATTAGATTCAGAAGTTCGAATAAAATATTCATTTATTTGATTGATTGGCAAATTTTTGAGGATTGTATTTTATCATGAGGTATTGTAATTCTTATCTTGGAAATATGGAAGTTTATCTGTGTATTTCTATATTTATTTATATATCTATAGTTTTACGCTGTTATTATTCATAATAATTCATAGTCATATTTGTTTTAAATTATGTGGAAAAGAAGTGAAAAATTCTACGAGATAATATGTGTATATTCAAGTATCATTAATAATACGAATGATTATTTTTCGTCTTCTTTATTTGTGTTTCATTTATTATAATTTTATAATCATAATTGGCATTACTTTATTTAATTTAGAGAAAAAGTTGAAATATATTTAAGTCTATCTGATCAATTGATTTATCATTTTACAGACGGAAAAGGTTGAGAAACGTGGACAATATATTGCTGTAAAAACATTGGTTGGTATTGCAGTTTATCCATTAACACATGTAAAAGTTCTCTTCCAACTTGGTTATGAACCATTCCCTTTAACATCGGGAAAATTTTTATGGTTCTTCCGTGAAGGATATTTTCTTCCTAATGGTATCAAATATGGTATGTATCTCTATATTTCATTCTTCTACACTTTTTTCTTTTTTTTATTTGTATTTTTTAAAAAAAAAACCAATCAACTTATAGTAATATTAACTTATGTAGTTTTAATTCATAACAAATGAAATTAATAATTTTTTGCTTAGTTATTTTTTAGATTTACTTTTTTCACTCCTTGTTTGCATATGAATTAATATCAATCTGATATGATTGCTCGTTATTAAGAGAAATTTTTAAATAAATATATGTTGTTTAATTTTAGCGAAAGAAATGTATAACCGCCACGGATTGCATAAACTTTATAGAGGCATCGATGCTTCTATTATTTCTCAGCTTACTTCTGCTTCTATCGATCTTGCGACAAATATTGTTAGTGTTTGTTGTTTTATAATGAATCCATTATAAGTCTAATCCAAGGAATTCGGTATAGCTTATCATTAAAGGTATCAAATAAAGTAGATGGTAACATTTAAATGGAAGAATATATGATAAAAGAAAAGTTTGAAAATTATTATTGGGAATGATAGGGATTTTAGTGACTGTAGTAAGCATTTAAAGTAATATGAATATTTGAACATATTCATAGTTTTATTTCTTTCTGACATATTCATTGTTTTTTAATTATTATTAAAAGAGAATATCGGATCATTATCAAATACTTTTAGATTTTTCTTTTTGAGTTTAACATAAAACAAAATTATGTAAGCATTTATTGCAGTCAAATAATTGAATGAAATTGAAAATTGAAATAATTCATTTGTCTTTGACACATTCAGTTTCTTCATGCAATTATATATTCATGAAGTGATTTTCATTTTTATAGTATATTGATCGTCATTATCCCGAAATTGGTGGGAAACCAATTAACATAGATAAAGAAGAATCAGAAATGAGTGATATGGAAAGTCTGCGTCGTATCCTACGTTTCGCTATCCGAGAAAGTATTTCTCGTACTGTTGCTGTCATTATTTCACGTCCATTTACTGGTACTTATCTTTTTTTTTTATAAATTATGATCTCATTTGAAATATATAAATATCTAGAAAGTATGATTTCAATGAGAACATATTGCGAAGATTTCAGTGATTATGATCAGGCAAATTGCGCAAATTGTTGGTGGTGAGCTTAAATATTATAACGTATTTTCCTCATTACGACTAATCGGCATTGAAGAGGGTCCAAAAGGATTGTTTTCGTTAGTTTCCGTATTTATTTGATTTTAATTATATTTGAACTAATCTTTCGAAAGATTCTTTGCTAAAATGAAGCGAATATTTTTAGCTGAACTTGCATTTATTATTTCAGAGGCTTGATTCCTCAACTGATTGCGGAATATTTATCGATATGGGGTGTACATTTTATGCTTTATGGTATTGAACGTATTACATTGCGTGCTCAGCAAGATGCTATTGTAAGTTAGCATTATTAACGATCTCATATCCGATTTTAGCTGCTCGGAATTGAATATTTAATTGAGAATAAACTTTTAGTTTCCTTTTCAATTTCTCGCATTTCAGTAAAATTATTGTTGGATATTGTTTAATAACAGAAATAATTAAGGCTTATTTTAAAATATATCCTTTTTACTTTCTATTTCAACGATCATACAACGAAAATTGTTTTTGCAGCGTTCTAATAACAAAGAAGAAGAGAATTTTGTCGTTTCAACACGCAAAATGCTGCATTTAATTGCACCAATATTTGTGAATAGTTTCACATATCCATTCCAGGTGGTGTCAACGGTAATGGCAGTTACAGGCTCCGGGTAAGATTTTTTTTTACATTAAATTTTATTCACCGGTAACAATAAATACGCTCGATTTTAGATCCTTTTCCCAGTAATTTTTTTTTATTATTATTATTATTTTGAATGTGGCTTAAATTATCGACTACCATTTAATCCATAATGCTGATTACTGCATCAGTAATTCCACCTTTAATCTTCGTTATTCTATGCGATGAAATTTTTTTTAACATCCTTAAATGTTTATTTTGTTGTATTATTCAACATATATTATATTATTTTAAATGAATTTTTATACATTACAGACTGCTGATTTCGTTATTGCCGTATAGTCCACCATTTTCTTTATGGCAAGATGCTTATGATTATCTGCTACCAGTTAACGGATTAAAACGAGGCTCGAGAATATTCTGGCGCGAACATTGTGGAGCTGTTAGCGTGGGTTCTGATCAAGAACTCTATGCTGCCAATAAACATTTCGTATAAGGTATCCTTATTCATTATTTTAAGGAATTAAAAACAGATTTATAAAATTCATAATAGCAAAATTTTCACTTTTACAGTATCCTGCTAAAACAGGAATCTTTTTTAACGATGGTAATTGAATTATATCAGGTTTTGTCTATAAATACTTCCTTATTGTAGCTTAATCATAACTGAGGAAAAATATTGATATAGATTAAATAAAGGAGATGGGATTGAATTTTAACAATTGAAACGATAATTCTGTGATTGGATTGATTAAAGGAAAATATTGATAATAATATTAGTGAACAGTGATCAATTAATATCATTTTCAGTTGATAAAGGAAATCGATGGATTCCAGGATTTCTAAAAATTTTCATAATTTCTTCGTTATAGTTATGACAGTATTTATGTACTAAATATGCAGTTGGTAAATAATGCTAATTTTTTATTTTTCGAAAGAATGCTATTTATAGATTTTTATTACGAAAAAATTCACATGCTCATGTTTTTGTTATTCCTAGTTTAATTTGTTTGGTAAGATTTTTATATGATAGAAATGAAAATCTTATATCTTTTGATTTCAATTAAGCGACTGTTTCGATAAAAAATAAATGACAAGACATTAGAGTGGCTTTTTGTTGAAAGAGAGAAAGCAAAAATGAGAAAAAAAGTTTCGCTAAAGAAGTGATCTATAAATTTTCTTTCAAAGATACCAGTAATTAATTAACGATGTCTATTCGCGACCAATTTGTATCAGTTCTTTTTTCTAAGCAATTTATTTTCATCTGTGTTTTTGTTCATAAATATAGATAATACAAGATCTATTGCATGTTGAATTATAATGTTAGAAGTTGCAGTAGAATAACACTTCAATAAAACTCAGCTAGTTATTAATTAGTAGAATTTTTCTCTACATTACTTACTACTCTTTTCCATTTCTCCATCTTTGTTTCACAAATAAATTAGGATTCATTTTATTTTTCTTCTATTTTTAGTTCTAGTTGTTATAGTAAAATTTTTAATTGATAAGAATAAAAGTAATGTGTGAATTTCCAAAACCATGCATCATATATAAATTGTATTTTAGGACTTATCATCGAATAATTCAATTTTTTTGAATTGTAAATATTCAAATTTTTTTTTCTCATCAACATATAAATTTAAATAATTGCTTTGAAATTTGAATTTTATGCAAAAATTTCTAAAAATACATAATTTAAATAATTTGTAATTGCGATAATGCAATTACAACATCAATAAGATTACCATTAATACGGTTTGTGTTTGCTTGATAGCAAATAATTAAACGTAATGTTTTCGGATGATAAAAATGAGGATCAGAATAATTGGGAATTTATTCATGCGAAATCTTGTAGGTATTGGAAATAAATTACTAAATAAAATTGAATTCATTAATTATTTCCTTTTTTTTTCAGTAATTTAGAAATGAGTGTGCAACATGGTGACGCAAAGTAAATTATAGTTTTTTTCCTGCAAAATTTTAAAATCAATTTCTAGTCAATTTTTTTGATTAGTTTCAATTAAAATATATTCCTGTTTTACATAATTATATGCAAGAAAACTTGAAGGATTTAAATTAATCCGGAAGAAATAAAGTATCAATGAATTGATACGAATAAATTGATTTGATGATTATTAAGTTTTATGAATTCTTCGAATGATATGGAAAAATATTTGATGATAATATTGATAATTTACAATTTAAATTAATAAAAAATAAAAAGAAGTCAAAATAAAATTCTAATATTATTTGCTAGAAATTAAAAGATCATAATAATCAAATTTAGATAAAAGTGATGATTGCTTAACAGCTATATCAATGCAAATTATCAATTCAAAATTACATGATGATTCGATGTTATCAATGAGTAGTGCTGCAAGTTTGCATTCATTTTCAATCTTTCTAATTCTTGCTGAAAACATAAAATAATTTACATATTTATCTTACGCTCCTTGTTTTAATTAGCTTTTTCAAAATTTTTGAAATTTAATTTTTTCCAAATTTCATACAAAAATAATAAAATCAGAAATGCTTGTAATAAGCAAGAAATTTAAATTATAATAAGCAATGATCATTGATTGATTTAAAATATTTAAAATATAGCCACGAATGATTCCTTAATAACTTATGAAATTTTGAATAATTTATGAAAAAAAACATCAGAAATGAGTGTCAGATGATATGATACAGAAAGTAGTAGCTATAACTAATAATAATAATAATAATATATAATAATATAATAATAATATAATAATAATAATAATAATAAATAATAATAATAATAATAATAATAATAATAATAATAATAATAATAATAATAATAATAATAATAATAATAATAATATAATAATAATAATAATAATAATAATAATAATAATAAAATAATAATAATAATAATAATAATAATAATAATAATAATAATAATAATAATAATATAAAATAATAATAATAATAATAATAATAATAATAATAATAATAATAATAATAATAATAATAATAATAATAATAATAATAATAATAATAATAATAATAAATAATAATAATATAATAATAATAATAATAATAATAATAATAATAATAATAATAATAATAATAATAATAATAATAATAATAATAATAATAATAATAATAATAATAATAATAATAATAATAATAATAATAATAATAATAATAATATAATAATAATAATAATAATAATAATAATAATAATAATAATAATAATAATAATAATATAATAATAATAATAATAATAATAATAATAATAATAATAATAATAATAATAATAATAATAATAATAATAATAATAATAATAATAATAATAATAATAATAATAATAATAATAATAATAATAATAATAATAATAATAATAATAATAATAATAATAATAATAATAATAATAATAATAATATAATAATAATAATAATAATAATAATAATAATAATAATAATAATAATAATAATAATAATATCAAGCATTGAGCTATAAAAAAAGTAATTAAGTTGAATTTTATTAAACCACTAAATAATTTAATAAACTTAATTAATTTAATTAATTAACAATCTTGAAGATAAGCTATTCTGAATTCTTTGCGAAAATTTTTTTCTTTTCTTTACATATTAAAACTTTTCAGGTGAGTTTTTCAGGTATTACACATGAATTAAGTGAAAATGGCAATATTGATAGTATGACAAATTCAACTACCAACTTATCATCTTTTCCAACACAAAGCATATGTAAAATGAATGATTCAAAATTAAATTATTCTTCAATACAGGTATTGTTCTTTCCTACAAACATGATATAAAGGAAGAAGAATTTTTGAGATTCTGAAAATATTACATATGATGTGATTAATTAATGTCTTCGGGAATCTAATGCATAAAATACGGATTCAAAAAAAAATTTATTACGGATTCAATGTAAAAATTTAAGGAGATCAAAATCTGGGAGAAATTAGATAGATTTAGGATTGGAATCCAGCGTATGACTCAATGTAGTATTCATTGATCATGAAAGAAATTATAATTAGAAACATTGATCAGATATATCTACGATTAGAATCCAGCATATAAAATATGATTTAAAAATGATAAGAAAAATTCGAATTGGAAAAATCAAATTATTTGTATAGAAATAAACAGTGATAATTATAATCATAATACATACAAGAAACTATTTTCTTTATTATCTAGGGAATTGATATAACACAAAATGATGATTATGATATTTTTTCAAATAAACTGATAATACGCTTAATTAATAATCTACGAGCTAAACATCTTAATGAAGGTTTTTTTTTACTTTTTTCTTCTTTCACTTCTGTTTTTTGTTTCAGAATAAAAAGATGATGAGAATAGGTATTGTAAAACGAAATACTACTGATAAAACGAAATACTACTGATAAAATGAAATACTACTGATAAATGAAATACTATTAATAAAAAGAGATACTATAAAAAAAAAAAAATGAAATACTATTAATAAAAAGAGATACTATAAAAAGCGACATGACTGATAAAAAGAGACAATGGTGATAAAAAAATCAGATGCTACTGATATTAATACGTTTGTATATCGATTAATACGTTTATGTAAAATTGATAAAATTTTTTACTTTTCACGTTGATACGTCAAACGTAAGAAAGATAATAGATTACTGAGAAATCTGTTGAAATATATATATGAAATTAAATATAATTTTAATTCAATTTAATAGCAATACTTATTATATAATTACTAATATTTCAAAGTTGATTATTTCTTATTTTTTTTTTTTTTAATTTTTTTCGATGATAATAATAAAATATAATAATATATTCGGATGATGCACGAGTGATTCTTATGAGACGTGGTGAAACTGTTACCGAAGTTTTCCCGAATTGGATAACAAATGCTTTTAATGAATCAAATCATTATATGTAATTATTTTAACAAAAAAAATTAAATTAAAAAATAATTATATTCGTTTTTTAAATTTAAATTCAATTTTTCATTAGTAGTATATTATAGAAATTGAAAAAAAAATCATAAAAAATTAATTTGATTTATAAAAATTGAAAAAAACCAATTTAGTTGAAATAACTGTTAAATGATATAAAATAAATTCTTCCCTTTCAATACTCTATCCTTATTAATATTAATTGTAATTATATTGAAGGAAAAAACTTTACTTGCTATTTTTTTGAATATAATTTTTAATAATTTAAAAAAAAAAATTAATTAAGTTTTCAAAGATATCATTTTCAATAATAAATAGATAAATTCGAATTTTTTAAAAAAAATTCATTTAACAAATTTCAAATGCTTAATTTAAATTCATTAATTAATATAAAATTCAGAATTTAAACTTTGTTTCAGAAATAAAATAAAAATTTTATTACAAAAAAATTTAATAAAAAAATAGAATTTAATAAAAAAATAATTTAGCCCTTTTGATTAATTTGATATTATTTTCTTTGCTAATTAATATGTTTAGGCCATATGATCTTAATATGCCTTATTGTTTACGAAAACGACAAAAGCTCAGTGATTTTTTGGTAAATTTTTTTTTTCTTTTTTTTAATTAATTTAATAATTTTTTTTATTAATTTTAAATTCTAATTAAAATTTCCTTTTTACTTTATTATAATTAATTTTTACGAAATATGATAGTGATAAAAATGCAATTTTATTTCCTTTCTAATCAATAACTTTAACTAATAATTATTAAAATATTCAAAATCATACTCAATAATTTTTAGAGCTAATAATTAATTAATTTTTAATGAATTCAACGATTTAATAGTATTGCCAAAAAAGTTCTAATTATTTATAAAATAACATTGTTAAATATTTTTTTTTTCTTATCATTTGAAATGACTAGAAATTAAATTGAAATTAATATTAAAGGTCGATCCACCGTTAACGAATATAAGTGCACATTTCGCAGCAAAACTTGGTTTTACGATAAATCAAAATTTACCTATGACAATGATTTATTCAGCACCTGAAATGGCTACCGTACAAACTGCACAAGAATTTATAAATGGTGCTAAAACTAATATAAATTGGTTAATTGAACCAGGACTTGTTCGATATTTTGCACCTGATGAGTTAAGACCAAGTGATGATTATTCAATTTATCAAATACATAAGCTTATCATACAAATTGATAACATGCTTATCGTACAAAAACTTTATCATTATATTACTAATGTATAATAGTAATTATTTGTCCACTAGGAAAAGTATAAAAAATGTAGTAAATAAAATTTATTAAAATTAAAACTATTAAGGAACAAAAAATTCGGGAATTATATAGTATTCATTATTATCAAATTTTGATTTAATCATTACTTTTCATTTCCCTAATTTTAATTTTAAAAACTTTACTTAATTAATCAAATATATTAATTGATTTAAGTATTCTTTCTGATAAAAATAATTCTTCCGAACAAATTTACATTTAAGCGGAATATATATTGCTTAGGAAAATTCCTTTATCTGAAAAATACTTATTTAATCTTAAAGTATTCCGAATCTCTAAATTTGATCTTAAAGTATTTTCCAATTTCTAAATTCCTCTTTTTTTGATGAAATAAACACAAGTATTAATTATCTAATTATCTCCTAATCCCTGCTTATTTTTACCTATATTTTATGAAACTTTCTCCTCAAACTTTATAATATTTCAATTAAATGTGAAATCATTCTAAATTCTATGATATTTCAAAAAATGAATTAATTAATTAATTAAATATTCTTGAATCCCAATTTTATATAGCATTAAAATTAATGAATTCTAATTAAGCACTCATTTTTTATAGCTTTTACAATGCAACTTCAACATGATACTATCTATTCAATTGATGTTATCAATGATATTATTGGAAAAGAAACAATTGATGAATTCGAGAACAGAATTGCAAAGGTATATTATTAATAGTATATCAATTTTTCATTTTTTTTTTTTTTTTTTGTTTCTTGCTAAAATTTTATAATTGTAATCAAAAAATTATCGATTTTTCTCTCGCAATATCCTGTGATATTTGATAAAATATCTTATTAATATATCACTAATCATAATGGTTATTAATAACTTCCAACAAATAGATAGCAAGTTTTTTTCTTTAAAAAAAATTTTTTTAAATTTAGGTTGTTTCAAAACTTAATTTCCCAAGCAAAACAAGTACCATTTTAATTGTTGAAGATTGTGTTATTAATGCTATTATACAAAAATTCATTCGTAATGGTACTAAATTAACGACAAAACAGGTAGGAATTTCATTCGAGATTTAACAGTATATTGTTTGCATTAGAAAGGAACAGAATGCAAAGGTTTGAAGTGCAAAATTTCGCTAAGAAACTTTGTTTACTTTTTTTTAACATAAATTTAATTGGAAAAATGAAAGAATAAATTATTTAGAGAAATTTATTTTATTCGAGATTATTTTATCCAAGATTTAACAATACATTGTTTGCACTAGAAAAGAATAGTTTGCGAAGTTTTGCAAATGCAGAATTTCGTCGAGAAATTTTGCTCACTTGTTTTTTATATAAATTTAATTGGAAAAGTGAAACAATAAATTATTTAGAGAAATTTATTTTATTCGAGATTTAACAGTATATTGTTTGCATTAGAAAGGAACAGCTTGCAAAGTTTTGAAAATGCAAAATTTCGTCGAGAACTTTGTTCACTTGTTTTTTGTATAAATTTAATTGGAAAAGTGAAAAAATAAATTATTTAGACTTTTCTATTACCATATTTTCCTTTGATATAATTTAATGATTGATGAATAGTTTTAGAAAAATTGAATATATGAAATATGCAAAATTAAAAAGTGCATAATTTCCAGGGGAAAAAAAGGAACGGATAAAATGAATTTCTCACTGGAAAAAATTCCTATTTAATAATTATTAAATTATTGCAGTATTTAACAATAAACAAACGAATTCCTCGACTTTCGTTGATGCATTTTGATATTGATAGTAGTGGAAAATGGAGGCCAAGTTGTGCATCATTGCCCGGTTTACAAGGTACTAGTCAAACTATGTTCAATCAACCTGATATTAACTTCTTAATCAGACCGATACATGATTTTTGAAATGATCTTTTTTCCCATTTTATATTTTCAAAACCATAAAAATATCAAATCAAAATTAAAATTTTTAATTCCAAATCAAACGAAATTATTTGCACTATGAAGAAGTAAACTTGCATCACAAAAACTCAAAATTCCAAATCAGACTAAATTATATTAATGTTATAATTTCATCGATGTTACAATGAGTTGATCAAATCATTTTGACAAATTAAAATAAATTCCTTGATAATAATAGTACTTTTCACTATTTTAAATCCTAAATTGAATAACACCGAAAGTGAGCATTTTGTCAATTACTCAATTTCCATTGATGAATAAAACATAACAATGTTTTTTTGTCTTTTAATAATTGTGTTACTAAATAATAAAATATAATTTGAATTGTTTCGTATAAAAATCAAATTTTCATTATTGCTTGTTTTTCTGCAAATAAGACCATGTATTAATTACGGATTATTTATGCAACAGTGAGTAACTATTTATTTAATATATCAAATTCCTATGTTTTGTTAAAAAACTTTCACGAACATAAATCAAAAATGTTTTCAGTACTGAATTTGATTCATAGATACTTTTGAATCTCATCATAAATTGCTAATACCAATGCACCACCAGTACCTCGGAAAACATTTGACAGCGCACCCTTGAACAATGCAACAGGACCTTCGTTTTTAATTATTTTCATCGCACAATCAAATGAATTCTAGAATAAGAATATAAATGTTGATTTGTTGTGTTGTTCTTATATTCGAACAAGAATAGAAAAAATTCTCCGAATATTTGCAAATATATAACTGGCATCATTAAATTATCATCTCAAACTATATTACTTCATTATTAAATGATAATTTCTATTGTTTACTGACAATTGTGAATTCTTTTAAATCAAATTTACAAATCTAATTTCCAAAAAACAAAGTGAGAAAAATAAAAAAGAATCTCGGTTTTGTCGGTAAAAAAGATAAAAAACATTTCAAAATGTATTCTGGAGAAGTCAAAAAAATCATAAACAAATGAAAAGTAAGATTACAAAACTTTTACATACATTATTATGCAATAAAAATACGTCTCGCCTAAAAACATAAGCATAACATACCTTGTAAAGGATATCTTTACGTCCAGATTGCATCATCATTCGACGACGTACCGTATCCCACGGATATGATAATATTCCAGAACTTACAGTAACTACCTGTGCAATCATCCAAGCAAAGAAGAAGTTCAATTTCTTTTCAGCAGCCACTAATGTCTTTACAGTATCAAACATACCAAAGTAAGCTGCACGATAAATAATAATTCCTTGCACCGAAACTAGGAAGCCCCTGAAATTCAACAGGAAAATAGTATTTTTAAAAATTATTTTTATACTAAAATTCTTAACTATTTCTTCTTTCAGCAATTCTTATTATCGATTATCATAAAACATTCCAACAGATATTTTTGCATAAACAAAAAAAAAAATGAAATGCAATAAATAAAATCCTGTCAAGTTATCTATTCATTACCATCCTACAATAAACACCTATAACATCATTGAAAAAAAAAATAAATTTCAAAGTTTAAAAGATTATATTATTTCTCAATAAGCTATAAATGCCAAAAAATGTTAAAATCTTAACTACCATACCACTAAACTTATGTATTATGAAAAATATAAAAGAAATTAACAATAATTTGAGAATACTTGAAAAAAAAAAATAAAAATATAAAAAAATCTAATTAAAGGTGAAAAAAATAAACAAAAGAAGCAAGTTATTAAATTTGAAGTCGAAATATCTTTATAATAAAAGCACACCTATACAGTCCAACTATACCATCAGATTTTGCAACCTTTACAATACAATCAGTCAATCCTTTGAATTCTCGACTTTCACCTTTACCAATATCAGCAGCAAGCCGTGTTCGAGCAAAATCTAACGGATATACAAAGCACATTGATGCAGCACCAGCAGCACCACCAGCTGCAAGATTACCGCAAAGAATCTCCAAAATTGTTTGTTCTTGTCTAACCTAAAAATAGAAAAAAAATATACTTCTTTATTAAACAATATTGACTACAAATAATAACATTATACGAAAGGTATAAAATAAGATGCAATAGTTTTCATTTCGTGATAAGAATGAAATTAGGATTAGGAAGGTGATAGCGTACCTATTTATCATTACTTACTTTCATTACTGAACCATAATTATCATTATCATCATGATTAAGATGTAGAATTTACCCTTCCATGAACATCTTTTTGAATGTATCCTTGAAAGCAAAGTTAAGAGCTTGTGTAGGAAAGTATCGAATCACATTAGCCAAATTACCACGCCACAGAGCAGTTAGACCTTGCTCTCGAGGAACTCGAATCAGTACATCAAATATACCCCTGTAACGTTTCTCAACAGCAATTGTTTGTTGAGCATCTTGAACCTGAAATTAACAATTTCTTTCAGGTTCAAGCTTTAGAAAATGAGTAGCCTGAAATATTTTGCATTTAATTTCAATTAATAACTAATTTCACATTTAAATTAGAAAGAAGATAGAAATAAAAAGTAAAAAAAATGTATGTAGTATTACAATTCGTACTTGCAACAAAATTTTCACTCTTTCAATAGGTGCAACTGCAGTTTTTGATATTGCAGCAGCAGTGCCACCTGTTGCCAAATCAACAAAAAATTTTCTCGGATCGAAACTTTTAACACTACCCAATACATCAGGCTTCTTGATTGTTGCTTCAGATTTGCCTAGAACAAAAATAAATAATTTAATATCATTTAAATCTAATTTGATGTATTCATAAAAATTGATTAAATTTATCAGTGTACTAAAAGTTTTCTAAATTTAGCTTACTATTATAAGATACAAAATAGACATGATATTTATTAGCTTCTACACAATATGATAATGACCTATTGCATAAATTATGATGCAGATCTTAATATCTTGAGGAATAAGGTAGCAACAATTGAAAGTTTCGAAAACAGCCAAACTGCTTTATTAGAAATTTTAAATAAGCCAAGATAAATACCATTATTAGTCCACGAGGGGCAATGATTCGCTACAGATAGAAAAGAAGAATCTAACATAATTCACTAATTTTTGCAAGAAAGCTGTCGTAGGATATATATCATATATCATATTATCACTTATTAATATGTTGCATCCATCATAACTTTACAACAAAGTGATAATAGATAAGTAAAATAAAAATCATATCATCAAACTAACTAACTAACATAGATATGACATATGTCAATTTATAAAACATATATCTCATTTTTGAAGCCCTTTGAAAAAATCTGCTGCTATTATCAAAAACAAACTATATGAAAACTTTAAGAACAGCACAAACTACATTTGACCTTTGATAGCTGCATGAATCTATCTACTGATAAACACTGATAAAGAAGAATAAAACAACATTTTGTATTTCATTTAAAAAAAATTCCAAAGCAATTATAATCAAATTCGATATCAAATTTAGCAATTTACAGTATCGAAATTTCATTCATTCCTATTAATAAATTTCAATTAATTAAATGTTTTGTTTCAAGCAAAATATTGATGTAATTTAATTTTTTTTTCGTTAATAAAACCTGTTCTATTTGATTTTTAGAGACTGCCTGAATTTTAACACACCTTGCCAGGTATCACCAAATTTTAATCAGTTGCATCATTAAACTTTAAATACAATTTCATATCTATATATTAATGATATTATACATGTATGATATCAATCGGTGATAAATGAGATAAAACTAAAATATGGAAGAAGCAGCCATATAAATATATGCTTCCATGTGTTTCTATATTAATCAGTGATCTAATCAACAATCAAAAAGTAATCAATTAATCACTAATTAATAAGAACGAATGAAAAATAATCTATTACGTAATTGTAACTATTTACTTAAATGAAAGAATAATTTTCAGTTACACTGAATGTCATTAGTTGAGGTCAAAATTAATGTCAAGATCATATGAAAAGTTTAAAGAAAAAAAAAAAAACTTAATCAGCATGTCCTCTTAAATTAATCAAATAAGCAATCATATATTACTAAAATTCAAATTGATTATTTTAACAGATAATCAAAAATCTATCATATGTGCCACTGATAAATCAATCAACCAAACAATAATTTAAGAAATGAAAACCAATTTTAGATAAATCATATTTTTTATAAGTATTATTTCACGCACAGACTAAAATCTAATCATTTAAAATTAATTTTTTAAGTAAAAATTACTAAACTTTTAATCTTCTAATATATGAAAAAAATACTTTCCAATATATTCGAATGTAAAAAAAAATTCAAAATTAAAAAAAAAAAAAACAATTACCTTCCGTCATTTCGGCCATTTTTGTTGCGTAAAAATATTTGTGATTCTTTGCGACTTACTTTTATATCTGAAATTTAATCAAAACTAATGAAAAATATAAATGATAGAAATTAATCAGAACTAATGAAAAATATAAATGATAGATAAATGTAAATATTGTTAAGATCATATAATAAATTATCAATTATAATTGATAATTTATTGTTAAGATCATATAATAAATTATCAATTATAATTGATAATTTAACGTATTATTTTCGTAAAGCAAATAACATCAAAATTATATTCATCCTATTCAAGAATTGATCAAGATTATCTATCAATCACAATATAAAAAAAAAAAGCAGGTAAATAAGGTAAATTGTAAATTATCATTCATGCATCAATTATAATAAGATAATTTCGAATATTGTAGCAAAATATTTACATTATTTAAAGTTTATAGGTTTTAAATTTTCATATTTTATTAATATAAAAGATAATCGTACAAATTTTATCATATCTATGATAAATTAATTAAAATGATATAATTTTGCTCAAGAAGTTTATAAACTCGAGAAAGCTCAAAATTCCATGCTCTCGTTAAATTTTAATTTTAATATTTTCTTTTGCATAAATATATCAATTTTGATGCTAAATTTATTATAAAGTCTTAAAAAATACGCAAAAAAGTCTACTTCTTGTAATAAAGTAATAATATTTTGTCGAGAATAATTCTGGTCGAGAATGATCTCAGATATAATGAAATTAAAAAGAATATCGATTCTTCCATTAATTAGTAATTATTATCATCGTTCTTGATAGTAATATTATATCTGTTTATTTCTCTAATAAAAACGCATAAACATTAATATTTTTAACGTAAAGTTAAGTTTAATTTTCACGTACGTGTCGCGTATATCTGAAATAACCATTCTGGAAATTTCTTCAAAAATTACTAAATGTTGTATTGACGTAATTTGTAAACGTAATATACGTTTTCTAATTAGAAATTCAAAAGAAATATAATAATTCCAATCTTATACAATTCGATGATCTCATCATATATGGGTATCTTTAACAGTTTGAATTTATCACAAAAAAATTGCTTCTAATAAATTTAATATCTCAAAAAAAGTTCATGGTCAAAATTTGTAGCTCAATTAATTCCACCGGTATAAATTTGCTCATCCGGAAATTCCTATCATACGGATCCGGAACGGTATGATTATCTCATATCATATAAACATACACATACATACATACATACACATACACATACACACACACACACACACATACACACAACAAATAAGAGAATATTATGCTGTAATAACGAAGGATAGAAGAACTACAATTAGCGATTGTTCTTCTTTGCTGCACTGATGAATTCTGCTGCAAATGCAGAGAGGAGAGAGTATGAGAACATATGAAAATATGTAGAGATATGCACATGTATGAATGCATATTTGGAGAAAGGGAAAAAGAGAGAGAAAGGAAGAGAGAGATGAAGAAGAATTGAGACATTATTGATACTTAGTTGCACTTTGCTCGAACCGTTCATTTTGCAAGTGAATGTGCACTTATCGTGCACGTCGATATATATAAACGATGATATTGATAAGATAGGGAAAGAGAGATGATATGCAATACAAGCAGGCATGCATGCAGTATTGATTAGCAATTTAGCGTGCATCATTGTTGCGTGCTAAATTAAGCGATTACGTAAATGTGTATGTGCAATGACGTAAGTATGTTATGTGCAATGACGTAAATATGTAACGTGACTTGCGAGTAGTGACTTAACATATGACCTAAATATATATATGCAATTACGTAAATATGTAACGTGACTTGCGAGTAGTGACTTAACATATGACGTAAATATATATATGCAATTACGTAAATATGTAACGTGACTTGCGAGTAGTGACTTAACATATGACCTAAATATATATATGCAATTACGTAAATATGTAACGTGATTTGCGAGTAGTGACTTAACATATGACGTAAATATATATATGCAATTACGTAAATATGTAACGTGACTTGCGAGTAGTGACTTAACATATGACGTAAATATATATATGCAATTACGTAAATATGTAACGTGACTTGCGAGTAGTGACTTAACATATGACGTAAATATATATATGCAATTACGTAAATATGTAACGTGACTTGCGAGTAGTGACTTAACATATGACCTAAATATATATATGCAATTACGTAAATATGTAACGTGATTTGCGAGTAGTGACTTAACATATGACGTAAATAATACATTTGCGTAAGATATGACTTATAACAAATTAGGATAAATATCTAAGATTATATAATGCATATATCATAAATTTAGATATCTATTCCTCGATGATAAATTCACTGTGCTATGCAAAGATGTAATCTGAAGTCTAACGTGTGATCAGACCTTCAGAAGACTTCACGATAAAATAAGTTATGAATCCTCTACTAACTTGGTTGATTTGTTATGAATCCTCTACTAACTCCCTTCTCTCTCATATTACGTATTATTTTCAAACGCTGCAATGTGAACGATAATCACAAAAAATACTGAAAATAATTTAATGAAAATAAATAATAGAAAATATTCTATTACACTTTTCGAGAATTAACGTCATGAAAAGAAATTTAACGAATCAACCAACCGCTTTCTATTATTCTATGGAAAATATACAATTGTAAGAATTTTCTCGAAATTTAATATCTCGAAATGAATTTCATATATTATTCATCAATTGACATTGATCGAGATCTTCGATACTTACTTTAATCTTATCACAAAACTTTCCGATACGTTGATCAATAAGTAATTT